>QLTV01000972.1:5170997-5196513 GCA_003457575.1 Thermophis baileyi
CGACTAAAGCAGGCAAAGTGCGGAAGGGGTAAGAGAAGGCAGCAGCTGTTCCAGGAACCATTTTGGGCACCGCATGTCAAGCTTTTGGAGGCTGAAAACGCAACGCGGAGCCCAAAAACACAAGCCATTGTCGGTGGCAATCTCTGCAGCCAGGAAGAGGATGCACGGAGGCCGAAGAGTAGGGGCCGGTGGGTGGGCGGGGCTACATTCAGAGTATAAGATGCACCCAAATTTTCAGCCTCTTTTAGGAGGGAAAAAAGAGCGTCTTATACTTCAAAAAATATGGTAATCAATGGAACAACCCGCCTCCAGAAGTTGTAAATGCTCCAACGCTGGAAGTTTTTAAAAAGAGATTGGACAACCATTTGTCTGAAATGGTATAGGGTTGCCTGCCTGAGTAGGTGGTTGGACTAGAAGAGCTCCAAGGTCCCTTTCAATTCTGTTATTCTGTTAAACATAATTTCTTACTGGATCTGAACTGGGATTAAATCTAATTGTTCTGGTTTCAAGATTAGCTTTGTATCCTTGTTTATTTAGCAACAATTAAACACAGACCAAATTTGGTTTTAATGTTGCATTGGACAACATTGCCACAATTTAGTTGTGAATGTGCTTGCCAACTCTTCTGCCCTCATGGCATGGATGCACATCTCCATTCAATCATTTGTTCTTAGCTAACTGTATTGTCTGGCTGCAGTTACTAGTTGGAACATTCCTGCTGTTTGTGCTTATATTCACCAAGTGAAATTGAAGAATTTTCAATTTTAGATTTTTTTAATACTAGAATTTAGAGAGGCAGTTACTAGTAATATTGCTATTACTTTGTTAAAAAAAAACTTTGAAACTGTTAATTTTGTCCAGAGTCTTGGGTGAAAAAAAGACAAATATTTTTATGGCTTAGAAGGTTCCCCCTGCTTTAGCCAGAATTGCTTACTGTGAAAAAACTAATAACAAAACATCCCTTTCCTGAACACAAATTGGTGAGGCTAATATCAGTGTAACCTGCTGAAAAAAACTAAGGTAGTAGAATAGATTGTTTGAGTTTCAGTGTCCAAAGGTATTCTTTTGAACATGCGCAACACAAAAACCAACCCACAGCTAACAAATCCATACCCATATCTAAATAGGACAGGAGAACACTTGCTCCTATTTTCAATGATCAGTGTCCTCTGTTAGAGAACCAGTTTGGTGTAGTGGTGCAGGCACCAGGCTAGAAGCAAGAGGGCTGTGAGTTCTAATCCCACCTGAGGCTTGAAAACCAACTGGGTGACCTTAGGCCAGTCACTTTCTCTCAGCCGTAGGAAGCAGGCTATGACAAATCACTTCTGAAATCTTGCTAAGAAAACTGTAGGGATTTGTCCAGGTAGTTGCCAGGAGTCAACATACTGAAAGGCATCCTCTCTCCTCCCCATGCCCTCTATTATGCCAGAGCACTTTTTTGCACTTTCCAAGATACTTTTGAGCAGTGGTGAAATCCAAATTTTTTTTACTACCGGTTCTGTGGGCGTGGCTTGGTGGGTGTGGTGTGGCTTGGTGGGCGTGGCTTGGTGGGCATGACAGGGGAAGGATACTGCAAAATCCCCATTCCCTCCCCACTCCTGGGGGAAGGATATTGCAAAATCTTCATTCCCACCCCACTCTGGGGCCAGCCAGAGGTGGTATTTGCCGGTTCTCCGAACTACTCAAAATTTCTGCTACCGGTTCTCCAGAACCTGTCAGAACCTGCTGGATTTCACCCCTGCTTTTGAGTTTTTTCAGGTATACAGCAGCGGTGGGTTGCTCCCGGTTCGGCCTGGTTCGGCGAACCGGTAGCGGTGGGATTTACAACCCACTACTGGTGTACAGACTCACTGTGTGTTAGTCACTCATTTCCATTTTCTGAATGTATTCAGAGCATTCTTAGAAATGAAACCCGTACAGGAGGCTGACTAAGGAGTCACTTAACATATAACAGCTGCCAGTTTAGTATTAATAGTAAGTAGTAGGAGTGATAGAAGTGGCAATAATAACATGGCCCAAATCTTGGGGAAAACAAAAAAATTCTCTTGGATTTCAGACCATTTTTATATAGACCCTAATTGAATTACAAAGAGTTTTCTAGTTGAGAGGATTAAAAAATCCAACTAATAATACTTTCTTGTACTACTTTGGTATATTTAAAGCTTTTCATCTACATTGTCTACTTATAATTCTTGTCAAATATCTATCTTGTACGTCAGGTAGCTGGAAGAGAAATGTTGAAGCCTGAGAGAAAGCAGCAACCTAGTGCATCCAGATTTAAGATTTGGAGTAGCAACTCTCCAGCCACTATGTTAGAACAGCTCTCAATTGCCTTATTTGGATTGTAGAATTGGTGGCTTGAAACATGTCAAAAGGAAAAGACTACATTTCTGGTTATAGTGGTTTGATTCATCTTACCACCTCAAGAGCACACTTTTTAAGTTCCCCTCTAAGCCAGCAAAAGTTTTTAACCTGAGATGTTCCTTTGTCCTCTCTCTAACATAAAACCATGAAACTCAAAGCACCCCGTATGGCTATTACCTCCAAATGGGACACCCTCATTTTTAAAGGCAGTTCGTTTATCAGTGAAAAGCAGATTTTCCTTCTCGGGAGTAGGTTCTGGTGGCAAAGTTTCTGTTACACATATGATGCGGTACTTTGGGGGCTTTTGGGTTTGTTGTAACTGAGTTGTGTCAACCCCTGCGGAGGTATCCTGAAACGAGACTGTTAAAGTGGAGTTCATCTCAGTGGAACTGTCTGGTAATGAAACTGTGCTTTCTTCCGGGATGCATGAATTAATCCACGTATCTGAAAAGAGGACAAGAAAACAGTGCAGTGAGATTTGTTGATGCTATTTGATGCACATTTTTAAAAATAACAAAATGCAGGGGACATCTTACTAAGTGTTATTCTACATAGCTAAAAGGTACTACTGTAGAGTAATAGAGCAGTCCTATTAGATTGCTCAGAGAGATCTGATGTTGAAGTATCTGTCAGACTTAACTCTTTGCTAGGCTTATCCCAATAAGATTAAGTTCTGGAAGTAGCTGCTGTCATAATTCTTCCTCCCTGTTCCACTGATTGTTTCTAAATGGGATAGGATTCATTTAGATCAGTATAAAGTAATTTCATTTAATTTCTGCATCTGGATATGGTAGATAGCCAGATGTTGGTTGAATTCAGCTGAGTGACATTTTCTAAACAAGCCTAATGCTCAACCTTTCTCACACTTAGGCCCAGTAGTCTTCAATTTCTTCTTTCGATTATTTAGTTGATGGGATAGATGGGGAACTCATCAAATTTGCAGATGACACCAAACTGGCAGGAATAGCCAACACTCCAGAAGGTAGGCTCAAGCTACAGAAGGATCTTGATAGACTTGAACATTGGGTGCTATCTAACAAAATGACATACAATGGTGAGGAAAGTAAGGTTCTACATTTAGGCAAGAAAAAACAAATGCAGGGGTATAGAATAGGCTCAATAGTAGTAACTGCGAGAGTATTATTGGAATCCTAGTGGAATATGAGCCAGCACTGTGCTGCAGCTGCCAAAAAAGCCAGTGCAATCCTAGGCTGCATTAACAGAGGGATAGAATCAAGATCACATGAAGTGTTAATACCACTTTATAATGCCTTGGTAAAACCACACTTGGAATATTGCATCCAGTTTTGGTTGCCACAATATTTAAAAAAATGAGTGTAGAGTGCAGATAAGAGCAACAAAGATGATTAGGGGACTGGAGGCTAAAACATATGAAGAATGGTTGCAGGAATTGGGTATGTCTAGTTTAATGAAAAGAAGGACTAGGGGTGACATAGTAGCAGTGTTCCAATATCTACGCAGTGTTCCAAAGAAGAAGGGGTCAACCTATTCTCCAAAGCACCTGAAGTCAGGACAAGAAGCAATGGATGGAAACTAATCAAGGAGAAAAGCAACCTAGAATTAAGGAGAAATTTCCTGACAGAACAATTAATCAGTGGAACGACTTGCCTCCAAAAATTGTGGATGCTCCAACAACACTGGAGATTTTAAAGAAGGGACTGGATAACCATTTGTCTGAAATGATATAGGGTTTCCTGCTTGAGCAGGGGCTTGAACTAGAAGACTTTCAAGGTCGCTTCCAACTATGTTATTCTATTATTCATTTAAATTTGCAATTTTTATTGTTGGGCATTTTTGATACTGGAAAGACAATCAAATGTCAGGTTGTAATTGAAAGGGAGGAATGCTATGGTGCCATGGATGACATCCCGGCCACCATAAGATTGTGTTCTAAGTCTATATATATAAAATCTCTCTCTCTGTGTCTTTCTCTGTCTCTGTCTCTCTGTCTCTGTCTCTCTCTGTCTGTCTGTCTGTCTGTCTGTCTGTCTCTCTCTCTCTCTCTATCTTTCTCGCGACACACACCAGTGTTTCACTTTGTTGTTTTTCCAATACAAAATTCAGTAGGTAGGTGTTAACAAGATTGGAAAACTGACGGGGCTATCAGAAAAAATAGAGGCATCAGGAGCAAGTCCAAAATAAATAAAGATGATGGCCACAATTATATGTTCGAAGCCCCCACTTCACCAGTGCACAATAAAAGAAAGAGGGTTTTAATCACATGGTGCAGCCACTATATTGATTATTTTTTTATTCTCTCTGTGGTTGTCAAAATAACACAATAAACTAGTGACTCTGCCTCCTTCCCCAAAAAGGTAAATAAAAACTACGCATGCTTTCTCAAGACCATAGAAAGCTAAATGGCTTTGTCTTGGTACCTTGTTTCCTTTCTTAAAATATGCAATTAATCAGACCAGTAGGAAAACCGAGCTGTGAGGTTGGAGACCAGGGTGATTTTCTATGGAAATAAGAGAAGATTTCTTATACTTCCCAGGTTCTACCCTGTTCTTGATGACAAATGTATGTACAGGAGAATAGAATCATGCACATTAATTGCATCAGCACAATTAATTGCATTTATTTTGATACTCTGGCCAGGAAAAACAGTGATTCCAAAAGTCACCGATAGCATTGATAGAAAAATCTCAATTTAAATGATCTTGTGATAAGGTGTATCCCAATATACTATGTATAAAAGACTACTGAGATTAAATAATTAGAGACTAGTGATTATTGATTGACTAGTGAGACCCCCAAAAGAATTAGACAGATTAAACAATTCCTATTTTAAAGATCAAACTTCAATCTTTTATATTGCTTGAAAACTACCAGAATGACTATGCTACCTTAATATTTGCAGTGATGGAGGGAAATGGCCCTTGGACTGTTCTTGATGTCAGTCCCTGACAGGAAATGTGATGACACATTTTAATGAACTGAATAGGATGTAAATGACAGCTGTATTGCGATATTGCTATGAGTCTCTGTGGAAAAGCCAAAAGGATCATTGGGTTCTACATTATATTATAAACATGCCTGTTACCATGAACAGTCATGACAAAAAAACATAGCTGTTTGCTTGTTATTAAATCAGACTCAATAGAATAGAATAGAATAGAATAGAATAGAATAGAATAGAATAGAATAGAATAGAATAGAATAGAATAGAATAGAATAGAATAGAATAGAATAGAATAACCAAGTTGGAAGAGACCTTACAGGTCATCTAGTCCAACCCCTGCTCAAGCAGGAGACCCTACACCATTTCTGACAAATGGCAGCCCAATCTCTTCAAGAAAGCCTCCAATGATGAAGCTCCCACAACTTCCGAAGGCAAGCTGTTCCATTGATTGATTGCTCTCACTGTCAGAAAATTTCTCCTTATTTCTAGGTTGAATCTCTCCTTGATCAGTTTCCATCCATTATTCCTTGTCTGGCCTTCAGGTACTTTGGAAAATAGCTTGACCCCTTCCTTTCTGTGCCAGCCCCTCAAATATTGGAACACTGCTATCATGCCTCCCTGGTCCTTCTCTTCACTAGACTAGCCCAGTTGCTGCAACTGTTCTTCATATGTTTTAGCCTCCAGTCCCCTAATCATCCTTGTTGCTCTTTGCACTCTTTCTAGAGTCTCAACATCTTTTTTTATAGTATGGTGACCAAAACTGGATATTATGTCTCCTTAAAAGACAGCTTATAGTTTAAAAATTGGTATTAGGGTCATGTCTAGGTTGCCCTTTTAAAATAGGCAGACCAAAACATTCAGTACTTCAATATTGAATCATTTTCTACACGTCTTTCCCTATAAGAGTTCTTAGGAGAACTGTGTTCAGCAAGGCTAGGCATATGTCCTATGAATGAAAGTATGGCCTACCTTCCAATTTTCTAGTGGCATATCTTTCGTGTTTCAAGCAACTGCCATCCAGTAAAACTCTTTATGGTATTTCTCTTTATTTGGAGTCAAACAGAAATAGCTTTGAGGTTAAGAGCTGCGGTGGCGCAGTGGTTAGAGTGCAGTACTGCAGGCTACTTCTGCTGATCACCGGCTGCCAGCAGTTTGGCAGATCGAATCTCACCAGGCTCAAGGTTTACTCAGCCTTCCATCCTTCCGAGGTCGGTAAAATGAGGACCCAGATTGTTGGGGGCAATATGCTGACTCTGTAAACCGCTTAGAGAGTGCTGTAAAGCACTATGAAGCGGTATATAAATCTAAGTGCTATTGCTATTGCTATTGCTATTGCTATTTTTTTTAATGCTTCCTGAGATCTCAGAAAGTACATTACCACCCTAGATTGTCCAAGTGAAAAAATTCTATCTCCAGAGAGGTATTGAAGGCCCCATAATCATTTCTGATGAAAAGATGTACTTCTCCATCAATTAATTCCATTGAGATAAGTTATGGGGAGAATTCCAGATGACAACATAGGAACTCCAGGTTCCTTGCAAGTATAAATGAGATTACGGTATTCTTTATTCTGGTCCATTTTGATTATTTTAAAGGGCAAATCGTTCTGCAGTTTTCTTCTTTTTTTAATGCTCTTTCACGGGATTTCTTTATTTCCCTGATTTAAAAGCTACCCTTCTACTCAAAGCAATGAATATTTGAAAAAATAAATAAATTAAAACTACTGCTGTAGTGAAATTAATGATTAGCAAGCCCTGTGATAGAGATGCTATGTGTCTTTACAGATTTTGAGAGAGTGTAGCCAAGTGCAGATCCTCCAAAAAGTGCAACCCGTAAGTTGGGAGCCAAGCAGGTGAAGGAACACTCCCATAAACAGGTAATCTTCCCCAGCAGGAGAAGTCAACTTCAGAAGAATTTCTTGCAAATATTACGGTAATGGTGACCCAACCCTAACCTTAATACAATACAGGTAGTCCTCAACTTACAACAGTTCACTTACAACAACATGTATATGACCGTTACAACAGCACTGTCACAACAACGAAGTTACAACAGCACTGAAAAAAGTGACTTATGACCATTTTTCACACTTATGACCATTGCAGCATCCTCATGGTCACATGATCAAAATTTGGATGCTTGGCAACTGACTCATATTTATGACGGTTGCCGTGTCCTGGGGTCATATGATCACTTTTTGTGACCTTCTGGCAAGCAAAGTCAATGGGGAAGCCAGATTCACTTAACAACTATGTTACTAATTTAACAACTGCAGTGATTCACTTAACAACTGTGGCAGGAAAAGTCGTAAAATGGGGCAAAACTCATTTAACAAATTTCTCACTTAGCAACATAAATTTTGGGCTCAATTGTGGTTGTAAGTTGAGGAATACCTGTATAACTTTTTAAATTAGAAAACAGCTGAGCGCCAAAGAATTGAGGCCTTTGAACTATGCTGCTGGAGAAGACTCCTGCGAGTCCCTTGGACTGCAAGGCAATCAAACCGGTCAGTCCTAGAGGAGATCAACCCTGATTGCTCTTTCGAAGGCCAGATCCTGAAGATGAAACTCAAATACTTTGGCCACCTAATGAGAAGGAAGGACTCACTGGAGAAGAGCCTAATGTTGGGAACGATTGAGGGCAAAAGAAGAAGGGGACGACAGAGAATGAGGTGGCTGGATGGAGTCACTGAAGCAGTAGGCGTGAGCTTAAATGGACTCCAGAGGATAGTAGAGGACAGGAAGGCCTGGAGGAACGTTGTCCATGGGGTTGCGATGGGTCGGACACGACTTCGCAACTAACAACAACAACAACAACATATTTTGGTCACACTTAAAGCAATTTAAATTTCATAATGCTCTTCCATGCTACAAACTTTGACTAAGGGAAAAAACAGGTAAACTTGTCAACAGTGGCTTAGCTGACTTGTTAATAGTTTAACTGGTAATTTCTGAGTTTCTCAGGTTCCCAGGAAGTTATTGTACACTGAAGCTGTGTACATTGGAATACCATAAGTTGGCCACAATCTTCTAGCAGTACGGAAATCTCTACAATTATTATTACCTTAACTCTTTTAGGAGAGATTCTGATACTAAATATTATTATAATCCATATCCAACTTACCTGAAGAATTGTAACAATAAACACGAGCTTTTCTGTCTGTGTGCATTCTCCAGATGGGAATCCCAGTTTTATTCTGCCCACATTTTTCATTTGGAGTTATCCGAGAAATTACAACATAGCCTTCTGCTACCCAGCCAAAACTAGAGTGAAAAGCATTTTTTTTTCTGTTAGATATATGACCCTAGCAACAATGAAATGTCACTTTTCAAAGTTTATATATACAGTACTGTATAGAACAGTGTTTCTCAGCCTGGAAGCTTGAAGATTTGTGGACTTCAATTCCCAGAATTCCCCAGCTAGCATTCTTCCCCAATATTATTTTTTGGTTTTATGATTCCACCTTCCTTGTTCAGTCCTGAAGCTAACAATATCATATTTGAGGTTACTTTCTCAGCCTACTCTTATTTACTGAGAAGGAAATGATTCTTTTCAGGGTTAAAGTTTGGAGTCCACAGTCTCCTTCCATAAACCTTTGGCTGTGGTCTTCATAGTCTCTCCAAAAGTTATAGGTTTTAATGTTTCAAAAGGGGAAAGCTATGAAATACATGGTAAATAATAATTAGTGCTATTAATTTTAATTTTAATTAAAGTCAATAGATGTTTGTTTTTGTCTTGACAATTCATTTTCATTTGGGGGAGTTTGCACTGGTCACTTTACTCAAATGCCAAGTGTAATCCACAGCTTGAATCATTTGTGCAAAAAGTAAAAAAGATTTAAAAATGTTCAGGTTAGGTGTGGTGAAAAGCAACCCTCAGTGACACAGGATTATTCATCCTTTGGAAAACGGAGAAAAATTTCAAGAAGTTTGTGATAGGCATAGACCAGGGGTGTCAAACTCACGGCGTCACGTAACATATCGGGACTTTTTTTCCCCTTTGCTAAACCGGGCGTGGCCAGTGCGTGATGCATCCAGCCTGCGGGCCGGGAGTTTGACAGCCCTGGCATAGACAGTTTCTGTTTCAAGTTTCAAGAAGGCAAAAGTTGCACATTATTAGGTATACATTTACGTGAATTTCAAGTGCTTATGTGAAGCCACACTCATTCATATTTATACACAAATAATATACATAATGGTTTTAAATCTATGCATATGAACCTGTGGAGAAAAAAGGGAATAAATTTAATTTGGGAATAAATAATCAACTTTTTCTGCTTTAAGAATAAGAGGGGCTATTTAATTTTTAATTGTTTGCATGCTTCTAATCTTGATTTATTTCTGAGTAATAATAATGATATTTTATTTTTAAAATGGCATTAAAAAAGGTAATCTGTACATACGTTAGCATAAAACGTTTAAAAGTAAACGTTGGAAAGATTTTCTGTACCTGCAAGTTTCAAAGCCATGTTTCCAAGCAGCTTCAATCTTGGATTTGTGTGCTAGCGTTAATCCCAGCTGCCTGCAAACTGATTCTGCTTCAGCAAAATTAAAATGAATTTTACTCTTATGTGCAACAAGTGTTACACCCGCAATTCTGCAGTTTGACATGTGAATATCTGCAAATAAGCAGAAATATATCAAAACGATTACTAATGGATATTTAATATTTATATATTTATTTGCATTACAAAATATGTACCTTTACTCAGTCCTGATTCATTAATATTCAAGTGAGTGACAGAGATCCTCAGGTATTACAGATGGTAGTCCTGCATAGATACTTTAGATGTAGGTCTCTACTTATAGGATCCAATTTGTATAATGCTTAGAACAGCATTATACATTCAATTGGTTGAGAGATTGTGGCCCAATGCATCCTATTGACAGCCAGTTGGAGAAGGTGGGTTTGAATGTCAGACAAGGACAGAGAAGAGTTGCTTTCAAACATCAGATTAATTTCCTAGAGAACTTCTCTACCAAAACTACCATACACTATGAGATCTGGGCAGTGGGATTGAGCAAAAACAGTTTGGTGTGGGCCAAACCATGTATCCAACCTTGAGAAATCCCCAACAACGCCCCTTTATGGGATTTACAAAATAAGCTGGTGAAAGCTTTGAAGACTCCCTTCAGGCTACCAAAGATTGATGAAAGATCAAATCCTACAATAACATTGGAATGATTGAAAGGTTGAGACTGTGTCTTAGACCTGTATTCTAACTTCAGTAAGCTTAGCATTACTCTTAATTTCTTTCTGTCCTTTCCAAATGAATCTTTCCTTCCCTCCAGTAATGCTCAAAAATTTCTACTGTAAGTCTGTTGCCACTATCTTATAACATCTTTCTAATATGATCAGTCAACAATGGCATCTGCCACTGCTGACTGACTGCTATCACAAAAATGTAATTTCTCCAGTGAAATTTTTGTATGACTAAATTGAATTTGTTGACAGCAAGAAAATAATGAGTTTAGGCTTTCTAATACTTACAGTAAATATCCTAACACAAAGGCATTCACAACAGTGGTGATACCTGAAAACTAAAACCACCCCTCAAAATACCACCACTAAATGTATCCCACAAGAATAGATCAAAAGGTGTGATGATTGAGACAAATTCTGAATGTAGGAAGAAGCAGACTTTTAATGCAAGAAGCATTCTTTTTAAAAGTAAGTTGCTAATACTTCCTATACAAAAGCAAAAAACCCAAAAAAGATCCTTACTGTTCTCACCCTTAGCATTCTGTATATATACGTATTTCTCATTTCACTATATGATGGAACTACGATGTATCACCTAGCAGAACACACATTCTAAATATCCAAGGTACTTGTTTTTGTAATATGAAATATTATTTTTCATTTGGGAAGTGCTCAGAACAGAAAGTTGTTTCATAATGTTTTCGTTTGACACCCTATCCATGCCTCCTCTCCCCTCCATGCCTCCTAATTTACCACAGTCCTTCAACCATATGACAAAATTAGAAAATTCCATCCTTATCTTAAACTGACATATATTTGTTAGAAGGGAGACACTGTACCAACCAGCAAAGGGTATTTGAATGAGTAAAAATAAATGAATTAAATAAAATTCATTCTGCACATTGCAACTACACTTTGCTAGTTTGCACATCATCTTCTTCCTAACTACGATTTACCAATTTGAGAAACAAAAATGGCTAGTGATCTTCGTAATCTGGACAGATTGAAGATCCTTTGCTACAACTTTGCTAGAACTTTGGCCATTAAACTTTCCTTAGACTTTAAGGTGCCGTAAGTTTTCTTTAATGTTTCTTGCAATCAATCAATCAATAAATCAATCAATCAATCAATAAATAACCAACCAACCAACCAACCAACCCTGCTGCTCCTGGAAATAACTGTGTTCCCTTCCCTACCTTATAATATTGCAATTTTTGTTTAAAAGATACCCTTTCTTGGTACAAGACAGAATATGTTGAAAAACTAGCAGTTTATGGTAACATACCTTTCAGAAGAATGGTGTCTTGTGCCATGAACTTTGCCACCCAGATTGAGAAGAAAAAGGAGACAGTTCTACCATGGAATGCCATTGTTGGTAACACCAAAGGTAACCTTCAGGCAGATTGCTGCTCTTCCTCCAATGTTGGAAATGCAGTGTGATGCTATTTCGCCCTTTGAACACTTCCAATATGTTCTTTTCTCATGAGTTGCTAAACAGCTTCTTCTCCTTCTTTATTTCCTCTTTTACCACTTTGAGTGTCAAGGATGCTAAATAGCCACTGACTATTTTACAAGCGTAGCTGAACTTGTTGCTCTGCTCAAAAGCCGTTCACTGACTAAGGTCACTATCTGGAAACACATGACAGCTCCCCCCACCCCTTCCCAACCTGTCATAGGCAGTCTGGAAAATACAATGAGTGCTGACTCAGAAAATATACATCTGAGGAAGAGAGATAACATAGTGTAATAGTCTTGTTCTTATAAACAGTGGGAAGATTTCCCAGTGTACCTCAGGTGGTCATCCTGTAATAGTTCCTGTTTAGCCACTTGCTATTTGCTCATCCTTCATCCAACTCATGCAGCTATTTACAAGAAAAAAGATTGTAACATGGGTTGGCTATTTGTGATGGAAGAATTTATCTACTCACTGAATCCGGAGGTCTAAACTATTTTCAAAATGAATATAGGGTTGAAAGATTAAATGAATTTAAGGATTTCAAGGAATATCTATTCCCATGTTCTTGGACCTTAAGATGCCACAGCAAAATGAGGCAAGAAGGTTCCTACTTCAGAAAAGGTCTTTCCAAGTGTGGAATGCTATCTGCAGAAAGGTTTGCCTGATACCCACATTGTCATCTTTTGAGTGTGAGATTAACATCTACATTTTTGCTTAAATGGTGCATTTTGTTTTTGCTGTTACTTTTATTCTGGATATGTTATGTGCTGATATTTTTATCTCTTTTTGTAGCCACTTTACAAAACTGTCTAAGAGATCTCCTTCTTCATAGAAAAGTGCAGCTACTGATGCCCTTGAGTCAAACACAGCTCCTAGGACAGTGGTTCTTAAACTGTTTGACCAAAATACCCTCTCTTTTTGTGTGTGTGTTGAATGTCATTAAATCCACCAGCAGCAGTATCACCAAACCAGACTGTTGTTTCACACAAGCATTTCAGTAGCAGCAGTCCAAAACTCAATCTTCGATTTACAAACAAACATATAAAATGGTTCTCTTTACCTCCAGGATACGCCCAAATTAACCCCTTAGAGCAGGGGTGTCAAACTCAAGGCCCGGGGGCCAGATCCGGCCTGTGGGGTGCTTAGATCTGGCCCATGGGGCTGCCCTGGAAACAGCAAAGGACCGGCCCACGGTGCCTCTGCCAGAGAAAATGGAGCTTAGGAGGGCTGCAGGTGGCCCTCCCAAGCTCTGTTTTAGCTGGCAGAGGGTTGCAGGAGGCCGTCATAGCCGAAAATGGAGCTCGGGAACCCTTTTTCGCTGGCAGAGTGCTAGGGCCACCAAAAGCGCCCCCAACACGAGTGACGTCGACCTGGCCACGCCCACCCTGGCCACCCCCACCCTGGTCCCCCTCTCAACCCTGATGCGGCCCTCGATGAAATCGAGTTTGACACCCCTGCCTTAGAGGTAACTACCCCTAGTTTTAAGAACTACTGGCCTGGGGCCTGCATGAAGCCTACATGTTGTTCTCTTGACAAGAATATGGAAGTGGTTTTCCATTGCCTGATGCTGGAAGACTTTTTGACTTTCTAGCTTAAAATACAGCTAGTCTTCCAACCTACTATTAACCAGGAAGAACCCTACTTACCTTTTCCTGAATCAGCCAAGGTCAACTAGGTGCATTATCTACTGAGAGAGAAAACGTAAATAAGAAACTTTAAAACAGGTGGGAAAATTATAGTTGTGTACTGTAGATGATACTTGCTACAATTTCCAGCAGCCAAGACCCTACAAAGCCAGTGAGGAAGATTACTGGCAGCAGTATGGGTGGGGAAATGTCAGGATACTCTAAACCAACATCCCCTGACCTAGTGAGCACCAAATATGCATGCTACATTTCTTACTGTTTCCCACCATAGAAGTTGGTCTTCAGATTTAACAAAAAAACAGAAAGGCCTGTCAATTGTGCAAATGCAGAAAAAGGGGAAATATATACTTAGGAAACTGCAATGAGGATATCCATCCAACCAACCAACCAACCAACCAACCAACCAACCAATTTCTATAGCCACCCATCTCTGACAATGGCTCTGAGTGGCTTACAATTTAAAACATACGTGACAATTAAAAATCTAAAACGTTTTAAAACCATAAAAACACTAAGAACATCCAAATTAAATATACATACTTGGCCAGTTTTGACACAAGACAAATCTTTCTTGGTTGCTCCTCCCAGAATTAAGAAGTTGCCAAAGAAGAGGTCCTCCATTTCTTGTGAAGCCTAAAATCTTTACTTAGGGTGAGCTTTTAATTTCCCAAGTCCCATCTGTTTTAATATCCTATTTGTTATCAATAGAATTTTATATTTTTAGCTATATTTTAGTTAATTAATGTTTTTGTTATTTTTCAGTAGACAGGTGCATTAAAAAATCCATTTTATGTGTCTCTGACCAGATAATCTGTTCTCCACACTATGCTACTTGACCACATTCTAAAATTTGGGAGTCTTATCAACTTTGACTATTACTATTTGACACCATTATGTAGCTTAAGACTGGGTAAACAATGCTTCCAGTGGTTATTTAACCACAAATCCCAGCTTCTCTCACCATTCTAGTTGAGGCTACTGGGAGTTCTAATTGAGCAACATTTAATCATATCATTTCCCAAATACATTAAGTGAAAGTAATTTTGAATATAGTAGGGATCAAAAGTAGTGTTTGCTCGGTTTTCTGACCTCTGTTCCAAAATTGCCTTAGGTACCATGCATCCTGTGGGTGGAGGTACCACTTGCTTTGCCTCAGACAGCAAAATGTTCTCGGCCAGCCCTGTCCAGAAATGATACAAAATGCCTTTAAAACACAAAGGAAGTCTGAAAATGAAAAATCATCATTTTTTGCTTCCTTGTCGGTTTATGGGCAAGGCTCCTATCTATGAAGACAGAACAATTGTGAACTTCAGTGTTTATCCTATGCTAATAAAGCAAAATCTGGCAGAATAAAAATCAAACTATGTTCATACTAAAAAATTTTCTGTGTCATACATGTGTGTGTGTGTGGGTATAAGCACAATGGTTATCTAATGGTTTGAGAGCTGAATGCAATGCAATGAAATTTCATTTTAATGTATGCTGATTAGTGTACATTTAAAGTGACAATATTCTATTCTATTCTATTCTATTCTATTCTATTCTATTCTATTCTATTCTATTCTATTCTATTCTATTCTATTCTATTCTATTCTATTCTTTTCTATTCTATTCTAAATGTGTTCTCTACAGGAATTGCTATTATATGCACAAACACCAAATGTATAAATCACATACAAGTAACTCAAAAGATTCTGAAACAATGTTTTTATTTCCAAAACTCAAGTATGTGATGCTATACAGTACAATACTAGCACACCTGTGCAAAGTCTTACAAGTTTTAAACAAAAAATAGTGACTCTTGAATTCCTCCTACTTAAAATGCCAGTGCTGTGCACAAGAAACAAATGTGTCTTGTTAAAGCCAAATAAATAAATATTGCACTTCAGGAAAAAAACAACCCAACCAACCAAACCTTGGAATAGCACTTATTCAGTGCAAATGGAGTAAGATGATCTAGTCAATTATGTGTATAAATCCTATAAATTTGAAAATATAAAAATGTCTATGTTCTGCTGATGTAATGAAACAAAGGATCTGGTTTTTAAAAATTATTTTTCACAAAAGAGGGTTACTTATTTGTTTCTCAGTCTGCCAATAACCACCAATGAGCTAATTTTAAGCGTTATAATTATAGGTGACTTCAAATCCTATTAATGAAAAAGTAATAGTCTGGAGACAGCTGAAGAAAAAAACTGTTTATCTCAGTACTTTGCCTTGTAAAGACAGTCATTCACTTTGCATATAATATTCTACTCTCTAGGATGAATCAATTGTTCCAACGTTTTTTTATTTGCCCATTAATTCTTAATTTGAGTAAACATGCTTAACACTTTGTGTATAAAGCATTTCATGATCTTTTTTGTTACATGAAATGAAAACGGTATTGTAGATATACCTTATTAGTGAAGTTACTTGATTCAAAGGACAGCTGTTGGTTTGATTCCTTAGCCTCTTTCATTCACTCTTCCAGTTTGACAGTCAATAATACACATTCTCACTAGCCTTTCTGAACATGCTTAATGCCATTATTTTATTTACCTATGGCCATTTAGAGATTGATCCAATGCTAAAATTATACACCAAGTTGTGTTGAGCATCAGTGGTAGCCACTTCACTTATTAACCTCTAGGTCCGTGATGGCGAACCTATGGCACGTGTGCCACAGGTGGCACGCGGAGCCATATCTGAGGGCACGCGAGGCGTTGCTCTATGTCAGCTCCAGCGCCAGCTGATTTTCAGCCTTCCGGAGGGTGGGGGGGAGGCCATTTTCACCCTCCCCGGGCTGCAGGAAAGCCTCTGGAGCCTGTGGATGGTGAAAAACGGACCCAAGGGGCCTACTGGAAGTTCGGAAACGAACTTCCTGTAGGCCCGTTGGGCTGTTTTTCGCCCTCCCCAAGCTTCAGGAAAGCCTCCTGAATCCTGGGGAAGGTGAAAAACGGGCCAACGGGCCTACCAGAAGTTCGGAAAGGCCCGTTGGGCCATTTTTCACCCTCCCTAGGCTTCAGGAAAGCCTCCTGAAGCCTGGGGAAGGCGAAAAATGGCCCAACGGGCCTACCGGATGTTGGGCCCATTTTTCACCATCCACAGGCTCCGGAGACTTTCCTGAAGCCTGGGGAGGGCGAAAAACAGCCCAACGGGCATACCAGAAGTCCGGAGGCTTCAGTGAGGTCTGCGTGCATGTGCTGGGGGGCATCACGGGGGGGGTGCGCGCATGCACGGGGGAAGGGCAGTGCATTATGGGTGTGGGCATGAGTGCATGCGCTATCGCGCGTGCACACGCCCTTTTGGCACCCGAGCAAAAAAAGGTTCGCCATCACTGCTCTAGGTATTCAAAACTACTTAACATAAAACTTGCAAATTATGTTTTGGAGAAGCTTCTACTTCAAATGATTTCATACCTATTTCCTGCTTCTTATATTGAAGGACAGCTGTCCAGTAATCTAGGGTGAAATTTCACCCTGGGCTCTGCCTTTTTGTACTTCTCAAGAATGGAAGATTTTGGTTTTCCCATATGGGATCTCTGCTTTATGATGTGCTTCAGCCTGAATGCTGCAGGAATATTCTGACAACACTGTGAGTGACAGGACCAATCATTTTATGCTCAATCGTTTGTTTGTTTGTTTTTTGAAATTTGGAAAATGTGAAGATCCAAATAAGTATTTTTAATAAGTACTTTTAAGCCTTAAAGAGGTTTGTCATACCCATTTAGCAGCTATGGGGGCAAAACAAAGCCTCCCCCCAAATGCTGCTAGAACTTGCCTGCTTTTTCATGCTGGATTGGTGGCACCATCTAGGGCAGGGGTGTCAAACAGCCCGTGGGCCAGATGCGTCATGTGCTGGCCACGCCCACCCCATTTAGCAAAGGGGGGGGAAAGTCGCGATACGTCACGTGATGATGACATGACGACACAAGTTTGACACCCCTGATCTAGGGGATTCTGGGGATTGCAAGCTGCCTATTAGCCTTGGATCACAAGTCACTGACATCCAATCACGTGAGGTAGGACAGAACCTCACCCTCATACACACTTCAAAGAAAAGTTCATATCCTGAATGTTTTTGTCAAATAACCCCTTTCGAACACCAAATAATGCAAGTAAATTTGTGAGAAGAGCTAAAGCAGTATGATCCCAGCATGCATCATGCTTTTGCCAAGAAACAATTTTACAAATTAGTAAAAAATATACTCTGGGGCTGTTTGCATTCCAGTAGCTGAAATGAACCAGAAAGGAATGCCTGAACTACGAGCCATTCTTTCACTCTGATCTTTAAGCACTTCTATTTGTGCTACTCAGTTGACTTTTACTTAATGCGCGGTTATGCCTGCAATTTGATGTTTCCTAACTTTGAATTGTATCAGGAAATCTATTTATATTTTCAGGAACAGAAATCCTCTCTTCAGATTCCAAGGAGCAGAAAGCACATACTACACAGCATCTCCTGCCAACCTATTAAGGAGCTGTCTTTTGTTCCAGACATTTAGATTTAATTGTGAATGTTAATGTTCGCTACAGAATACGAAGGAGTTTTTGCTGATGAGGTGTTAACAGCATTTTCACACAATTTTTTAAAAAAATGAGAAACAAACCTCAGCCTGATGTGTATATAACGATAAGCCATAACAGGGTTCATTGATCATACTAAGCCAAAGCCAAATCAAATCATGGCTTATTTTTTTGTGGGAAAAGACCTCCTGGTTCACCAGAATAAAGAGAACAGAGATTAGGCAAATGTTCACATTCTATCTCTTAAACTACTTTTAGTTTGGATTTTAAGATCTTAGCTACTACTTTTTTGTTCTGAAGTAGCAAAAATAAGAGGAGGAAACCTTAAGTATTTTATTCAATTGATTAGTACTTTGTAAGAGTGCCCCCATTTGTCATTTAAAACCCACACATCCTTGCCTTGCTCACCCTCACACTTCATCAGAAATACAATTCTTCAAGTTTGCTGTACAGGTAGTCCTTGATGTACAACAGTTCACTTAATGACCGTTTGAAGTTACAAGGAGGAGTTGAGACGCCGTGGTGGCGCAGTGGTTAGAGTGCAGTACTGCAGGCTAATTCTGCTGACTGCCGGCTGCCTGCAATTTGGCAGTTCGAATCTCACCGGCTCAAGGTTGACTCAGCCTTCCATCCTTCCGAGGTTGGTAAAATGAGGACCCAGATTGTTGGGGGCAATATGCTGACTCTGTAAACCTCTTAGAGAGGGCTGTAAAGCACTGTGAAGCGGTATATGAGTCGAAGTGCTATTGCAATTGCTACAACAGCACTGAAAAAAGTGACTTATGACCACTTGTCACACTTATGATCGTTGCAGCATCCCTAAGGTCATGTGATCAAAATTCAGAAGCTTGGCAACTGGCTCTTATTTTTGACGGTTACATTATTCTGGAGTTATGTGATCAGCTGTTGTGACCGTCCGACAAAGTCAATGGGGAAGCCATATTCACTTAACAACTGTGTTACTAACTTAACAACTGCAGTAATTCACTTAACAACTGTGGCAAGAAAGGTCGTAACATGGGACAAAACTCACTTCACAAATTTCTCACTTAGCAACATAAATTTTGGGTTCAATTGTGGTCGTAAGTTGAGGACTATCTGTACTTATGAGGCAATGGTTTGCAAACTGTGATACATACAACACGTTGCCTGAATTTACACACTAAAACAAAATTTAGTTTGTTCTCATCTTTGGGCAGAGGTGTGCAAATCCAGCCGACTATGGTTTATTCAATAAAATGCAATAACATAAATATGGATTAGTATGATCTGTGAACCTAACTATTACTACAATATTATTTCATCTTATTGGAACATGGTAGAACTTTACAGATGTAGTTTTTGTAAAGTTTCACTTTAAAAAATTTTTTTAACAAAAAAAAAACATGCCCCTAGCCTACATTTCACCTATTTTTGTGGTGAGGGTAGCAAAGGTCTTGTCTCATAAGTATGGAATCTCCATATAACAAAACATTTCAGTGTTTTGCAGTTTTAGCATTAGCTCATCTCTGTGATTGTGAAATCAAATGCAGACCTCTAAGATGTTAGTGAACAGCAGCCAAACTGAAATTTATAGGAAGAATTAATGCTAACATTTATATAGCAGGAAGTCTGTTGTGACATTCTGAAGAAGGAATGGACTTTACATTCCACTGATGAACTTCTCTATCCCAGGTTTTGATCGACTGCTATCTTTGTATTTCCCATACAATTCTTCTAATATTCAGGCATATCAATCAAATAATAATTACCGTAACAGAGAAAACAAGATTTATTGGCTGGCGTGGCTGGATAATTAAAAACCACAATGCATTCACAAAACTGATGACATAAAAGAAACGAAGCAGTGGGTTGTTGATTACATATAACCATCACAGGAGTGACAGCACTCTGCATTGTTCATCTCAAGTTTTGAAAAGGGTTATTCCTGGTGTCTCTTCAATGGGTTCTTTCCCCCCCCCCCAGGCGTGATTTTGTTACTGGTCATGTTGCAGTCCTGAATTTCCCCAAGAATACCGATGGGCAGCAGAACAGGTAGGTTTCACTTGAGCTCCATCTGATCTCTCCGTATAGGAGAAGAAGTAATTGTATAAACAGGAGGTCCCCAGCACTACAGCAAAAACTGTAATAATGGCTGCTACAATCCAGAGCACATTCCAGTGTTTATGCAGTTTGGGATACAGTATCTGTACATAATGGATAACAACTTCAAGTTTGCTGTAAAATAGGGGGGAGGGGAGGAGTAAATAAAAACAATAAAATGAGTTTTGTTTTTTTTGAAGCATTCCGAATCACAACATTTCTACTTCCTACAATGCTACCATCTCCTTTAAGACTCCGACTTAATACTTGATTTATTGAGTCCTGTGCTGAATATAACAGCTAGGGTGGTCCGCATTATGGCAGCAATTCTTCTTTATCCATTTGGATTCTCTTGTTTGCTCAAATCTAAGGATTTATATAATATACAAGTCTCTTTCTAAAGTTTATATTAATGGCATTAGAAAGAAGAACGAAGTAGCAATATAAACAGCAAATACAGAATCAGTGCTACAGTCAAAAGTTGTTATTACATATTCAAAGCCACCAAAGTTCTCAATGGCTGTAGTCACTTTATAATTTAAAAAAAAAAAACAGAGTACAGAATAACAGAGTTAAAAAGATCTTTGGAGGTCTTCTAGTCCAACCCCCTGCTCTAGCAGGAGACCCAAATCCAACATTAATTTTATTTAGCTAATTTATATAACCACCCATCTCACAAAAACATATATAGAAATCCACAGAAGCCTGACACAATATCACAAAAACTACATAAACATACTTCCTCCCAATGATTATATGAACTGAAAGATTTCTCAGAATTTTTTTTAGCAGTGTTTGACCCAGAATCATGCATTTCTTCTTCAGGAATGCCCTTCTACCAAATCTTTTTCTAAGCAACCTGTTATGTTTTGTTTTTAAAGTAAAGTTTTTGCAGATGAATGATCTGCAAAAGGAATTAGCCTGCCTTGTCACACAGAATTATTTCTGTATAAGTTTCTGCAACATTTATGCCAAACCTTCTGTTTTACAAATGCAAAAAAGGGTTGGCATGTTTTGTTTTAGTTTTTTATTTAAAGAAAAGAGGTAACAGAAAATAAACTACAGTACTTTAATCCTGATCCTGATCTATTCAATTGTTGGACATTCCACATAGGAATAGCTATTTAATCAGAAAACGAATAGTCTCCTTTACATTACGAATAAGCAATGTCCTTACCTCTGTGGCTTGCTAATCTTATCATTTTCCATGGGCAAAAAATCCTTGAGTTTTTCATGAATTTTCTCTTCACTGTCTTTCAGCTCTTCACTTTCCTTGCTTTTCTTTAGGCCTTCCTGATAGCTGTAAGTATAGATTCATGATAAGATTAGAGCTGAGGGAACCTCTCTGAAATCAATAGCTTGATTGATTGGGTACGGGCAGTTCAGATCTTTCCTAAAAGGACTAAAAGAAGACAATTTGGAATTTTTCAGGGACAAGGAAATATTTTAATGAACATTTTAGACCTCCCTAATTTTATAAAAAATTATATAGCAATAGCTAGTATGTTACTACCGGTAGTGAGATGAAAATTGAACGCAGCTTGGGAAACCACAATTCAGTTCAGCTCTATTCTTTTGTGCCACCAAATCCATTGGCGAACTCAGAATTTTATTTCCTTAAAAGAAAAAGAAAAAACCTACGGAAGAGCAGAATCAATTTCTTAATTATATTATGTGTCATTTCTGTTTTAGGACCCCAAGTCCATAAATTGTTGACTTCCAGAACATTGAAATTCTTGATATATGGAAGGTCATAGAACCATTTCCCCTGCCACATTTATTACTTGGTCCATGGGGTTGCGAAGAGTCAGACACGACTTGGCAACTGAACAACAAATTTATTCATTCCTGATGTATGGATTCATGGACCAGAATAAGGAACTGTACACCTTCAGGAACAAAAGCAGCAGTGAGGATTCAGTTCATTTTTTATCATGCCTGCAGCCAGAATATTGATGGGGATATGAGGTCTCTAAAATCTAATCTGATTTTAGATCTGGGGTTGAAGAAAAGATTTAAAATATATTGTGCCTATCTAAATTTGATTTTTTTCTCAATTACCTGAAATAGTACTAGCCTTAAAAAGTATTTTCTGAAATGTGTTTCCTACATGTAAATAGACATCAAAGCCTCCCCTGCTTTCATCATCATTTGGTTTGCAGCCACTTTAAACATGGAACCCAGACTCTTACTCCTAGTTAAGATCCTCCACTGAAAAACCCACTTGAAAGTACATGTGGATGTAAACAATTCTCTAGCTCAGAGCATACTTTCACATAAAGGTATTAGACAGGGATGTATTCTAGCCCTCCTGGTTTTTAATCTCTATGTCAATGATCTTCCAGGATTCCAGTGTATCAGACACTCATATGCCAAAGATCCATAACAAATTTATTAATATTATTTTATTATGTTGACTGTTGGCTGACTACAATGCCCACTACATTCTTATTTATACAATGTACACACACACACACACACGTGTGTGTATGTGTGTGTGTGTGTGTATATGTGCGTGTGCGCGTGCCACTGCCTTCGAAGATCTCGTTTGCTTCTGAGTGTGGCTCTTTTGAAGGGGCTTTGATTATTTTAATGCTTCTATCTGTATGGAATTTTTTACAACTCGGTATATATGATGTAATTTAAAATATAGTAGCATTGTGTCAATCCTCTCTCCTGATATCCAAGCTGAATGTAATTATTATGCATTGTATTGTGTCGGAACACTCTTGAAAATCAAGCAATAAATCTAATTACTAATATACATATATATATATATATATACACACATACACATACCGTGTTTCCCCAAAAATAAGACCCTGTCTTATATTTTTTTTGAACCCTGAAATAAGCACTTGGCCTTATTGCCATGCACTCAAAAGCCCGATTGGGCTTATTATCAACTCAAAACTAAAGTGATGGTATTTAGTAAAAAAAGGTGTGAAATATAACAGCTGGATAGAGAGTATTAAATAAGTGAATTCTTTCACTTATTTAGGAGTGATCTTTACCAACACAGGATTGTGGACAAATAATTTTAAAAGAAATTTGATGAGGGCAGAGACAAGCACCAAAAGAATTATATACATTACTTAACTACAATGACCTGGATAACTTGACCTCCATATTGAAAATATTTAGGGCACAAATAGTCCCAATGTTGACCTATGGCGATGGCGTGGAACTGTGGGACCTTCCAAAAGTTACCTCACATGAACAAGCTCAGATCTGTTTTTTAAAGAAGCATATTGGGATCTCATTAAAAACATGTCAGCCTCCATGGTCAGACCGGGGAGTAGGTCTCCACTCCATACACAGCCAGTCAACAATAAAACTTTTTACCTATTAGCAGAGGATCCATTCAATGGACCCTGATAGATTACCCAAATATGTTTAAGCTGCACAAATAAACTATGGCTTAGATTACTTCCTCTGTGAGCCAGTTTACCAAAGTATGGGTTTTGCACTCAATATTTATTCTCAACTGCCTTCAGCAAAGAACATGTTAAAGCAGTCAGGCTTAGATATCATTGCCCAAACAAACATGGAGTTATTGGCAAAAAAATATATATCTTTAAACTGGTTGGCTAAGAACAAAACCACTTTCCAAACCGAAAAATACCTGTCAATGAGTCAGAAGGGCCTATTCTAGAACAAGTTCTAAGTTGTTGGATTTTATGACCAAATAGGAGTTCTTCCATTGTTTGCCATATGAAAAGACATGTACATGCAGAGTCCCAGCCGTTGAAGATATTGCTCATGTTTTGTTTGATTGTCAGTTGTATGCCCCATTTAGGCTTAGATATTTAAAATCTCTACTTTGCAAACCAACCCACTGGGAATTGCAGATTGTCCTATTTCCTCCTAGGCATAACATGTACTGTACATTGTTAGCAGAGCTGCTAAGTTTATAGACAAGGCAATTCAGCTAAGAATCCATTTTATTAAACAGATTGGTATATTATACACAGGTATTTATCTGAGCACTGATTTTTGTATTTAGCACAAATGTATCCTTGTATTTTCTTTTCCCCATTTTACCTTGGAAAAAGAGCTTGTATTTTACTTTTATTTTCTTTGATATGATTGTAAGATGAATCAATCAATAAATTATCTAATTATCATTTGATTTGCCTTGGTAAATACCAAATCACAACAGAGGGTAAACCAGATGAAACACAGATGTGCTCAAATATTTATGCATCCTGAGAAATGGGCATATAAGAAAGCAAAAGCACAGGCCTTTATTCACATGCAGTAATGGCTAAATGAAAGAAAAGATCTTGAAACTATGCCCTTACTAGGCCATCACATTTGTTAAATCTTCCATGGGATGCAAAATGAATTATACTGGCAATTTAGTGGCCTGACAGTATATAGCTACTGACAGCTATATGGGCTTCTTTTTTCCCCTATCACTGATGTTGTAAACCAATTACATTATTTCTTAGTTCAGCCAGAGTCTAAAATCATATTGACTCTTCAAAGTCCTGTAGAAAGTCAACGCCTACCCCTCTTAGAAGAATGAAATATTTTGGGAAATATTCAAAAAGGCAGAATATTATATTTCCCCAAAGGGAAAAATGGAGAAACATGGGCTTTTTTGGAGGCAGAAAGCAGCCCCCACTTTCCTTTTTTTTAAAAAAAAACATAAGTTTTATTTATTTTTGGTCTTTCAATATCTCATGTTGTGAGCATTTGCTTTCTGAGTTTCATACATCCATACAATAGTCTTAACAATATTTTTTTAAAAAAATAATTACAATTCATTATCATTTCATTTTCAATACATCTCTCATCTCATTTCTTTTCCTCTTAATACCTATCTTCTTTTCCCCCTTTTTTTTGTTCTTCTCCTTCCATTCCAACAATCAAAGATGTGGTCTTTTCCCACCTTATATCTTTCTAGTGTTCCTAAACAATAATCAAAAATCAGTTTTTAACTTCTTTTCCACATAATTCTTACTTTTTAATACAAGCTTCTTTTATCTTCTTAACAGTTAATTCTATCACTTTATCACATTTCTAACAATCATTCAAAATTAATTTTTATCTCTCATATCCCATACAAAACATATTTCAAAGTTACATACTTTCAATCCTCATATTTTCTTATGTTATTTTATAACTTCATTTAGCAATAGCAATAGCAATAGCACTTAGACTTATATACCGCTTCATAGTGCTTTACAGCCCTCTCTAAGCAGTTCACAGAGTCAGCATATGGCCCCCAATAATCTGGGTCCTCATTTTACCTCAGAAGGATGGAAGGCAGGCTGAGTCAACCTTGAGCCTGGTTTGAACCGCCGAACTGCAGCTAGCAGTCAGCTGA
>QLTV01000972.1:5197142-5211232 GCA_003457575.1 Thermophis baileyi
TCCGAGGGTCACACCCTTTCTTTATTTAAAATGGCAATTTTGCTTCAAATCAATATTATTCCTCTTTGTTATTCTGCGCTCTCAATTTCATTATAAATCCAGTGTATACAATAGTCAGTTTAGGGTAAGGTAGAGACAACTTCCAATTCAAATATCAATGTTTTTTCTTTAAAATAAAATATCTTTCCAGAACCACATCTTCTTTTAAAGCTTACAACAAAACTTTTTGTTTTTCTCCTAATTCCCAAATGTTTTCTTCACGATTTTAATATGCTTGTCCCGCCGCAAATCTTTAACTTCCTTATTTCTCCCCCTCGTATTTTTGGGGCTATTTTGAAAAGCAAACTATCCTTTTTAGCCCAGATCGCAAATCACTCACTTTCCTCCTGCTCAGTCTTGGTGTTTCTGGTCGTCCTTCAGCTTTGAGGCAGCCATATTTGCTGCCGCGGCTCCATGCTGTCGGCTAGGGGCTTTCCAGCTCAGGGAGGGGACATGCGGCTCCCTTCTACCCTCCTGGCGGTCCCCCTTTGCTTCGCCCCCTCTCCGGGGGGGGCTTAGGTCCGAATTCGGACCCTCGGGCATGGAGTGTTCGGAGCCGGCCGCGGAGCTCGCGGTCCTGGCTTCCGATGTCGCTGAAGGAGAAACCGGAAGTCTGCCCCCACTTTCCTTAATAGCCCACAGCAGATGTCAGCACTTAAGAGATAAAGAGCTTATTGAAAGAGGATGACAAATATCTAGATAGCTCTATTCATAGGCAAAGCAAACACTGCAAGCAGAAATCCATTCAAGACAGGATATTTTGAAACTCCCTGCAGCAAAGTCTGAACAAAGGCAGAATGGTAGGATTAGAAGCAGCCCCCTCACTCAAGATCCAACACAGGATCTTAAGCCCAATAGGAATTGCCCAACACTCTTTCAGAACACAAGCCCCTTCATTGCACCATCCCAGAGCAGTCCAAACTTCACCTGGGAGCTCAGATAAACAATAAGCCAGAGGCTGGCCAGAGTAGCTCAGACAAACACCTAGGATTTGCATTTCCTCTTTTGCCTATAGAGCCAGCTATGACCCCTACATAACCCCTACATGACCCCATAAGAATCTGACAACAGCCAATAGAACAGGAAGCTCAAGTGCAAAGCCCAAAGAAGGTATAACGCCCCCCTCAACTCCATTTTGTCAGCTGCCCAGAACCACAAACCCATATGGTCCTGCTTCATCAATAAACCATCTTTCCAATCAGCCTCCATGTTTCCAGTGTCTTTCTCCCAGCTTGGAACTGAACCAGATGGATATTTCTTCCCACAATCCAAATCAGTTTCAGACTGGTTTAAATATTTAAATATTTTACCTTTGTATTTTATTAATCTCAGTAACCATCTTACTTTGGAAATAACTCCTTAACACAATAAATATGAGCTAACGTCACACAATGACTCATGTATGTTTAGTCATACTTTAGTTGTACAGTACTTGGTTTTTGTAATTTGATTGCTATTACCATGGACATTATATATATTATACCCTTTTAAGAGAGAGACATAATTGCTATGCAACAAGTATTGATGATAAACAAATGGCAATCATTTCAGTAAAGTGCCTTCTATTTCTCTATTCTTGGAGAAAATGCTTTTACATCACAAAATTGTTGAGTTTCAAACCAAGGTAATTAGTATTTTCTCCTTGTATTTATGGTATAATGTGTAGGTGGTGATGAATGGCCATAGCAACTAAAGTGTTTGGGCACAGAGTTCTCCAAAAGAAAAAATGGCACTTTGAGAATTAACTTCCACTGAACAAGAGGCAGTGCAAATTAAATTTTTAACTGTGATCATTTGAGTGGAAACTGCTTCCCTCTGAAAATGGCATCTTTGAAGTAAGGAGAAAGAAGACAATGGAGATGTTTCTGCAAAACCTTATTTTGTACAATGTAATGAAATCAAGAAGATCCATTTACATTTGCAGCAGGCAGTTAACAAAAAGGGTCCACAATGCCCAGTCCTACTTCAGCAAGGACATAAGTTCTCACCCTTTGTTATAAGCTTCCTCTTCTATTTTGGCTTTTGCCTCTGGGCTGATCTCTTCCAAGCCACTTTCTGTTGATGCTGAAGGACGATGTTCACAATCCGGGTCGCTGTTTGGTTTTGCACTAAGAGATTTAAAAGAAAAATGATGCATCATTATTTAGATTGCATATTAGGAGCGTGTGGAATCTTTCTCCTCCCTCCCTTCCTATGTTTAACCATCTTTGGGATTGAAAGCCTAAGGCTATCATATCTGGATGGTTACCAGATGGCAGCAAAAAGGTAGAGTTTTCTATAGCTATTTCCTGCTGTTTTGCAGCCCAGATATAGTACTCCTAGGAAAGGCTAATTTCTTAAGTCTTCACATAACATTACAAAAACACCACCTAAACCAATCAAAATTGGAGAAAATGATGTATTTTACAGTTTTGATTAGATAGAGCACGATTCAGCAAACATTACATGATTTTACTCTTTGAGCAAAATGAGAGAAGATGCCCCCATATAGATCAGGACTGCAACTGGATGGTTGGGGAGAATTCACTTTAACCCATTTCTGCAAATTGTCCAAGTAAAAGTCTCCCAAAAATGATGTATAATTTATGCTTTTCTCCCAGAACAAGTAATTCATGCAACTCTTATTTAAAAAGAAGTTTTTTTAAAAAAAATCCCACAGGAATACCATCTAGTTGTTTCTCATCTTGTCTGATTTATTTATGATTGTACCAAATATCTCATATCTCAGCTTCATGGGCCCTCTGTTTCCTGGAAGCATGTATAAGAAAGCAAGAATTCCTGGAAAGCACTACAAAAGTCATACTGCTTTTCCTGGGAAAGTCGGTTCTTTACATTTAGGAGTTTAAACATTATTTAGGCAACAAATTCCCTCTCTAATCTTCTTTCAGTTCCTCCTTCTCCATCAGGTGCCAGCCAGTTCTGAGAAGATACCTATTTTATATTACTCATCTCACCTGGCCTACTGTGCTTTGTACCTACATACAAAAATAGCTGCATCCCCCTTCAAATAATAACTAACACTACTGATATGCCTCAAACGAAACACACCCCAAATTACTGTACACCAAGCTGATTGTTGCTTGAAGAAAAGGGAGAGACTGGGTTTCTTCAGGCCATTCTGCCACCATAAAACAAACAGAGAATCTTAAAATGTCTTGCTGTTATCCTCTGTCTCTGCCTGAAGACAGTTGAGTCACACCATTGCAGGAATGCATAAAGTATGATATGGGGACTGCAGATTGCAGAAGATGGCCACTGAGACCAATTCATCACCACCACCCACTTCTTAGCTAAGGGAGCCAGCGTTGTCCGAAGATGCTTCGGTGGTGATGAGGCCAGCATGACTATATGCTGAAGCACATGGAACACTGTTCCTTTCCCACCAAAGTAGTACCTTTTTATCTACTGCTTTCGAACTGCTACCGGTAGGTGGGCAGGAGCTGGGGTAGGAACGGGAGCTCACCCTGTTGCCCAGCTTTTGGGTCTCAGACTCAGTGTCTTTAACTACTGAGCCATCGTGTCCCCTTATTGTTTCCTTAAAATTTTCAGATTTGCCCTTTCTAATCATCTTTGTTTGATAGACAGTTGCTCATTGTTTAAATCACTTCCTGTAGTCCTTATTTTTGGACCTAGAAGCTCCCACTAAGAACATGAAGTTTTGCCTCAATTTGTACATTCTTAGTTAGTTCCACCATAGTTTGTGAATGGTAGAGTTTCTTCACACAAAGCCCAGTATACAAGCACTTACAGTTCATTAATGGGCCACCCTGTTAACTTGAAGGAATTTCTTAGGAGTCTTTGGTAAATAGCTACACAAAGAATAATCCCCATAGAATATTATTGACTATACTGTTGCTTTGTTTGTTGAAAACAATTGTTACTCATAAGTAACTCAGGCTTTGCCAAGGCCCAATGGTTGATTCTTATTTACTTATAACAACTTATAGGTTCCCCAACTATGGCTTATATTTAAAAATATTGGGGGGGGGGGAATAAAAACAAGAAATTATAAATGACCCAAGGGCAAATGTAAAAACACTTCCACCCCCACCCCCAAATAGGTGCTTGTAGTTTATTTATTTATTTTGGGGTAAGCAGGATTTTTTTTTTCAGATTACAGTATTTCTTTTCCCTCTAACTGAAACTTGTCTTTAAAAAGAAACCCCAGAATTTGTCATGGAGATAAAGAATTACAGTAGACATAAAGCACTTTAATAGGATCATTTTAAGCATTATTTTGTACTAGTTTACAAATCACTAGTCATAATTCCAAAACATCAGCAGAATCTTTTTTTCCAAATGTGCTGTATTTCCTGAAGATGACAAATTCTTTGTCCGGGGAAAATAGCAGCCAATATAATACAGGCTTTCTAGGAAATACGTTCATGCACTGTTCCAAAACATAGAACATCCTGTATTCCTAACAGTATTCTTTTGACAAAACATGACACTCTTGGCTTGGCTATGTTTTAGAAATGAAGGAAAGAAAGATATTTAAGCATCTTTATTCAGGAATACAGTAAACTACTGTAGCATTCATATTATCTTGGAATGATTACAAATGAGACTTAATGTTCACTATATCAGTGATGTAGTTTATTTATTTAAAGGTCCCACCGTTAAATAAGTGGTCCTAATGAATTTAGCTTAGCAGCTACACACACACACACACACACACACACACACACACACACACACACACCCCTAATCAGATACCAAAATGAAAAGATCTTTAGCCACAAGAGAAAAGCATTACCTTGTCTTAAATACTCATCAATGGAGATAGTGGACCTCTACATGGACAAAAGTTGGTCTCACAAAGACATCTGAACAACCAGATATTGTGGCACATCAGAAACTTAAGAAACTTCCTGGTTTTGCTTGCATTACTTGGATTTCTGTCCATGTGGGTAAGTCATGGTTTTAAATCATAGCAAATATATGTAGGAATGCTTCCAACATGGCAGGGTTTAATCTGTGCACTGACTTATTGATTGAGTGGATTGAGCCATTGCAAATCTGACTGAAGTTCATGCTTTGAAGTTTGGCTTTGTTCTGGAAAGCATCTCCTCTCCTCTCCTCTCCTCTCCTCTCCTCTCCTCTCCTCTCCTCTCCTCTCCCACTCCCATGCTCCCCTTTCCACTTTCCCTTTTCCTTCCATCCATCCATCCATCCATCCATCCATCCATCCATCCATCCATCCATCCTCTTTTCCTCTAGCTCAAAATTTTGATTTGTGTTCCTCCCTGAAGTTTAAAAGGCTGCTGAAGAAAAGTGAAATAGCTGGAAAAGCAAGATATATATCAAACAAAGAAACAAATTAAATCTGTTCACTACATCTGCAGCTTCTAGGAAGGTGGTCAAGTTAATCTTCCATCAAAAGAAATCTAATGACACTTTTTACAAAATTATTATAGGATAAGCTTTCACTGGACATGTTGAGGTCACTGACAAAATTTCCTGAGATGACTGTTGATATATGGCTATTATTATTTTTTAATGTCAGATTTGCCCCTATGTGTGTTTTTGCACAGAAGATGCTCAGTTTGTGTAATATAAGGTCTAGTAAGCACTAGAAAATGAGCAGCCAGTATGGACTGCTTTGTAAAAATATAGTAAAAGGAATTGATGGGAAAGAGCAGATTTGGCATCTGAATCTAGTGTAGGATTTAATTAACTAGTCTGTATTTCTACTACTGTTGCTAGTTAATAGGGGATCTAAATGATGACTACCTGTAGTGTAGATGTACTCTATTGAACTCCAACAATCAACCAGAAGCTGGAAAGCCATCTATGGAGATTTTTAAAGTTGGATTTCTGCTCTGAGCAAAATATGTGATTGAATTAAATGACCCATTTTAACTCTATGTGTGGGACGTAGCAAGTAAGAAACAGATACAATCAATGCTGACTTGAGCTAGTCACAGAATACCATGAGACTGTGGGTTTCATCACAGCTTGAAGCTATAATCTTATACTGTATAAATTTATTGGATCGTTAATTCCCAAAGAACTCAATTTCTCTCTAAAACACAAGGTTTTCATGCATATGACATTACTTTATTCCCCATTTTTAAGGATTCAGTCTTATATACCCCCTTCCCCCCCCCCAAAGTTGGCCTTATTTCTGAACATTCAGACAAGGAAACAGGTATGTAAGCCCAACCATATTCTTTTCCTAGAATCCTAGTGCAAAAACAAATACCCCACCAAAAAGATAATTATATTTGTTCCTCAAAATATATATTTAAGAATAATAATACAGTTGAGCCCTTGCTGTATTACTATTTACTACCGTATATTACTATATTTATTACTGTATTACTACCGGTATATGTATTATTGAGCTGTATTATATTGCCTTGCTTTTTTTTGAAAAGGAAATGTTTTAATGCCAATTAAAATTGTCTACTTTGTAACTCTTAATGAAATAAATATTCATGTACTCACTTCTCTGTAACTACAGATAAGACTGGAGTTGATGTCAAATTGCTTCTTCCATTTGATGATTCAGACTGTAAATAAAGATATTCATTCAATGTCATTCAAATATCAAGAGCATAAATTGCATTTAAATATATGGGATTACCCTGATCACATGAAAAATATAATCTGTGTATTTTCCAAATAATTAATTTATCCAATAGACAACAATTTCACTATAAACTGGAAGATTGATCAGTACTTCCTTGACAGTTTTAAGACACTTTTTCACTTCCAACTGCATACTAACGGCTTATTTGGAGTACGAGTATAATCATTAATTTATATTTATATGAACCTTTATATATGCCAGATTTAGAATATATGGCATTTTTAATTAATTGAAATCAAAGCTTTATTCTTTAAAAGTGTATTTATATACAATTTTCCAAGTGTAAATTTTACCAGGGAAGATGACACCAAAGGTATGGGCGACTGGCTAGGTGACTGGCCTGGGAGCTCAAACTTTGAAACAACAGCAACACTGACTCTCCTTCGAGGCATCTAAAACAAAAAAGCATGTTATATTTCAATTTAGACATTTATGAGAGTTTCATTGATAATACAACTAAACAGATTAGAACAAAACATGCAGAAAGGAAACCATGGGACTTCAGGATACAGTTGCTGTCCATAAAATTCACAAACTAATTTTATTGTAACTTTCAAACAGCGGCAATAGTTTCTACGGCTCCATAACACTTCTATAAAAGAAATCTCACAGAATGTAAAGTGCAGGATAATTTTATACATGTTTCTTCAGAAGCAAACTTAATTGTCTCCAGTGGAGTTGATTCCCTACTGGTGCCTCCGGTCTGCTGTCTCCAATAGCTAAGTTCTTAATGTAGTGGCTTCCTAAGGGTCAGATTATATATTGTGTTAAATTTATGTTTTCTTTGAAACACTTCACTATTTCCATTTCTCAATCACTGTCCCGGCTAACACTGTTGCAGCAGTAAAAATCTCATGTCTCCACTCAAAAATCTAAGCAGCCTGGTGCTTTGTACATGGCTCATTTCCTGCCTAAGACACAGGGGAAAGTGACAGTGTATTAGCAGTTTTACTTCAATCACTTTATGTAGGCTAGTGAGGGGGAGAATTGTTATGTTCTGGGCGAAGAATGGAAGTGAGGCCAGAGTTATCTCTAACAGCTCTTTATTTATTACTGTCTGTAAGGCAACTTAAAACTCCCTAGCTGACATAGTTCCTTTTATAGGAACTAATCAGCCAACAACCAATCAGAAGAGAGTATTTCTCCACTCCAACAGATAACCAGGATAAAACCTTCAACTAGCAATTACCTCCAATACATTACAAGAATAGAATTATCATGCCAACATTCCCCTCAGGCTAATATTCCAGAACTGGGAGGAAGGATGAGACAATTCTCTCAAATGGGGAAACTATCTTCCCACATTTTGCAGACTTCCTGCATTTTCAGATAAAAATCAGCTCCGTGGAACCTTCCTTCTGTATTGCAGCTAACCTGGAAATAAGATCACAAGCTGGCTTGGGATCTTATTGTAACCCTTGGGATGAAATATCCTATCTAGGACACCATGAGTGATAAGTCTTCTCTTAAGTAGTTGCCTGATTCATCTCATGGGCGAAGAAGAGTCATAGAAGAGCACAGGTTTAGTTAACAGATTTTCCAGAATGGATACTTATGCAAATAGTGCATTAAACGGCTTATTAAAATTTGGAAAAATACCTTTCCAATAGAAAGAGACATGGATCTTGATGTCCGAGGCACACCGTCATCTGTTGCAAAGTATAAAACAAAATCGAATGGGGAAAATGGTGGTAGAAAAGACAAAAGACATTATTTAACCAGACTGTTTTATATTGAAAAGAAGGCTCATATCAAGCAACATTAAACGTTATTATAAACTATGATACAATATTGTTATGATGATCAATATGGTCATCATTTCGGTTGAACCCAAAGGTGCTTTTTCAAGAGGTAACTAGACTTTCTGTTTTTTCTTTGAAGATGTTTCGCTTCTCATCCAAGAAGCTTCTTCAGCTCTGACTGGATGGTGGGGACCATCCATTCAGCTGTGAGCTGAAGAAGCTTCTTGGATGAGAAGCGAAACCAGAGAAAGCCCAGTTGCCTCTTGAAAAAGCACCTTTGGGACAACCATGACCTGGATGACTGAGAATCTCCACACACATTTTGGTTGAATGTGTTGCAATCTCACAGTTTTTCTGAAGATACTTAAATCAAGATTTAAAAAAAAGTATTATTTAAGTGGGGTTTGATTCCAGGTGATTTCATAGCTATGGCCACAATTCGATAACAGCTTTATCACTGCCTTCTTTCCACGTTGTTTTTCACTTCTCATTTTAGCTCTGAGCTCTGGAATTCTCTAGTAATTTCTAAACCAAGTACTAAGCAAGCCTGTTTGTACTTAGTTTTTAAGCCTTGGGCTGCATCCTGCTAAGACTAAATCAAGATGCACAACTTTATTCAATAAATAAATATTCTATTTATCAGGTATTTTATATACACAAGATGTCCCAAAAGTCTCAGTGCAGTTTTAAGCTTCCTTAAAAATATGGTAAGAGTTTTGGGACACCCCATATTATCTATAACTATGTGGGAGAGCAAATGAAGGTTTTACAGCAATACAAAGGTGTGTTTAAAATCTCAGGACGTTTTACCTGGAGAACCGTAGCTTCTGCTAGAATTCTGATTAGCAAGTTTCTTATACTCCATGAGCTCAGCGTGGTCCTTTTCATATGTTCTTTTTAAATTCTCTACATACTGCATCATAACTTCAGTGGCCTTTGACATACGTTTTTCCTGGAAGAAATAGATAAGAACAATGCACATAAAGGTATATTTTCAATATCAAGGAAACAGCAATATATAACACTTTTTAGCTATATTATTTTACTCAAAAGGAGACCTGCCAATTTGGCAAATATTGTAATGAGAATGCCATTGTATAGAATGTCATTTTTTAAAACTAATATTCAAATAAATGTTCCAGGGAGTGACAGTATCCAAATTCTGTCTTTTAATCTATGACCCATTAAGGGGAGAGAGAGGGAGAGAGAGGGAGAGAGAGAGAGAGAGCGGAATGGAAAGGAGTGAGAGACAGCAAGGTGGCTCTACCCCACCCCCGTTTGCTCTTCAAGGAGAGAGAGATAGAGAGAGAGAGAGAGAGCGAGGGAGGGAGAGAGAGAGAGAACTAGCCTAGATGGACCAAAAATTCAGTTTAGGGTGTTCAGCAGGGGTGAAATCCAGCAGGTTCTGACAGGTTCTGGAGAACTGGTAGTGGAAATTTTGAGCAATTTGGAGAACCGGTAGTGGAAATTTTGAGTAGTTCGGAGAACTGGCAAATACCACCTCTGGGGTGGGAATGGAGATTTTGCAATATCCTTCCCCCAGGAGTGGGGAGGGAATGGGGATTTTGCAGTATCCTTCCCCTGGAGTGGGGTGGGAATGGAGATTTTGCAGTACCCTTCTCCTGGAGTGGGGTGGGAATGGAGATTTGGCAATATCCTTCCCCCAGGAGTGGGGTGGAGCAATTTGGAGAACCGGTAGTGGAAATTTTGAGTAGTTCGGAGAACTGGCAATACCACCTCTGGCTGGCCCCAGAGTGGGGTGGGAATGGAGATTTGGCAGTATCCTTCCCCTGCCACGCCTACCAAGCCATGCCCACCAAGCCACACCACGTCCACTAAGCCACGCCCACAGAACCGGTAGTTAAAAAATGTACATTTCACCACTGGTGTTCAGACTTTTGGATATTGTTTTAGGATTATGCCTGTTATCTGGGTTTCAGCCTCTTTTTTAGCTAGAGTCAGTCATGGATTGACCAATAATCAGAGTGAATATATAGTTAACCGGCAGTTTTAATAGTTTTTACCTGACGAACAGCGCCAACCATTTCAGCCCGACTGGACAGTCTTGAAGCCAAACGATGAAGCACAGCAATGTCTTCCAATAACTTCTGGTACATCTCTCTATGTTCAGAGTGATGCCACAAGGAAGCTGAAGACTGAAACAGAGTATTCCATAACATATTAACTATATTATAAATTAAAAATATTATTAATTAATTATTTTTTTAATCTGAAAAGTCGAAGTGCAATAAAGCCATAAAAGGATAATTTGCAATAAACATAATCAAATGGCACCCATAGAGTAAGTTTTCATCTGTTTCTAAAAATCTAAAAACTTAAAAATACAATGTAACATGAAAGGAGTTTCTTTTATTCTAGACATACAGTTGACAGTCAACATCCAAATAACTACTTAAAGTATTAGTCAACAACCCAACAAGACAGACACAGACTTCAGAGGATAATCAGAACTGCAGAAAAAACAATTACTGCCAACCTGCCTTCCATTGAGGACCTGTATACTGCACGAGTCAAAAAGAGGGCTGTGAAAATATTTACTGACCCCTCTCATCCTGGACATAAATTGTTTCAACTCCTACCCTCAAAATGACGCTATAGAGCACTGTACACCAAGACAACTAGACACAAGAACAGTTTTTTCCCAAACGCCATCACTCTGCTTAAAAAATAATTCCCTCAACAATGTAAAACTATTTACTAAGTCTGCAATACTCTTAATCTACTGCAGGACTGTAACTTGTTGCTTGTATCCTTACGATTTATATTGATACTGATTGTTCCCTGATTGCTTATTTGTACCCTATGACCATCATTAGGTGTTGTACCTTATGATTCTTGACAAATGTATCCTGTCTTTTTATGTACACTGAGAGCATATGCACCAAAGACAAATTCCTTGTGTGTCCAATCACATTTGGCCAATAAAGAATTCTATTCTATTCTATTTTATTCTAGTCAAGAGCAGGCTTTTATCATCCATTTCTCCTTCTCTCACTCAGAAAAGCATAAATCATCATCATCATCATCATCTTCTAACTATAATCTACTTGTATTTTGCACTTGTTCCATCAATCCACTATTAATGTGGAAAATATAGAATACCTGAACAATATACTGTATTTTTAGCATAGCGTTAGAACATTTTTATCTTGAAGAGATAAAAGATAGGTCTTCATGATTAGAATTTAAAATGTTCTTATATTTTACCAAAAGCTTGATAGTCAGAAAAGTCAGAAAAAAAACAGTCAGGGAAATGCATGCTTTGCTGAATTAATTGTTTAGCAATACTTTTTCTTATTAGTAGTTGTTGTTAACTCTAAATATTTGAATTCTTAGGCTCTTTTTTATACATAAAAAATGAACATAGCCAAAGTTTGGATCTAAAATTTAGAAAATGGCTTCACCGTGTCATGCTTTCACAATTGAGAATTTCTTAAAAGGTCAAGTGAGAACTGTTAGTCAGAAACCATGGCAACTTTTAATATACTATGTCAATTATTATTACTGCCAGTACAATCAACTTTCTTAAAAATGGATACTACTTCAAAATGATGGTAGTTGGATAAGAGCCGAGGTGGCGCAGTGGTTAGAGTGCAGCACTGCAGGCTACTTCAGCTGACTGCTAGCTGCAGTTCGTCAGTTCAAATCTCACCGGCTCAAGGTTGACTCAGCCTTCCATCCTTCTGAGGTGGGTAAAATGAGGACCCAGATTGTTGGGGGCAATATGCTGACTCTGTGAACCGCTTAGAGAGGGCTGTAAAGCACTGTAAAGCGGTATATAAGTCTAAGTGCTATTGCTATTGCTATTTCAAGAAATCATGATCCAAAACAACTGAGATGGATGGATGGATGGACAGATGGATAGTTGGGTGGGTGAGTGGACAGATGGATCAATAGACAGACAAACAGATAGAGAGACAGAAGGTAAGCTGCCCATTCCACCCATGTACCTCTTTTCACTGAAGGCCATTTCTGACCTTACACAAATTCTAGCGATAGTATGTTCATGATGGAAGAAAAGGTCTTCAGAATTTTAAATATTCAAGTTTCCTACTGTTTTGAATTTGAAATGGGCTGTCCTGATTATTCCCAAAATGTTTGGATTTTGGAGTTTGAGTCCATCATGGAAGCTCCTTGCATGACAATCACTCTCTTAGACCAACTCATCTCACGGTGTTGTAACTCATATAGGAAGAAATTCTATGTACCCGGTCTTGAGCTTCTATATAAAAAAATTAAAAATACATAACACAGAACATAACAAAGGTTCCCAGCATGTTTTGTCTTACCGTAACTGCTCCCCTGAAGTTGTCTAATTCTTTCTCTGTATTTTCTTCAGCAAGATTTCTTTCCCTTTCAGCCTGATTAATTCTTGATTCCAATGTATAGCTATCATTTCTGAATGCCAGTGAAAGTTGTACAAATACATTCTGTTGCAGGAAAATAAAAATTAATTGAGTCCTTTCATTAATCCTAAAGATGAACGAAGGAATTAATTTCCACCAACAAGCTCTTACATATTGGCATTTATTTATTTATTTATTTATTCATTTATTTATTTTCTCAAACACATATAGTATAAACATGATTTGAATACATGAAATGAATACGAAGTCGTATTTTCTGCAATCGAGTTTGGAGCGGTTTAGCTTAAGTTTGTATCTATTGTGTGCTCGTGTATTTTTGCGGTTGAAGCTGAAGTAGTCATTGACAGGTAGGACATTGTAGCAGATAATTTTATGAACTACACTTAGGTCATACCGAAGGCGGCGTAGTTCTAAGTTGTCTAAGCCCAGAATTTCAAGTCTGGTGGCATAAGGTATTCTGTTGCGAGCAGAGGAGTGGAGGACTCTTCTCGTGAAGTATCTCTGGACACGTTCAATTGTATTAATATCCGCTATGCAGTGCGGGTTCCAGACAGATGAGCTGTATTCAAGAATTGGTCTAGCAAATGTTTTGTATGCTCTAGTTTGCAGTTCAATATTACCGGAGAAGAAGCTATGCAAGATTAGGTTAACAACTCTTAATGCTTTTTTGGCAATGCTGTTACAGTGAGACTGGCACTTAGATCCTTAGATATGAGTACTCCAAGGTCCTTAACAGAGTGGGGGTCGTCTTCGAGGTCATATCCGCCCAGCTTGTATTTTGTGTTCTGATTTTTTTTTTTTGCCAATGTGTAAGACAGAGCATTTGTTGGTCCATATTTGGAGTTGCCATGTGTTTGACCATTCTGACACATAGTCAAGGTCATTTTGTAGGGCAGCAGCATTGTTGGTGGTGTTGAACAGTTTTACAGCATCAGCAAAGAGAACGCAGTTACTTTTAATATGATCACAAAGGTCATTTATGTAAAGTATAAAGAGAATTGGTCCTAGAACGCTGCCTTGGGGGACACCGCTGTTAACAGGTACAGGATTTGATAGAGCGCTACCTATTTTGACCACTTGCCTGTTTGAGAGGAATGCAGTTATCCATTTATGCAGGGGTCCAGACATGCCATAAGATTTTAATTTTAGGAGTAGTTTGTCGTGTACCACTGAATCAAAGGCTTTACAGAGGTCTATGTAAATTGCGTCTATTGCTTTGCCTTGATCAAGTTATGTGGTCCATATGTTTTTGCAGTGTAGGAGTTGCAGATTACAGGATAATTTTTTCCTGAAGCCAAATTGTTTGTGAGAAAGTAGGTTGTTCGT
>QLTV01000972.1:5214576-5236882 GCA_003457575.1 Thermophis baileyi
CTGGAACCCACACTACATATCGGACATTAATACAATTGAGAATGTCCAGAGATATTTCACGAGAAGAGTCCTCCACTCCTCTGTTCGCAACAGAATAACCTATGCCACCAGACTTGAAATTTTGGGCCTAGAAAATTTAGAAGTACGCCGCCTTCGATCTGACCTAAGTGTAGAATACAAAATTATCTGCTACAATGTCCTATCTGTCAATGACTACTTCAGCTTCAACCGCAACAATACACGAGCTCACCACAGATACAAACTTAACGTAAACTGCTCCAAACTTGATTGCAAAAAATTCGACTTCAGCAACAGAGTGGTCAATGCCTGGAATACATTACCTGACTCTGTGGTTTCTTCTCCAAACTCCCCAAACTTTAACCTTAGACTGTCTACTGTCGACCTCACCCCATTCCTAAGAGGTCTGTAGGGGGTGTGCATAAGTGCACCAACGTGCCTACCGTCCCTGTCCTAATGTCCCCATGTATTCGTAACCATCTCATGTATTCATAACCATGTTTATACATTTTATGTATTCACAATCATATTTATACTTTTTCTGTAATCTTATATATGCTTGACAAAACAAACAAACAAACAAACAAACAATGCTTACTAAGTGAAAATTGCCACACTAGTGGCTGTTTTTTCTATTACATTTTGTCAAATCAAGAGCCTCTATAAAGAAATGAAAATGAATGCTTTTTCTGAACCAGCAACATTTTTAGCTAGGCAGCTAAATAAATATAGATAGAATTTATGTGAAAATGCTAATATTTGGGTAAAGTTTATCTATGTACAATCAGCAACTTAATCATGTGATATAACCCAGCATCCTCCAGCTGTGTTGAAATTAGAACTTTAAGAATTCAGGAATTACAATCTCATCACAGCTGAAAATTCCAGACTGGGAAAACTGGTTAGATAAAGTCTCTTCCAATTGAGATAAACTCTTGATGGTTTCATGGACAAGTCTGTGTAGTTCCCTTAATTACCCTATGAAGTGATTGGCTGTTTTTATATTCTGGGATGTTTTTCTCCCTGATTCCCCAGTCTAATTTGTATTATGATTTCTTAATGGTCTGCCACAGGGGTGGGTTCTAACTTACCTCGTTGCCGGTTCGCTTCCTCCCGCACCTTGTGTGCGCACCCGCGCTTTGCGCGTGCATGCGCAGTGTAAAAAAAATAACGCCCCCCCCAAGCCAAAAACAAGATGGCGACGCATGAGCAGTGCCGGAAACTCGGCTTCTGCACATGCGCAGAAGAAGAAAAACCCGGGAAAAATTCAAATAAATAAATAAATAAATAAATAAAAATTTAAAAAAAATTTTTTAAAAAGATGGCGGCATCCAGGGACCGGCACCGACCGAACCGGATCCGTGACGTCATTGTGACATCACCAGCGGGTCGCTACCAGTTCGGGCAAACCGGTCCAAACCGGAGGAACCCACCTCTGGTCTTCCATTCAAATGCTAAAACTTACTTGCTGAAGCTGAATTTTTAATTGCAATTCTTTCTTTACAGAAATGAATAGAAAGTCTAAGTAAGAAATTGCCCTGAGAGATATACTGGTATATTCTTTAAAAGGCTTTTTTGAAGAAAAACAACAACCCTGCATTGTGCTTTTTGCGGTGATAATTCTTAGGGGCCAGTCTCTTGTGCACCATAGTTTTAAAAGCTTCTTGTAAAAGGAAAGGTGAGTAAACTTCAGTTCTTTGTTCAAGTGGGCTCTGCACCTCTGCATATCTACGAATTTTTACACTGTGGCCATCTGATAAGGTGAGTGTTTCTAAATTAATGCTAGTTATAGAAAGTAATCATTAAAATAACTTTGTGTTGGCTTTTCTCAGCAAAAGTATACAAAGCTTTGATTCTGTCATGGTTTCTTGATTTTTGTTTCTTGAAAATCCTGATCACAGATCCAAATAAGTTTAATTCCTATTCTATAACTCAGTACTGGCAGCTAAATAGAATTCTGTTACCTCTTGATCTAATCTGGTATGTTCAAATATGTTATTATAAGAGACACATTTTATATTCTATTTATTGTAAATGAAGTTTTGAGAACATTCTTCAAATATATTTTCACCAAGTCTTTAACTGAAAAATATAACATTCCCTGAAAGCAAGTAAAGCTTCTCAACGATCAGCATCGGCATTATGTGACACACAAAACTTAATTGCTTTGGTGCTGTTTAGATTAAAAACACTTACCTCAACCTCTCGTTCAGTAAGTGGTGGAGAACTGCAATAAGAACAGGAATAACTTATATGTTACATTTAAAAGCCATTTATTATGCATACTTAATCAGCATCTAACAGGCCATTTTCTTAATTGGCTAATAATCAGCTAACTGCATATATGCTGTAATTAGAGAATGAAAAAATATACTATAACAAGTCTTACTGAAAATCAAGCACATTTAATTCATATTTTATCATTTGTAAATTTCATTATTACATTGCAAGATACGGAATCTTGGTTCCTTAAAATGTAAAGGTTGTCCACCCAGAACCAGCATCATTATTGTGGCTGTGAGTTGAGCATTTCATGAGGTTATAGGATGTGAATCATGTTTCTCTAGAGTTGAATGACAAGCATACTAAAATATAACGAATAAACCATATTATTTGTAATAATTGATTATATGTCGTTGATATTACAGGATTATGAAATGACAGAGCTCAAGGTGACATATAATATTTTATTTTGGAATAACCTTGGAAAATCTGAGAGTCATGATTGGCTCAGGGTCTCTCATAGTCAACTGAGAAGTAAACCCTGTGTCAACTTCGAAACGGATCAGGCCTGCTGCAGCCATCTTTCCGTTTCTCAGATTGCCACACAGTATGGGAGGGAGGAGAGGTTTGGAATGTCAGAACAGACAATAGCAACAGATCATCCCATGGGAACCAAGGTCATCTCAACAGGTGCTGGCCAGAGACTAGAAGGAGTTGCCAAGGAGATGCCAGAATGCCTAATTGGACAATGTGACCTGTGACAATGAGGGAGGGAGTTATCTATTCTTTAATTATACTGAAACCATGGGAAATAGTTAAATATAAACAATGGTTTTGTTTTTATTCATGCCGAAATGATGTACTCAATAAAACAATTCTTTGAGAAAGCTGTACGTCTCAGAGTGCTGAATTGGCTGGATTCATTAGTTGGAACCTTGACACCCTGTCACCATAGTCTTAATTCTTAAGACTTTTAATTCTGTAAAACTATATTACTTTACATTCCTTATGTTATGGTCATGTAGACAAAAGTGGATTGAGAGAATCTCCACCTCTTCCCAACTCGCTTTAATGAGATTAAATACTTCTTTCATTACATATATGTTCAGACAGTAAAATACCACTCACAGATATTTACCTTCCTGAAAATGGTGTTTGTACACGAAGTTTTCGTAAAAGAATGTCAGGAATGTTGGGCATGACATCACATCTATTCTTTGACTCCTCCTCCTCCACTAAGAAAGGGATTGGTGAAGACCCTAAAGAAAACAAATGTTTCATTGCTAACACAGAAGCAACCAAACAACTGAAGAATATTAAGTATCACACTCTGATGGTTCAAATGTTGTGGGAAGTTGGATGGGGGGGGGAAGGGCATTCTGTTCTAAGCAACCAATTTCAGAATAGATTTAATTTTTAAAAAATCAATTTCTGCATTACTGATTAAAGTAAAACTCAAATACTCCAAGGGATGATCAAAGAATATTCCATTATTCAAAAATTAAGCAGACTTTTATTTTTCAGCAAATGCATAATAAATCCCTATATTCTGCTTGATAGGTTGTCTGGTAATAGTTCTAATGATCTCAAATACAAATATCATTGTAATCAACTGAATATAACTGTATTTAAGACCATGGATCCACTGTTGAGTCATTTGCAAATTTTCTACACAGCACATGTACAATATACACTTGTATAGCTTCCATAATAGTGTACTATTCCCCTTTCATTACAGTAATGGTGAACCTATAGTTCTCTAACTGTTATTGGATGCCAACCCCCATGAGTTCCACTCATGTCCTATACTCATTTAGAGAGAGATTACATATTAAGTCATCCTTACTAAGATTTTTAGCAAAAGGCTCCAAGTTAGAAAAGTGGTGTGGCTACCAAAGTCATGCCCCCTCCCATTTAATCATATATAATATATTTAGTTGTATTTCACCTCTTTCTTGTTCAGCAGCTTCACTTAGATCAGGAAGTTTAAGTCCAGCTAAATTTTGATTTCTCATCAATATATTTTCCTGATGGGAGGAAAAAATCTTGAATTATTTCTTAATACTTTATTTTAAAAATAAATTTTCAATAACAGAATAAAGTCTATTAAATAGAGTGTTATAAATACATATAAAGCTGACGGTAATATAGGAATTGCTTGATTTAGTAACAAGAATATTGAGTCTATCCTTCACTATACAACATTCCCAACATGATTAACAAATATAAAAATGATACCAATAAAGGAGAATATTTATAGCTCAGGGTTGAAATAAGGGGTTCTTGGTGCTCTCTGAGCTTGTTTTCTTGCAAATGTTTCATTACCCAAACTAGGTAATATCATCAGTGATGATGTTATCTAGTTTGGGTAATGAAACATCTGCAAGAAAACAACCAAGTTCAGAGAGCACAAAGGAACCCCTTCTAAAAATGATACCTGCAAAATATTAAAACAGTAAAATATTGTTAAAATAATACTGGAATAACTAAAGAGCTAGGAAAAGAAGAAGAGCTAGGACAGCCAATTTCATTACATGGCATCACTATCAAGTAGTCTCACTAATTGTCACCAGTCTACAAAAACAGTCCCTTTTCATCTCAATTCATAAATAGCACAGAGCTTTTAAAAAGGAGCCACAGTCTGAACTGTACCTACAAATGGATTGGGAAACAAACAAAAAAATAAAAATAAAAATTCTTAATCTATCTACTATAAAGCACACTAGATATGTCTTAAAGTAGCTCTAGTATTAAAAACTTTAAAAATTACCAACATACAGTATCATTTCTTTGCTATTTTAGTTACTATATTTATATGGTTACCAACATCATATTATCTGAGCAGCTTATTTATAGTAAATGATATGTTAATGCACAATAAAATAGTAAAATGCAATTTAAATTCATGTCTCTTAGGATAACAATTTTTTTTTAAAAAAATCCCTAATCTCCCAAATGCCCTCAGTTGTCTTATGCACTGAGGAGTTTGTCTTAAAATTAACTAACGAAGCTGAGTCGATAACTGGTTGCAAGAACTGGGCATGGCCAGTCTAGCGAAGAGAAGGACCAGGGGAGACATGATAGCAGTGTTCCAATACTTGAGGGGCTACCACAGAGAGGAGGGGGTCAGGCTGTTTTCCAAGGCACCAGAAGGCCAGACAAGAAATAATGGATGGAAACTGACCAAGGAGAGATTCAACCTGGAGATAAGGAGAAACTTTCTGACAGTGAGAGCGATCAACCAGTGGAACAGCTTGCCTTCGGAGGTTGTGAGAGCTCCAACACTTGAGACTTTCAAGAGGAAATTGGACTGCCATTTGTCGGAAATGATGTAGGGACTCCTGCTTGAGCAAGGGGTTGGACTAGATGACCTACAAGGTACCTTCCAACTCTCTCTTAATCTGTATCTGTTTCTGTATCTGTATCTGTCTCTGTCTCTGTATCTGTATCTGTACCTGTACCTGTACCTGTACCTGTACCTGTGCCTGTATCTGTATCTGTACCTGTACCTGTACCTGTACCTGTATCTGTATCTGTATCTGTGCCTGTAAGCTGAAGTTCACACAAGTTTTCTAATGGTGCATGTGGTATTACCAGTAGGTTCCCCCCCCCTAATATAATAGCAGGTTTGTGAATAATTGTTATATGGGGAGGTAGGAAATTCCATTTAGCTTTTCCTCCTAGCATTAATATTATAGTAATGACAAATTTGCCACATAAGCTGTTATTAGCTAGACAGAAAGATATTTTCTTTTAAGATCATGGCCAAAAAGAGTGCAAACTCAGTTAAATCAACCTCCCATGTGTGCAATTAAACTTTTAAACCCAATATTCTTTCTACTGATACACCGAACTGCTATATTGCAAAGGCATTTTCTTGTCATATGCATTTGTAAACTACTATCATTTTGGGTCAGTAAAGTTCTTAATGTTTCCATTAAACTATAAAAGCTGAAGCATTCCTAAAACCATACTAGCACTACAGCAAGTGACTTGGTGGTTTATATTTTACATTATACATTACATTTACATTATAAGCTATTAGGCTATGTTTAAAATACCCATTCACTTGATCTGTGCTTATATCCCTCAGATACTGATTTAAAAAAATATTAAATATTATTTAAACATTTGAAGATTAAAGGATAAGTGCTTGTTAATATATATTGTTGTGTAAGACTTAAGAGTGTATTTACTGACATAAGAAGGGATACCACTGACTTCCTTAAACAAAGTTAATAAAATGCTCGACATAATTTCTAAATAATTTTTAAAGGAATTGATTCTTCATATGAGAAATGAAACTGAATCTCCACCTTATGAGCCCAAAGTTAGAATGGAAGGCCCTGTTCTCTAGCCACCTCCAACTATCCTTCCTTGATCCCAGTCTTTTTGTGAGGGAGGAAGACAGCCCCTTCTTCCAGAAGTAGAAAGGGAATGACTGCTTCCAGCCTTCACAGAGGAGCAGGCTGCCTCTCTCTGAATATGAAGGAAAAAGGCCTGCCTTTTGCTCAGGCAGAAAAAAAGCAGACAGAAATTGCGTAAACCACTCACGCATTAATCACGAAATCTCCAGAACCGTAAAGCCTACAAACTTGAAATTTGCCACGTATGTTCCTCTTGGCTTCTAGGTGCTCACTAAGAAAGGAGTTTTCAAAATGACCATCGGAGCATGAGTATTTCTTATATTATTATTAACAAGCTCTGATGCTAAGGAGTTCTACTCCCCCTCCCCACCTGAAAAGAAAACTGATCCAGATGCAAAACACAAGCAGAGGAGTTTCAGTTTTGCCTTTGCTTTTGCTTTTGCTTTCACAGCAGCAAGCAGCTTTACTACAGAACAGTTGAGCTAAGCCACGCACAGACTCCTTCTTGTCTCCTTCTTGCTCACACAGCAAATCCTGTTTGAGTTTCCAAACACCCCTCAACTCTCTCACACACTAACAGGACGCTAGCCAGATGAATACTGATGGATGCTGGTAGGCAGAGACAGATTTTTTTCCCCTTATTTTCCTCCTCAGTTCAGACGAATCTGTTCCTTCTACTGTAACACCAGTTAAAAGGAAAAGAGGCAAAAAACGCAGGAAAAGAATTACAGATGAGCATAGAAAAAAACAAGTAAGGGAAGATGCCTGTTTCTCCAATGGCAAGTTCTATGTGGCATGCTCCAGAGTCAGTTCACCTGACAGCCTGGTCATCCTCCAGCCAGAGAGCAAAACCAGGAATGTTGTNAATCTCCAGAACCGTAAAGCCTACAAACTTGAAATTTGCCACGTATGTTCCTCTTGGCTTCTAGGTGCTCACTAAGAAAGGATTTTTCAAAATGAGCATCAGAGGGGGTCATGCACACATGTGCGGGAGGCGGGGGTGATTAGGATGACAAAATACCCAGGCAGCGCCACAGGATCAGCTAGTGTGTGTGTGTGTGTGTTTGTGTGTGTGTGTGTGTGTGTGTGTGTGTGTGTATATATATATATATATATATGTAAATTATCAGTGGTGAAATCCAATTTTTTTTACTACCGGTTCTGTGGGCGTGGCTTGGTGGATGTGGCTTGGTGGGCATGGCAGGGGAAGGATACTGCAAAATCTCCATTTCCACCCCACTCCTGGGGGAAGGATATTGCAAAATCTCCATTCCCACCCCACTCTGGGGCCAGCCAGAGGTGGTATTTGCCGGTTCTCCGAACTGCTCAAAATTTCCGCTACCGGTTCTCCAGAACCTGCTGGATTTCACCCCTGATAATTATATATTATAAGGGGATGTGCATAAGCGCACCAGCGTGCCTACGTCCCTGTCCTACTGTCCCCACTTATTTGTACTCATTTCTTGTGCTCATGTCCATGTTTATACTTACACCTGTTATCTCGTACATGTTTGACAAACTAAATAAACAAATAAAAATAAAAATAAATAGTCAACACGTTAAAAGCAGCAGTGGATGCAAGGCCCATGGCTCAGTTTCAGAAATAATAATTAAAAGGTCTTAAAGATAACAGAGGAGACTTCCAAGGGAGTCCCAGAAATGGAAAGGGGTCACCAATGAGGACCTCTTAATTGTTAAGTTTCAGGTCGTGATTTGGAAGACCTTGTCAGGTGTGAAAGACATCAATAAATAAATAAATAAATAAATAAATAAATAAATAATGCTTCGAGCCCTTCTTTCTGAGAAACAAAGTAATTATGAACTTCTAACCATGTTGCAAATATTAAGACTGTAAAAACAACCTCCGAGATCAGACCAAATCCTTATCTAGTCCAAAATTCTGTTCTTGGCAGTAACCAATCAAAAGCCTACAGGAAGCCACAGTCAGGATACGCCTAGGAGCATCCTTCCAGTTAGGTTCCCCAGAAATAAGAGTCATATTGCCAGTGATAAACTGAAAGTAATAAATATAACCATTGTGGCTGTTAATGCACAGGAAAATAAGCTGTTCCCACAGGAAACATGATGTCTTAGATATTTCATTTCAGTTGACAGTTTGCTATAAATTCTGGGAATGCAAATATTAAAAATCATTTTTTGAAAAGTAAAAAAGTAACTGCCTGAAAGGACAAGGCGGTAACCACAATCCAAAATTGCACAAATACCATTGAACAGACTTTGGGAGAGGCTACAAAAAATGATGGAGACTACAGTCACAATCTCCAGAGTCTAAGCCCTTCAAAAATAAAATCAAGGGATGTCATTCTGGCTACCAGCTTGGCTGGCTTCAAAAAACGCTGGATCAGTTCATGGAAGTCATAGAGATCAATGGCTATCAGGATGGCAGTGTGGCTGCCTATGAAAGTAACATGTGGGGGAATTAATAGCCTTCCTTGTGCAGTTGGTTGACCACTTGTGAGAACAGATTGCTGGATCATATGGGTCAGGGGTCTGATCCAGCAGGCACTGATTACATTCTATGTTATAACTCAACATGATAGGTAGAAGGGATGTCTATCACATCAAGGTAGAGCCATTTATTTTGTGCAATTCGTTTGAAGGAATTCCCAGACGTCTGGCTGGGTTTGTTTGTTCCTTCCCTACAGACTACTAATTGTACCCATCTTCCACTGTACATTTCAAATAATGAACTGTACATTTCTGGTATAATAAACTATGGAAGAAAAATAATATTTTTCTAGGTTTAAAATATAATTTACCACCTTATAATCCCATTCTATTACATAAGACTGAAACAAATACTGTATAGTTTACGCAGAACTTCCCCATATCAGCTTATCAAAACTCACCTCTCTGAGCTTCGTCAGTTTCTGCATTCGAATTGGCTGAACTTGTATTTGAAGGTCTTTGAATGGTGGAAGCTTAGCTGCTATATTACCAGCTGCTATATTACCAGCAGTTTTTTTAATATCTTCAGGTGGTCTGAAAGGTGCTTTTTCTACATTACATGGTTCAGGATGATCCCATGACATAGCTCGTAGTAGAGGAGAGCGGTTACTAGACGCATTAAATTCAGTTTTATTAGAAACTTTGGAATCCTTCAGTAGTGGTGCTGAGCCCTTTAACTTTGTGCCCAGTGCAATCATTCCTGGGCCAGGTAAATGACCTTTGAAAGGAAAGTCGTTTCCTTTAATTTTTTTAGGGAACTCTTTCCCTAATTCAGTTTCATAGAAGTTCTTGCTGCTACTTAGAGATATTTTGCCAGTGTTGGAATCTGAAGTGCAGAATTGAGGCAGATTAGCCATATGTTTATATGGATCAAAGTTTTCCTTTTGTTCAGACACCTTCTCCTTTGGACTTCCCAAACCAGTTGTGTGAGGAACCATTCTTCCCTGAGAAGCATTTCTTTGTTCATTCTCCTTTCTATTAGGTACTCCTTTTGTGGGATTCTGAAATTAAACAAACTAACTTAAAATCAGTTTCTCTTAGACATCTTATTTTCTAAACCCCTGCTTTTCTTTTGAAGGCACCAGCAACAATATTTCAGTGGTAGAAGCAATCTCTTCAATATTTCTTACTTCAGAAAAATTGTTGCTTTTGATGTCAGAATTCTAGAAAACAAATGTTTCCCTCAAGAAGCATTTATATTCAACCAGAACACAGCACTGCTATCTATCCAATTTCTTTATAGATACAGTATAGTATACAGGCAGTATACTGAATCTCCATAGAGACTTACCAAGATTATTTTTGAAATACAAAATTTCATAAATAAACAATTTGAATGGACTATTTCTATGCAGAGAACCTGGATCCAGCCTATGTAAGGCTTTATAGGTTAAAACTAGCCTGTACTCCTGTAAGGCTTTATAGGTTAAAACTAGCACTTTGAATTGCATCCAGAAAAACCCGGGCAACCAGTACAATACCTTCGGTGCAAATATTCTATGATCAGAGATCTTAATAGAATAACAGAGTTGGAAGGGACCTTGGAGATCTTCTAGTCCAACCCCTCATGCAGGAAACCCTATACCATTTCAGACAAATGATTATCCAATCTCTTCTTTAAAATCTCCAATGTTGGAGCACCCACAACTTCTGGAGGCAAGTTGTTCCACTGATTAATTGTTCTAACTGTCAGGAAATTTCTCCTTAGTTCTAAGTTGGTTCTGTCCTTGATTAGTTTCCATCCATTGCTTCTTGTCCTGCTTTCAGGTGCTTTGGATAATAGATTGACCCCCCTCTTCCTTGTGGCAGCCCCTCAAATATTGGAACACTGCTATCATGTCATCCTTAGTCCTTCTTTTCATTAAACTAGACATACCCAATTCCAGCAACCGTTCTTTATATGTTTTAGCCTCCAGTTCCCTAATATTTTTTGTTGCTATTCTCTGCACTCTTTCTAGAGTCTCAACATCTTTTTTATATCACGGTGACCAAAACCGGATGCAATATTCCAAGTGTGGTCTTACCAAGGCATCATAAAGTGGTATCAACACTTCATGTGTTCTTGATTCTATCCCTCTATTAATGTAACCTAGGACTGCATTGGCTTTTTTGGCAGCTGCAGCACACTGCTGACTCATATTTAAGTGTTTGTCCACTAGGACTCCAAGATTCCTCTCGCAGTTACTACTACTGAGTAGTGCATTTGATTTTTCTTGCCTAAATGTAGAACCTTATTTTTTTATCAACATTGGATTTCATTTTGTTAGATAGGGATTTCCTTCACCAACTGGTGGGCTACTAAAGTTTGAACTAATTGCATTTTCCAAGTGATGCTCACATGCAACTTCAAGTAATGGCTTGGTTACTGACTGAAGCATCAATCACCATTGTCAGAGCTCTCTGCTCCAGGAGGATAAATTTACATACCCCAAACCAGACATTTCACTTGTATTAACAATACAAACTGGATAAGGAGAAAGTTAAAAGCACTAGCTCTTCTCAATAGAAAAAAAATATGTTTAACTTTTCACTCATCCGCCAAGGGTTTCTTCCAAGTGACCTTTCATAGTGTTTTTGACTCTGTTCTCTCACATTGGACTCTGACAACATGCCCAGATTTGGTGATGCAATCACTCAGTGTAGCATAGCTAAGCTAGTTACTGCCCATATAATTCCCATTTCTCAAAATAACATTGTTTATCCTGACCGATTATATTAAATGAACAAAGAATATTAAAGCATATTTACCTGCAATGGAGACACCAACTCAACACTTGACGTGCATATATCAGAATCTACAATATGAAAAATATGCAATAAAAGTATTTACCTTGTTTGAAACAAATCTTACATCAAAGAGAGGCATGGCAATTTGAAGAAAATCACTGCATACCTTAGGAATTATCTTATGAGCCAATCCATCTGAAAACATATAACCTGCTGAAAATGCGCTACTCTGGATCTTGTAGTATGAGGAGCCTTTCTCTGAAGCCATGAAACATCCTCCCAAAGAAGAGTTATTAATTTCCCTGATAATTTTTACTTAGTTCATATTCTCTCTGAAAATTAAAACCAGCTCTATACAACTTATTTCAGATCTGCCTGCATTCCTTGTTATTTTGTTTGTTAAGAGGTTTGTTAAGAATGCTTATTTTACTATAAAATTGCAAATATATTCAGTGCATGTTAAGAATAGCCTTTCCCAATCTAGTGCCAGGATAGTTGGTGGTTCTAAGAGCATTTGATATCTGGAAGGCACCAGGTTGGTAAAAAAAGAGTTTTAAAAGTGATTAAAATAGACAAATTTGTGGATATCGCCTAATTATGAGCAGATGATAGATCCAATTGAACCTTCAGGGTCAAAACCAAAATGCCAATAAGTACTAGCTTGAAGATAATAGCGTTAAGTTCTCTATTCAGCTTTCCTTCTTGAGTTGCTGATTTGATTGGCCATTATGGGAAACAGAATGCTTTTTATTTTAACCCACTGTTGCAAAATAGTTCCTATTAAATTTTTGAGGGAGATTTCTAACCAACACAAAAGCATTATTCTATATTAAAATGTTGCACCACTGATTTTACCTGTTGGATCTGGAAGAGTCAACGAGTTGCTCCGAGATGAAGCAGGTGAAACACTGGGGCTTAGTGGTGGGGATAAAGCTGCATTAAATAAAGATGTCACTTGTGAGGCATTTAGTAAATTTTCTATAAAGGTGAAGTTAAACTCAAAGCATGTATTATAATAACACTATAAAATCAGTGTTACAGACAACAAAACACAGAAGGGGTAAAAGAGCTTTGTTCAACATAGTACAGTGGTACCTCGGTACTCATTGTTAATTGGTTCTGGGATGTGTGATGAGTACCAAAAACGATGAGTACTGAACAAATTTTTTGATTAAGGTATAATGTACTAAGTCACAAGGCAGCTGACACCAACAAGTTGTAGCTTGTATGTTGAGTACTAAGCAAATGATGAGTACTGGGACAAACTGTTTGTGTCAAAATGTGTTGAGTATCAAATTTGATGAGTTTCAAAGCATTTGAGTACCAAGGTACCACTGTACTTCTTAAACATCCTTCTGTATGGGATGGAACAGTCAGTAAGGATCATCCCCAAAAAGCATTTTATAAAATCAGTGCATTTTTCCCAGAGCCATTATGATATAGTGTTTAGGATGCTAGACTTGCAGCAGGTCTAGCATCCTAAACAGGGAGATCCAGGTTCTAGAGACTATCCCCAGCAATGGAAGCTCATTGGGTGATTTTGAGCTAATTACTATCTCTTAGCTCAATCTACCTCACAGTAAGATTTTAGTAGATCTGAACATAGCAATTCCAGAACAAAAATTTCTGTCAAACTGTGGCCAGTCTGGGATGATTGAATAGAACCTCTATGGCAAACTATCTGGAATTGGGGAAGCTGGATAATTTAAACAAACAAACAAACAAACAAACAAACAAACAAACAAACAAACTGCTGGAATGCAGAGCATTTATAGCATCAGTGTTGAAGTAAAACACATTTTCTGTTTTGTGTACTCCTCTACACATGATTCTTGGAACAAAAGATCATAGTTGTTGTATGTCAGCTAACCATGAGTTCCATAGAGTCTGAAAGATGGTATTTTGGAATACATACCTGTGGGTGATTCTGAAAGGCTGCTTCTTGATTTTCTTCCTCTACGTGTGAGGAACCTCTCACTCACCTTCTTTGCTTCTTCTAATAGTTCAAAGTTCTTCTTTTTATCTTCATCAGATATTTGTATATCTGGCAGTTGGTCATGTAGGAGATCAATTACATGACCTTCATTATCTAAATAGGAAAGTACTGAATTAACGATGAATGCAAAACATAACTGCACATTCAAAGTATTTCTTCTTGACTGCTGTAATGAGTGTATTACATACAAAATATTGGTAAATGTCTACTACAACCGACCAGCTAAATGAGGGCAATTAGTTCTCTATTCTGTAAGGTATTTTTACTATCTGTAAATATACCTATTATAATTGAGCCTGTAGGTAGCCTCATATTAGTGTTTGGGTTTTTTTGTGAGGCAACATTGGTTACAATAGCACATAAAATTGTCAGAAGTTAAGATAGTATTTGGCATCTACAAGGTTAGGTAGTGATATATTTCTTTGTTCTTTGACATTTACAGGCCTTGAATCTTCTGTTATAGACAACATTCAGTTCAACATGCATTCTGTGTTTGTAAGGGTGTCTTATGAAGCCCCAAAGACACTGAAGTGATATATTTCCTTCTATTTTCTTCACCGTCTTATATGTTCTCTGGCTACACCATATAGAAAATAAGATCAAAAATATAAAGGGCCATACAATATTTTTAGAACAGAATAAATCTTATCGAAGCAAAGGAAGCAATACTTGAAATTCTGCCAATTTGTGTGTATAAATAATTTGAAAGAAAAAATAAGGCAACAACATATGATTCTTACCTACAGAAGTCAAAGAGCTCCCTGATTTTCTAGCATTTCTGTTAGAATGTCGCAGATGAGGGCTAACAGGCCTAGGGGAAAAGACCCAGCAATATTGAAAACTGTTAAAATTAATATGTGTGAGCAGGTATGTACTTCTATACGGTATATATATGCATCTATGGGCATGAGAACATTTCTATGGATCTATTCATCTTTATTTTGTACTGTGAACAAAATATTGATTTTTTCTCTGTATTTATTGTTAAATTAGAAAATTGTGATATATAAATACAGGCCAAAAATCAAGATGCCACCCAAATGCTGCTGCTATGAACTCACTCATTTCTTTGTATGCGCTGAGCTAGCGGGAACTAGGCCTTTATATCTTTATTAGATTTTTAAATCTCTCTTTTATATCATAAGTGAATATACATAATACTCCTTCCTCCTCCTATTGAGTTGAACTTTGCCATGCAACCCAGAAAAATGGTTTATGAACTACCCTATATATTCCCTATAAGTTGTTAAACTTATCTGAATTCAACAGCATTCTGAATTATTAAAAAAATATCATAATGGTTCTGATCAGTGGTGGGTTGCTGCCGGTTCGGACCAGTTCTCCCATACCGGTGGCGGAAATTTGCACCTGCTCGCCGAACCAGCAGCAATGGCCGGCTGTCCACGCCCCCGAACCGGTTCTCCAGTTGCCGCAGCTGGCAAAGAACCCTCTGCGCATGCGCAGAGGGTCATTTCTGCGATGTGATGCAAAATGCGCACTTCCATCGCGATGCGAACCGGTAGGGAAGGTAAGTGGAACCCACCCCTGGTTGTTATGGAAGCAAACTGAAATAATAAAAACAATCATAAGGAATAAGTACTTTCCTACATAGATAATGAAGGTCATGTAATATGTATGTAGGAAAAGGTTTTGGATTATTACAGACCAGTTTAAAAAAATAAGCAATTCAATTAAATGTTCTATTTCCATTAAAAGTAAGATAAATAATGTCCTTTAAAAAAACCAAAGTTAACAATAGGTGGAACAAAAATTAAAAATTATGGCACAATGGGTATCAGCTACTATTAGCTTGAAAACTGGCTGACAGTCCTATTTTCTGTTTTCATCTACCTACCGATGCAAAAATAGTTAAAGCAAGCAGTAAAAAGATGAAAAAGAGCACATGGAAAAGCAGTAGGGAAGGGGAAAGAGTAGAGAGGCTGGTAGATGATGGGATGATGGGTAAGGAACCAGATAATGGGCAGATGAGAAGAGGATGATGATAACTGTTCCACTGTGGAAAGTACAATTGTCCAAAGGTGCTGGTGTTTTTCTTTATTCAAAAGATGAGGCTTTTGAACAAACATTAAAGGATTTAACCCACATCTGGGGGGCATCCATTGATTCTCACTTTAAATCCAGGGGTTATAAAATTATGTTATTCTTGAAAAAAATAAAATGTGTAGTTTTCTTCATATCTATAGCCTTTATCTGTATGAAGGATATTTGCTTTAGCATAACAATTCTGACTTGAGTCATGTAGGTTTCATTACAAATAAATAAATTGCACTTGTATCCATATAAAATTGACTCCTCCAATAACATAGTCACCTTATAGGGGAGATATGTAGCGTAAACATTTACTAAATCAATAAAATAAACATTTACTACAATTAAGGAATTTACAATGGTATAGAAGTTAGTCTATATACCATTGTATATTTTTTTTCAAACTACTGTAAACTTTAAGAGATGACATCAGACTCACAAATTTTCATCCCGTGTCTTTAAAACATAAAGCATTGTACAATAAATGAAAACAAACTATGTAGTATTAAAAGCTCAATACATTAGTCCTTTTTACCAACTGCTCATTCAGCAATTATTCGAACTTACAACAGTGCTTTAAAATAAAATTTATGAAGGGTCCTTGAAATTGGGGCCATTTCAGCGTCTCCATGTCACAATGGCCTTTTGCAATAAAGCTTCCAAGAAGCAAAGTGAAAGGGGAAGTCAGCAGAAAGTTTCAAGTTGCGATCACATGATGCCGTGCTTAATGCTTGTGGGTGATTTGCTTAATGACCACAACCGGAACTGATGTCATAAGTCAATGAAATCATGTTTCATTTAATATCTGTACTGCTTAGTGATGGAGTTGCCAGTCCCAATTCACTCAGGAAATAATGACTACTTATATACCGCCAGCAATGACATTCATCCAACTTTATAATTTTGTAGCTGAAGGATCCCTGAGGGACTATGCAGTGACGGGAGGGTGCTGTCAATTAAAAAGTGTCACTTTGTAGGATATGAAGCATGCCTTGTCTCTTGCAGTGCCTTCCTTTTGGAATGATAACCTCCCATAGATTTGTATAACTCCCCCTTAATGGCATTCAGAAAATCATTCAAAACCAAATTGATCTTCCAGGACTTGGGATAGGGTGGTTGCAAAATCCCATACTATTTGGGTTTTATTGATGTCTTGTAGTCTTCTGGTCAGTCGTGATTTTTTTCTAAATGGTGTTTTACTTTTTTAATTGTAAGTCACCTAGAGTCATTAAGAACTCAGACAGCCTGAAAATTGAATTCAATCAATCAATCAATCAATCAAGCTTTCTTTTGGTTTCAGTTAGACATTACAGTAGATAGGTGAACCCATCTCACCTTTAATTTTCTTAAATGGAAAGCTTAAATGTAATAGGGATGTGTGTATGTGCATTTATGGGAATACTTAAATTTACTCCACAGCCTTCACAAGCAAGAAAACAAGTGGGCAATGTAAATATAGGTGTCCTCCTGGTTAGAAAAATATGGATGTCTCCAGTGGTGGGATTCAAATAATTTAACAACCGGTTCTCTGCCCTAATGATTTCTTCCAATAACTGCTCAGAAAGTTAACAACCAGTTCTCCCGAAGTGGTGCAAACTGGCTGAATCCCACCACTGGATGTCTCCATAGATACGAAAACAGCTAATTGATTAAAATATGGCTCTCTTAAACTTTATCATCTTTTAAGAGTACTCTTGGCCCCCTAGCACAAGTCCCTTGACCATTTTCCCTCCCTGCTCATCAAGTATGGAAGCTACCTCTCCAGAAGTTATTTTTGAAATACATTGAAATGCATTTGCTGCAAAATATGATTTTGTAGGCAAGAGTCTATCTCATTAGTTGCAGCCACTGCAGCATTCCCACAGTCATGTGATTGTAGCATGGATGCATGGCAACCAACTCGCAATTATACATCCTTCAGTCATGATTGCCATTTGTGTCCTTCCTTGCTGGCTTCCCACAAGCAAAGTCAATGGGAAAGCAGGCAGAAGTTAGCAAATGAGGATCACATAATATTATGCCTAACACCCATGTGGAATTCGTGTAACAACTATAGCTGGAACTGCTGCAACTGCCATCATAAATTGGTGTGATCATGTGATTTTACATTTTTATGATGTAAGCCGCCCAGAGTCCTTCGGGAGTTGGGCGGCATATAAATTTTATAAAATAAATAAATAAATAAATAAATTTTATGCTTTACACCTGCATAACTTAGCAACAGAAATTCCTGGTCCCAATTACCATCATTAACTAAGGATTACCTTTTCTTTTATCCCACTTTTTTTTCTTTCCACATAAGTATAGATTAACATTTTTTTTGTCAAGCAAAAGCTTCCTTTTTATGTGACTCTGTACATTTATTTATTGAATCAAATTTATACACCCACCCATCTCACCAAAGGCGACAATTAATGATCATGGAAATAAAATGGCACACATGCATTAATTACCTGAGAGGTACATTTGTGTCTCTTTCTGTAACTGGTCTAACAGCACACTCCGGAAGAATTATTGAAGGTGTGTTGCATGTAGCTGTTTCAGCAGAGGACTCCTGAACAAGAGAAGTATATCTCATTCAAGCAGAATAAAATATCCCACTATTCTTACACAAAAACTTAAAGTTTACTCTTCCCAAGTTCGGCACAAGTACTCTATTTAACAAAAGGTAAACCTTCCTGAAGCTAAGATAGTTTCCTCCAAAAGATAAGATGAGGTAAAACTCATCTGCCTCCATTCCCATATTCCAGCAAAACTTTGAAAAGATCCTTCTATTTTTTTTTAAAAAAAATTGAGGGGAAAAAATGCTTTCCTTTTCGGTAACATCTGTAAAGCACTACATATCACAAGGGAATTATCTAATTCTTGATTTGTAAGTGTGTACAGTTTTACAAGATCTTTCAACCCTGTCCTGAAACTAACTAAAGACTTGTTGACATATTGGACAAGTAAGATGAATCATACAATTACTTTCATTAATAACAAGGCAAATTAAAGCTATAACAAGAGCAAATTAAAAAAATGATGGACTCTACAAATTTCAGCCTACAATTACATCCTAGTGGTAAGGGCTTGAACAAAGAAACATTATGTTCTATGTTAGTATATCAACCACTTAGCTTGTATAACAGTAAAATAGAATGAGATGTGATGGGCATATACAAATACAGGACAGTAAGAAATTGTACATACATAAACAGATTTGTATATTTGTTTTTGCTCTGTCTTAAGCTTGTCAATTGTATATCTTAAGGAGAATGCAAACTATCCTCTCTAAATTTTTATGTGATTACTCTTATTAACAACAACCTTCGGGGAACAAGAACTTGATCACGATTACTGTCTTTAATGAAACATCTTAGTTATAAATCAATTCTAAATATTTATACAGCCTTGGAAAAGCAACCTATTTTTAAAACATTCTCCTTGACGGATGTTTACTGAGCAAACAGAAGACAGATCTTGTGATACCTAGAAATACATTTATACACTCACTGTAAAATATGATTTTGTAGGCCAGTGCCTACCTCATTAGATTTGTAAGACAACTTATTCTGTAGGTGTATTAATCACATATCACAGTTTTAGAGAGTTAAGAGAAAATACTGGATGATATTTTGACAGATGATGCACTTAATTTAAAAGTTTAGGATGTAGAAATGGCTATAATTCTACGTTTGTCAAAGTTGCTCCATTTCATGTGTCAGTACAGCAGATCAGGCTGACATAACATGGATTTGAAAGGTTAACACTTCCTTTGAATCTAATAACTTAAAACAGAAGCCTACATTTATGTAATTATGACTTAACACATATTTGGGCTATACTTTTCTTCTAAACTGTGTAAGGTAGGGGTGGAAAGGATACCTGGACTGTGAACCCTCCCCACAAGGAGGGGTTACATATTTGTGTACCAGAGGTGGGTTCCTCCTGGTTAGGACTGGTTCACCCGAACCGGTAGCAACCCGCTGGTGACGTCACGGTGACGTCACGGATCCGGTTCGGTCGGTGCCGGTCCATGGGCACCACCATCTTTTTTTTGGAATTTTTTTAAAAAAAATTTCTTCTGTGCATGCGCAGAAGCCGCATTTCCAGCACTGCACATGCGTCACCATCTTGTTTTTGGCTTTTTTTGGGGGGGGGTTATTTTTTGGCACTGCACATGCGTCGCCATCTTGTTTTTGGCTTTTGGGGGGGATTGTTTTTTATTTGTTGGCACTGCGCATGCGTTGCCATCTTGTTTTTGGCTCCTGGGTTTGGCACTGCGCATGCACGCGCACGCAAAGCACGCACGCGCCCACGAGGCGCAGCCACACGGCACGGGAAGAAGTGAACAGGCAGCAAGGTAAGTTAGAACCTACCCCTGTTGTGTACCACAAGAGACATGGTACTCATAGAAGGAATACTCCATGGGAGAATTTTCCAGTAGTTTTGATGTAAGGGTTTCTAGAAATCTTTCTCATTTTCCAAGTATGTATAACAATTTCATCTCATGTACTTTAGTGTTTCAGGGTCCACACTTAACAATTTATCTGGGATTAATGGAACTCAAGAGACTGTTTCTTCCCAAAATTTGGAAGACTGACAAGCCAAGCTTCCACTTATAACACCAGCAGGCAATCATTCTGGAGTTTTTTCTTTCACTTTAAATACACTTAATATTTTGAGAAACAGGAGACTCCTAGCTATAACAGAATAAGTGAAATTAGAAGAAGTAGTCAGGGACTAGAAGTTGGACAATTCCTCACAACCATTTTAGGCATATAAACCACATGGAAGAAAAGGCATGAAAATATATTTTTGACGTATGCTGTATGCTTTCCATCTGACTGCTTACTAAATTCACATATAACTGACTTGTTTATCTTCCACCAGGAAACTAGCTGTTAGCACAAAGGTGTAATTGTGTCAGAAAGCATTACAAATCACTTAAGGGTTCAACTTTTTCCTATGAAACTAAAGGAAAAGTAGCGGATGTTTTCATCCAGATGTAGAATACCATGTCCTAGGTTTGGAAGACAATGATAAAAGCAAAACTGAATGTGCCAGATATACATTGGTCTTAAAAGTTTTCAACACATCTCAGAGAACATAATGATAATTTTTAAAAGGTCAGCTAACTAAGTAAATCCTGACATTACAGATATTTAGTCTTCTAAGTCATTGAATGCATGAATTCGTCATTGTACATTAATGAAAGTTTCTTGTTTCCACATACATCACTTAGTTTTTGTACTTTATGTTCCCAAAAATATTTTTCAGGGGAAATTAGAAGACAATGACGTTCATCAATACACTATCAAACACACACACACACACACACACACACACACACACACACACACACACACGATTTTGACAGGATAATGCAGCATGCCATACTGTTAATATTTTTTAAAAAATCACAGACTGGTAAGAAGAAAGGAACAGTGATAGTTAAAAAGGAAATCTGTATGGTGTATTTCAGTTTTGGCAGTAACTACTACTGGCTGTCCAGTTTCTCCTTTAATACATGAAGAGGAGCCTATTATTTCTCTGATAACTGATTCCACTATCAAACCACTCTTAGCAATGGGAAGTTTTATATATCATTCAAATGATAGAATGCTTTTCATACACTGAACCTTCAGACTGGCAATTTAGGTAAACGTGAGGGTGAAAAATTATAATACGAACTACAGGTAGTCCTCAACCATTCAATTAGTGACCATTCAAAGTTACAACGGCACTGAAAAAAGTGACTTAGGACCGTCTTTCATATTTACAACCACTTCAGCCTCCCCATGGTCACGTGATCAAAATTCGAACACTTGGCAACTGGCATGTATTTGTGACTGTTGCAGTGTCCCAGAGTTATGTGATCACCTTTTGCAATGTTTTGGCAAGCAAAGTCATTGGGGAAGCCAAATTCACATGAATTACTAACTTAACAACTACAGTGATTCACTTAATAACTGTAGCAAGAAAGATCGTAAAATGGGGCAACACTCACTTAACAAATGTCTCACTTAGCAATATAAATTTTAGGCTCAATTGTGATCATAAGTCGAGGGCTACCTGCAGTAGGATCCAATGTATCAGAAAACATGTTTTTGTCTTCCTTAGCAATGTAAATCTTGGGCTCAATTATGGTCATAAGTCAAGAACTATCTGTAATCCTTCTGTACAACAGAAATCTCTCAATGTAGGAATTTCCCAATCCCAAATATAATTATTGCAAAATATTCCAATTCTATCCACATTGCTAGAAAAGTGACAGAAGCTTCAAATATAATGTAAACAGTGGAAAAGATCATTGCTAGGCCCCATGCCTAGCAATATTTAAGAAGATTAAAGAGAATAGAATAGAATTTTTTTTATTGGCCAAGTGTGATTGGACACACAAGGAATTTGTCTTTGGTGCATATGCTCTCAGTGTACATAAAAAGACAAGATACATTCGTCAAGAATCATAAGG
>QLTV01000972.1:5236912-5248396 GCA_003457575.1 Thermophis baileyi
GATAGGAACGATGAGAAGATTAATAGTAATAGTAATGCAGACTTAGTGAATAGTTTGACAGTGTTGAGGGAATTATTTGTTTAGCAGAGTGATGGCGTTCGGGGAAAAACTGTTCTTGAGTCTAGTTGTTCTGGTGTGCAGTGCTCTATAGCATCGTTTTGAGGGTAGGAGTTGAAACAGTTTGTGTCCAGGATGTGAGGGGTCTGTAAATATTTTCACAGCCCTCTTTTTGACTCGTGCAGTATACAGGTCCTCAATGGAAGGCAGGTTGGTAGCAATTGTTTTTTCTGCAGTTCTAATTATCCTCTGAATAATGGGACTTGGCCCAGATCAATTACAGTATTTTTTTTTCAAATAAAATTTGATACAATATGGTGCTAGCATAAGGTGCAATGTAGTGAAATTTGAGTATAGCTACATTCAATAATGCAGTTATAATTCAATAATACATCAGACTGTAGTCAGAAATGCTTCAACTAGAGACAAACTAGAAGAAATATTAAAAGAACAGTTATCAAAACAAACTGTGGTGGAAGATAGGTGTTTCTATGCTTCTTCTTTCCCTACCATCAAGTTTATGTTAATTGATTATTATTTTATTAAGTTTATGTTATGTTAGTTTGAAGTTTGTGCCAATATTTTATCTATTTGCCCAGCAAAATCATAATGTGGACATAAAGAATAATATCAGAGAGCTGAATTAGAAAACAGCAGCCGTAAACATCTAAGCATGGTTCAGATATACATCCCAGAGATATTCATACCCCTTGTAAAATAATTAATACCTCTTGTAAAAGATTCAAGGTAACACATAAATAAAGATAACTTACTTACTTTGTCAAGAGAGGGCAAATTTGAATCAGTTGGCTGTCTGACATCTTCAGGTATGGTTGGCATGATGGGGAGGTGAAGGACACGTTGAAATGCAATGCAGATTAAAGAGCACTGATGGGAAAGTCTGTTTCAAGTTAACCTCTGAAGATATGTACTGTGGGTGGTTATGATCCCAGGACTAGAGTAAGTGCCAAAAATAAAACAAAATCCATTTAAAGTCCAGACTGTTAACACTGGGATCAGTTTATAATAACAAGCAGCAATAAGGTTTAAAGTAACGACTTATGCTTCTCCCGAAGTTTTATTAAGTATGCCTTTCAAGATCTAATGAAACATAATAGCATCATTAAGAGAAATTTGCTCAACATTCCATGAATAATTGCACGAAAGGGTTTACTGGCGAGTTTGAGAATGCACTCTCTTTTCTAAACTAGACCGATCCCTTAGCTGTTCATAAAACCTTAGGAAGAATTTTGGATATTATATCGCAATTATATCAGTGGCATAACTTCATAAATGATATAAAGTCAGTGTTGATCTCACCTCTTGTACACAAAGGACTTCATATAAATATATTTCAGCACTGTTCTAAATGAGTATTTGTTCCATTCCCAAAATATATTATCTTTTTCTCTGGCTTGGTTGGAACTACTATTTTCAATTTAGAGGGAAATAAAGCTTGCTTGGCAGTTATTGGCAGATTCTGGCCAGTCATTAATAATGTCATTGGCCAGAGAAGTCCATCATGCAAGGGAGATGATCTGACTTCCTTGGGAGTTTGTAAAACTTCTTAGCCCTTCTTTTCTCTTGAATGGGTTAAGAGTTGCTCCAAGTTTGATATCCTTTAAACTAAATTCCAATTCAGAACTAAGAGAGGACTCTTACTTCCTTTCATCATAAGGATAGCTTTCAGTATTCTAACACAAGAAAAGATCTTAGGATTTTTTGCCTATAACAGTGGCTTCCTCTGGAAATTTGTATGAATGTAATCTATTCAAATAGAAAAAACTGATAATAGAAGCAGAAAACATTTAACAGCCATATATCATCAAACCCATTTATGTGATATATTTCCTTACTACACGCAAGGCAAGGCAACGTTTATTACAGTCAACGACCGGAGCAAGTTAAAAACACTCAAGGAATATCCTGTTTAAAATTCTAGAATAAAATAATAAATAATAAATAAAATCTATATTAAAATCACAATTTGGCATCCAATCTGTCAGTTGCATGTGAACAAAACACAGCATGGCCTAACTATAACATAATATCAGTCCTTAAATTGTGAGGCCCATAGTCATTAGATACTAAAATGCAAGACAGAGATAATGCAAAAGAATTTGCTGCATTAATTGTGTAAAATAGCTATGATGGATTAATCACCTGGTTCTACATGCATGATCATTATTTATCTAAGGGTTTGTTTACTTTCAATGATAAATGAATTGTTGTTTGTTGATCACATGGACTGATGGATTAAATGTTTTTTTTAAATGTACTATTTAATATAGCATCAATCTTTTCATTTAATGAAACAAAAAAAATCAGTCTGGATTAACTCAAAATGATAGAAAAATAAGAGGAAGAAAACAACAAAGGAGAGAGAGAAAAAAGGAAAGAGAATAATAAAAGAAGTAAAGTAGTAACATCCCACACAGATGTAAAGAAATGTATGTTTTAGGACTGTACTGATTACAACTTCAATAATGCTTCAGAAGTACTTTGTATCTTGCATGTGTGGGAGTGCAGCACTTCTCAACTAATCATTAGCCTTATTTTCAAATTGTCTTTTTTAAAGAGTTACATCACTGTAAGAGTCACATGCTTTCTTCCACACAAGCAGACAAGAGCAGTTATGCTCGTCAGCCTGCAGCATTTCTTCTGAAGCATTTTTGAACCACGCATTGCTCAGTATTGATCTTACAGCCTTACAACTAGGTAGTATGTTTATTTTTGGCTGATCCCAATATGTTAAAAGGAGTCAGAGATGTTTAGGCCTTGGATAGGAGACCATATAAATCCCAGGGCTGCAGACTGAGAAGGATGCTGAGTAGGATGCTGAAGGACAGCAATGAAAGTATCTTCCATGTTGCTGCCAAAGAGTCTTTGTTATTCCAAAATTTATAAGCCCATTTAGGAGGTGGCATAGAAAGTTGAATAATGGTCTATAACAGGGGTGTCAAACTCGCATCATCACGGCATCGTCACGTGACGTATCACAACTTTTTCCCCCTTTGCTAAACCGGGCGTGGGCATGGCCAGCGCATGACGCATCTGGCCCGTGGGACACGAGTTTGACACCTCTGGTCTATAACAACCTAGAAATCACTACTGAAAATTTTACTACTTATATTGTACAATATGCCAAACTCAAACCCTTCTCCTATTCTTCTCCTACCCCTATTCAGTTCTAGAAATGGTTCTAGAAATGCTACCCCAGAATTACCAATGAATGCATTAGCCTTTTACTTCTTTTGCCTTTCCTTAATTAAAACATATATCATTGTGAGGAGTAGCCTACAGGCTGTATTCAACAACTGGGGCCAAAAGAGATTATGCTGCAGCAATTCAGAGGCCAGCCACTGAATAAGCCAACAGCAAACAGGAATCTGGCAAGTGAATTGAAAGAGGCAGGAGAGATAGAAAGAACCAAGAAGGGAAATGTCTGCTGACTATTTGCTGCTGAAAACGTGACTGTTAACTGCTGCTACTGACAATTTCCTGAGTTTTATTGCTTGGTTGTTGTGTCCGATTTGAGCCTTGCCCTTCCTGACTTAGCTGAAGGAAGAGGACATATTAGGAATCTAACTTTCAGAGAGAGGAACTCAAAAGTAAGATCCTTTTTTATTTCCTCCTTCTCCCTCCAACCAATTCATCAAGAGATCTTCTGGGAACTCAAGATCAGATTATCAGTGTGGGGATTTGACTAGGACAATAGGTGGGGGAATCTGCAGGATGCTTAGATCTGGTCCACGGGGCTGGCCTGGAAATATCAAAGGACCGGCCTGTGGTGCTTCTGCTGGCCAAAATGGGCCAGGGGAGGCTGCGTGTGCCTCCCCCACGGCCCATTTTTGGCCGGCAGAGTGCTGCAGGATGCCGTGGAGGCTGAAAATGGACCGCCCAGGGGCTACCCAGGGCCTCTGTGCTCCTGTTTTAGGACAGGAGCGTGCTGCAGGAGGCTGTAAAGGCCGAAAACGGGCAGCACAGTGGCTGCCCGGGGCTTCCGCATGGCCAGTTTTCAGTCGGCAGAGTGCTGCAGGAGGAGTGGCTTGGACTGGATTACAATTATGTGGCCTCAAGTAAGTGCCTGATCTGGATAGAAAACAGGCAACATCCTGTGTTAATACTACAGTTTAACGCCAGATTTTACATACTGTAGGTCCATTTAATCTACAATCTACAATCTATTCTGTATTCTGTATTCTATATTCTGTATTCTATTCTGAATCTATAATTGACAGCCATTTCTATTTACTATCTTGGAAATTTACCTCTGCTGTTAAATCTTGTATTATCATGTTATTTATGCTATTGTATTTTTATTATTAGTTGAATAATAAAAATACAATAGTATAAATAGCTTTTCTGCCTGGAAAAGCAATTTACTATTAAACAATGGGGTATAAATTTAGAAATAAAAAGTTTAGTGGACTATGAAGAATAAGTAATAAATGTTTGGCAGTAATATCTGGTGGAAGAGATAGGAAAATGGTTATATAAAGAACTGTGAAAAGAAAGAAGAGAAGGGAAAAATGTATCTTAAGCCTCTGTCAAACGTCCACCATGGCCACGCCCACCTAGCCATGCCCACGATTACCACGCCCAACTCTGGCCACCCACTCATCCACCCCGGCCCTTGGAAGTCAAACACATCCCTGATGCAGCCCTCAATGAAATCGAGTTTGACACCCCCGCTCTAGATCACTATGGAAGACAGTATTAACTGCCATGGATAAAAAATAAAATCCAAGAGCCATCTTGAGAAAGAATATATATGTCATGGTGGCAGGTGAGGTGATTCCTGCAGAGAAGAAGTGAAGTAGATCAGTGCAGTCCCATGACTGTAACAAGAGCATGGTGGAGATTTTATCAAGACTATTCATATTGTTTGACAAGTATTCCTTTTGATACACAGGGAGACAAATGATATAATCACAAAGAGACCTTGAAAGAATCTAGAACAGAAGAGGTAATTGTTCCATTTTATTCTCCCTGGCCAGACTTTATTTGGAACAATGTGTCTAGTTACGGGCACTATAGTTCAAAAAAGACACTGACATATTGGAGTGCATGAAAAGGAAGGCCACCAAGATAGTGAGGGTCCAAAAATAAAGCCTCATTAAGGATGATTAAAATATCTGGGTATGTTTTAACTGCAGCAATGTAGTTAAACTAAATATAGTTCCGTAGTTTTAACTATGGAAATGAAATATAACAGCGGTCTTCTGACATCTGTAAAAGTAGGTTGGAATAGATGATTCTCAATATCCTTTCCAACTCCAGGATTCTAAGGAACACCATTTCCTTTTTTATTGTTTTATTATTTTAAAATGTTTTACTGTTTTAATTGAGGTATGTTATTTTGAATTCTAAGCCACTCAGTATCATTGGTTGAGATAGGCAGCCATGCAAACTGAATAAAGAAACAAACATCTGGCTGACTGTGTGACCAATCCTAACGATAAGACCGAATCTTAAGAACAAATGCACACAAACCCAGAATTGAGAAGACAGCAAATGCTGCACTGGAATACCTACAAAAATATTGTTTGCCTGCAAGCAAGAACTGGTGGGACCACAAAATACTTTAGTCTGTTTTGTAAAGTATACTTTAGAATACTTTATAAAACAGACAAGCACCTACCACATAACACCTCAGACTTAACAACTGTCAATAAGAAAGCCGGGGAAAAAATTTGGATAGTTGATGTGGCAGTACCTGGAAACAGGAGAAGAGAAAGAACTGGAGAAAACATGAAGCCCTGCAAATATAAGCAAAATGGCTATGGCACAAGAAAGCACAGATAGTACCAACAGTAATAGGTACAAACCAGCAGTGAAATCTACTTACCTTCCCTACTGGTATGGAAGCGCGCGCTTTGCGCGCGCCCGTCGCATGCACTTTTTCACCCTCTGTGCATGCGCAGAACGCTTTGCACATGCACAGAGGGTTAAAAAAAGAAAATGGCGACATCCGGGCAGGTGGGTGGAGCCTCACGCTGCCGCCACTACCAGTTCTCCGAACCACCGGCGGCCGCCACTACCAGTACCCCCGGACCAGGCCGAACCGGTAGCATTTCACCCCTGGTACAAACCTAAAACATCTGGAGCACTATTGGCATTAAAAAAAAATCACCATCAGTCAATTGGAAAAGGAAGCTTTATTTGGGACAGCTTGCATCCTATCAATTTACCTTTACCACCATCAAAAAATAACATCTGCCTATCCCAGGTCCTTGGGAAGAATTTGACAGGTGGATAAAAATGCCAAATCCAATCTAAACATCTTACCATGTTCAGTGACCAAGGAAATAAACCATGTTCACCTGAAGTTTCCTCACTCCTTATGTAGCATAAATGATCTGGTACACAGGAGACACAAACTTGGCTTTCTGAAGTATACCATCCAATCCCAGATTAGGAGCCTAGGGATCATATATGCAGAATTGAAAAGTGTATCATTTATTCTCAAATAAGCTACACATGCTCTTAAAGAGATACAAAGTACAAAGTTTCTTCAAGATGTCCTGCTATGTGTGAAGAGCAACACTAAGGGGAAAGGACTGACTTCTAGTCCAAATGACATTCATCTGACAGAAGGCAGACAGGAATCATAGATTCAGGAGTTTCAACGATACACTGGATTAAAACTTTCTTATATATTTGACATAACAATACAATACAGGGGCAAAAAATATTGTCCAGTAACGTTTTCAACATAAGAAAATAGAACACAGAGAAATGAACTGAAAAAGATTGCATCTCATTCCTTGTAGATAAAATATAGTATATCATGGATTTTTTTCATTTGGCAATGTCTAAATGTTTAGCAAAGCCAGGTACACATACTGTAATACTCAAAGAGATAGACTTTTAAAATTCAAAACTTTTCCCCAGCTATTAGTTCTCTTTAAGACAAGTTTATGATATAAGTTCCATATTGAATAGGTAATTGGTGCTTTTTAAAAAAAGATTATTTTAATGTAGACTAGAAAATTAGGTTCTTTCTCCTGTAGTAGATTCTCATTGAATGAATTTCATTGGAAATTATATCTGTATATATATGCAAGGAACTTGAAAGTTGTTCTACTTACATCTATTATCAGTAATATCTGTTCTCCAAAATATCTTTCCAGTGATATCCTGAATCACAATTTCTACACCATTCTATATTCTAGAAACCGTCTAGGATTCTTGATGTATAAATTATTTATGCTATGAAATACTGAATTAAATAAAATTCCATGTAAATATTTATTTTCAGTATTTAGTTCTGAAATTAAAATATTAATGGAATAAATGCTTATTAATTGTGACTGTATTCAAAACTAGTTCTAGCATGCTTTCTGCACAAATTCCAGTTTATATGGCATCCGTTGCCTATTGGGATTTAAGATATTTTTAGCTGTCTTCCTGGAAAAAAACCAGTTTCAGGAAACTTTTAAAATATAATAATTAAAAACATTCATTCCTAGGAGACATGCATTGTAATTTTAATGCTTGGGAAATTGCTCTCATTGGCAGTGCCATTAAGTTTATTCTTTAAATATAAATGTTTACAAAAACACATATTAATGTAGACTGAATAAAAAGTAATAATTTAATCATAAGCAGAATTACAGAAAAGAAATAAGTATTGTATTTTGTGGTAAGGTGGTATCTGATAAAAGTCATGTGAGGATAAAGTGGAGGGATTTATTGTTTCTTGGTAAAAAGGCAGAATATATATTAAATATGTAACAGCCTTGAATTGAGATTAAGTTTCTCATTTCATGTTGTAAATCTTGTAGAAATGGACAAAAGTGAAGCAAGATATAAAGAGCTTCCAGTGAAATTGTGAAATAAGCTAACAGGGAGAGCTAATAGAAATTTTTCAGGTGATTTCAGGAGAAAGAGAAGAGAATGACCAGAGAGGCAATGATATTAGGGTGATGGGAGAGTGGGGGGAATGTCACAAGAGGAAAGATGGCAGCTGTGACATCACAAATGAAATCCCTTCTCTTTCAAAATATGTATCACATATTGCTACAAAGAGGGTGAAGGTTGCATATGGTGTGAGAACCACCATCTTGCTTTATTTTTTACTTCACCTCCATGAATGCTGCTACTGATGCAGCAGATAATTGTGTTTTGCAAGACTGTATGCTCAGGTTAGAGCAACCTTGGCAGCTTGAAAATGTGTGCAAGCTGGCTGAGGAATCCTGGGAGTTGAAGTCCATACATCTTCCAAGCTGCCAAGGCTGAGAAACACTGGATTAGAGGAATGAAAACATCTCTTGAATATCTTCTGACTGCATGGATTACGTCCAGAGAGCTGTTTATTGTCTACTGTGGGCTGATTAACTGTTTTTAAGCTGATTTACAAGAGATCTGTAAGACAGCTAGGTTTCAGGGAACAAGCCAGTGAAGGGAGGAAAGCTAACAGGAGTTTGCCAGAGGAGATTTTGGGAGAGTCTTTAACTTTTTTTTTTTTTTTTAAGAGCTCTTCTTAGCATGAAGGTCTGACAAGAAGAAATAGAAGCTACTAGTGGTAAAAGCAAAGTGAAACTGAATCAACAGGAATCTGCAATTTTGTGACCTGAAACACTTGTGGAATGTTTGTCTTCCCACCTAAAAGCAACCTCTAAAGTATATTTTTCAGCAATGCATAGTTGTAGCAGTCAATAATAATAATAATAATAATAACAACAACAACAACAATAACAACAACAACTGTGAATACCTACAATTCAGCTGATAAGAAAAGGTAAGGATTTATTTAGAGCCGAGATGGCGCAGTGGTTAGAGTGCAGTACTGCAGGCTACTTCAGCTGACTGTTCAGCAGTTCAGCGGTTCAAATCTCACCGGCTCAAGGTTGACTCAGCCTTCCATCCTTCCGAGGTGGGTAAAATGAGGACCCAGATTGTTGGGGGCAATATGCTGACTCTGTGAACCGCTTAGAGAGTGCTGTAAAGCACTGTAAAGCGGTATATAAGTCTAAGTGCTATTGCTATTGCTATCAGTAGAAATAAAACAGGCTCTACAGCAGAAGCTGAGGTGGAAATAACTCCTTAAGTAAGACAAACAGAGGGGCAAGCCCAGTGAATCTGAGTAACAAAAAAGAAACACAGAAAATATTGTGGATCACCGGAAGACAAAAACAGTTTTCAGGCTCCTGCATATAATGGAGGTTCTGAGCTTTCACATGAAGGTAAACTGATATTGCAAAATGGAAGACAGGACAATGGAGAAGCAGAAAAGCTGTGGTAGTTGGTGACTCATTATTATTAAGAACTAAAACAAATGTATGCCAGCAGGACTTAAAACTTCAACGTGTGATGTCTTCCAGGAACAGGAATATGACAGAGCAGTGTTCAAGATTTAAGAAGTCCATTGACAATTATTCCTTCCTGCTAACAACACTGCATAGAAAAGTGTCAGCCATTCATCACATATTTTTAGGATCTTGGAAGGTAGATTCTGACTGAATGTTAGAAAAAGTTTCCTAACAATAAGGAACAATGGAACATTCCTCAATGAAACCAAATTCTTCATTGGATGTGTTTGCATTGCAGCTAGATACCCGTCTATTTAGGATGCTTTAATTTGGATTCCTGCACTAAGCAGAGAATGGAACTTAGTGCTATAAATGGCCCCTTTAATCTTTATGATTCATTGGATTGGAGTACAAGGCACACCAAGACCTCATTAATTGGATAATACAACTATTGTACAAAGGTAATTGCCAGAAATTAAAAGAACAAGTTCCTCAAACTGAATTCGGCAGCAGTATTGATACTCATCATGAGGGTTAATTCTCACACATCAGAGAAAAACAACCATATATTAAAAATGTTACCAAAACAAGAACCAGACAAAAACTGCACCTCTGTCCAAAAAGAGAGGGCTGTCTAGACTATTCTGTTGCTAGCTAGGAGGAAGAGGCACAAAAAAATTGTACACTGATTTTATTATACATAGGAACTGCATTTGCCACACACCAATCATTGGAATTCTTTTGCAATGGATAATTAGCTTTTCTACAACAAATTTACTCATTAGAAATGTACATCTGTTATTAATTCCAGTCCAGTCTATCAGAAGAATCCTAGTATCTGTACCATTACAAACTCATACCCTTCACAACCGCTTGTACCAAGAAAATACTACAACATGTCAGATAGTAAAATACCCAACTTGGAATAATAAAAGGAGGCCTTAAAAGCTTGGCAGAATAATTTTAACTAACACTTTAAACTTGTACCAAATGGACAAAAGCATGGAGGTTGCTGAACTTATTTAGGAAGAACATGCTGTAATTGGGCAAAAGGGCACCCAACAAGAACAATATCTTCCTCAGAGCCACTCTCAGAGGGATAGGCTTAAGGTCCAGTTAAGAACACTGACTGAACTGAGTTCCACTTACACTTTATAGAACAAAAGGCACATTTTATACCTAGCTCAAAATGTAATGAAAAACCAATGAAAAGCAAACGAAGGAATAATGTGCTCCTGTCTTGTTCAGATAGAATTCTTGCTGCTATGTTCTGCAATAGATCATGTATGATCTCTAGCATTCTATATGGAGTCCATATGGAGGTTATGAAACCAGGTTATCTGTACCTCAGGGGTCCCATGGTAAAGATGAATCTAGGTGCACCCTCATTGCCTGGTTCTTCTGGGAAAAAAGGTACCCACATAGTTTATTTCCGTTGATCTGAACTAAGAAGTTACCCACTAACAAAATTGTTTGAATGAAACTTCTGTTGGTTAGCTTTTATCCACTTATTAGCATGACAGGGTACTAAGCTAGCAACTCACAAAGGTGCTTTTCCAAAAGGCAACTGGACTTTGTTGTTCTTTTTCCTTGAAAACATTTTGCTTCCCATCCAAGAAGCTTCTTCAGTTCTCTTCTTAATTTCAAAAGAAAAAGCCAACAAAGTCCTTTTGCCTTTGGGACAGGCATGACCTGAATGATTGAGAATCTCCATGGACATCTAGCACGTTATAATTATAGCAGATTTCAAAGAAAATGAGAAATAAAATGGTGGCCATAAACATACCATATTGCATACTAAAAACCCAAATGGTGTCATTATGTAGTTTCAGATAAATGTTAAATTGCATTAAGGATGAAGATGAAACCCTGTGGAATCTTTAGGGAAGATCGCCTAGCACCACATGTTACATCAGTGTGAGGTAGATGTATCCCAAACCAGCTTACATTCAATGTGTTATGGGGTTTAAGATGTCAGATGTGTACTGGGAAGTCACAGGTTCTATTCACAGTGCACTCTAACCACTGAGCCGAGGTGGCGCAGTGGTTAGAGTGCAGTACTGCAGGCTACTTCAGCGGACTGTTCAGCAGTTCAGCGGTTCAAATCTCACCGGCTCAAGGTTGACTCAGCCTTCCATCCTTCCGAGGTGGGTAAAATGAGGACCCAGAT
>QLTV01000972.1:5248604-5297542 GCA_003457575.1 Thermophis baileyi
CCTCCCTCCCTCCCTCCCTCTCCTCTCAAATTATCTTTGTTACATAAAGTTTGCAACTGTAGTAAAGAAAAAAGAAGATGGAAGATATTCATGATGGATATAAATCTAACAAATAAAACTCAGAGGCTACTTAAAATATAAATGACTGAAGATGTTGTAAACTGCTCAAAAATAGATGAGGCAGGACAATGCAAATATTATTCTACAAGGTAATTAAGACCATTTCAGTAGAAAACTAGACTTAATCCCTAATGGAAATACAGCCAAAAATGAGATCTCTTTTGAAAATAAACAGTTTTCTATGGTTGCTTTCACCCTTCAAAATTAAGGATAGTGTTGGATGACATCTAAAGGACCTCTTCTCCACTAAATAAACATGAAATCATATTGAATATTAGACAATAACTGTTTGTAAATTCCAACATTGCTATTCAAAAATGTGAGAAAAAAAGTAAAGCTGGAGAAAGTAAATACAATTTACTGAAGATTACTCATCAAGAATTTTAAGAAAAAAAGTACATAGATTTAAAATAAAATTCAGAAGTTGACACAGAGGTAGAACATGCTAATTTGCACGGCTGTAATGAGTTAGCATTGCACTAAGGAAGAAACCCCTGCTATTAGCTCATAAAATCCAGGGAATAAAACATTCAGCCTTTAGAGCAGAATAGCTTGTATAATTAAGAATTTTATAAAACATATAAAACTGGTGCAGAACCATGAATATTGTAAATTACTTCAAATCCAAAAACCCACAGCTCACTACATTCTGATGTTCCAATCATATCCAATATAATATAAATAGGTTTTGTTTAGATGATTCATGTTTTGGAATTTCACTGCTTAAAATAGAGAGGTAGAATATTAATCTTTACCCTAAAGCTCAAATCTCAGAATTGGATGCAAAGAACTTTCTTGAATTGCTGAACAGTTTAGAGAATATAATATGCAGGAAGTGATGTTCTGGGAGTTCTATTCCATAAAAGGAAAAAGTATTTAAAAATGCTTGGCTGTCAAATCCGTTGTGTCCTTGCAGCTCATTTAACCACAGTAGGAAAGTTGAATACAAATAATCAGTAAACTTGCCTGACTCATGCCTAAATATCTTGGCAGATGAAGGTGATTTACTCCATTTTCATAGCTAATTTGAATGCTGGCCTTAAAGAATCCATTTTACAATGGCAAATAAAAAGAAGAAAATATAAGAATGCAAAGAATTTTAAAATGATTGCAAAGATATATCGACAGTTTAATATATCTTGGGCATGACATATAAATCTCATAGTTTTATCTCATTACCCTCCTACTATGGTATAGCCAGTTTTACACATAAACTCTAAATATTCACTTAAGGATGTGTTGCCAGATCTATTTTTAATCTATTTGGATGGGACAAATAAGTCCTGTGCCTTTTATTTTTCAGGTTGGTTCCCTTAATAAGGATTGTGACAGACATGATTTGGCTAAAAAGGTGGGGAAATGGAACTGGAAAGTAGGTCTTGTGGATTTTGTTGAATGCTTCCTTCATACTTGCTCTAATGCAAGTACTCTACTAAAATAGTCTTCTGTGTTATATAGTTTTTTATTCTTTCCAATCCAACTGAACGTTAGAAAGAAATTATGTAAAGAGCTCAGGACTTTGCCCAACTGTCTACCCAAAAGAAGGATATTTCACTGACACCTGAATAGAATGAGACTAAATTTGATATAATGGGGGAAGTCAAGAAAAAAAATACTGAATTTGAAAATGGGCTGGATCCAATTGGCAGTAGTCGCGAAAAAATATCCAGAATAAATTTCTCAAATGAAGCCCTTTAAGAGCGAAAGTTGAGCAGCAGCCCCCTCCCCTCTCTCTCCTGAAAGTAATGAACAGTTTGCTAAAACAATTTATGCATTTGGATAAATACAACTGCAGCAAAGCTGAACTGCGTATCAGCTTTCATGATATAAGGCTTGCTATCTTTAAAATATAATACACAAAGAAGTGTTATTCTCTTGAGCAGAACTCTCTATGGGAAACTATTGCAAGGCCAGAATTATTTTCAAAAGATTAACCTTCTAAAACAGATTGCATTCAAGTTATCATGCAAAACATGTTTCTGTGGTTTATTGGGCAATTTATTTACTTCATCTGTTTAAAGACAGGGTAAATCCTACTGCACTAGTGTGATCTGATTAGAGATAGGAAAAACAAATGAGGAATAATGCAGGAAACCAAAAATTGATCATTTGCTTCTATAGCTGCAACATGCAATAAATCTAAAATTGTGGATATTACATAGATAAACTTTAGTTTATTCATTGACAGTTTGCAAAATATAGCAAGTCACAAACCAAATTATGTGTAAAATTCAGCCATGATGATGCCCAATATTCTGAATACCATGTTCCTATTTCATGACAAGTTTGTACAACTGCTGGAAGCATAGAATATAACCCAGAAATATGGAGATGCAGAATCTGCCAGTTCTTGAACAACATAAGCTCCTTGGAGTAGAGCTTTAGTACTACTATTCTAAAAGTATTGCACAAATTTTCTCTCTTTTCTTCCTTGACGGATTTATTTTCTGGAAGGAAAACCATCAACTGAAGTGGAGGAAGAAGACTACAAATTGAAGACAATAAAAATCTGGCTGCCCTGTTCCTCAGTTTAAATTATTTTGTATGATTTCTCATCAGAGGTGGGTTGCTCCCGGTTCGGACCGGTTCTTTAGAACTGGTAGCGGGAATCCCCCCCCCCGTTCACCAAACCGGGAGCGGTCGCTGGTTGGCCACGGCCACGAACCGGCTTTCTCGGCGGTGCCATAGGTGCCGCCATTTTGTTTTTGGCTTCTGCGCACGCACAAAAGCTGTTTTTTGCTTCTGCGCATGCGCAGAAGCTGGGTTTTCGGCACTGCGCATGCGTGCGCGCGTGCCCACACAGAGTGGGAGGAAGCGAACTGGCGGCGAGGTAAGTTAGAATCCACCCCTGTTTCTCATTCAAGGTATCATCTATCAGAACCTGCCCTAGATTACTTTAAATTACCCTAAAGTTTAAGTTCTAGCTCCATCAGCACTCCTAGCTTTAGGGCTGTTTCTCTTACAATGGAAATTATTAACAAGAAGCTTTTCTCAAATCCAGTAATGCTACTGGGATTAAGATAGGAGGAATTATGTTGTGAGAATCATAGTTGAAGCTTTATAGGCTTTAGCTTCCCTTGGTTATTTTGAGCATTTTTACAAAGGAATGGTCTCAGTTTCATTATTACATATAACAGAGTTTACTGGACAATCTATATTAATAATTTAATCCGTAGTTATTGACTATGCAGACAAAAAAATTCTTCTATAAAGATTTCCACCCAATCTTGAGATTATATAAACTTATAATAAACTTTATAACAGAGATACCAATTAAACTATTACTACGTGCACAAGATACTTGATTAAAAATCCAGATTCTTATGCTGATATTTAAATAAAGCATGCAGCTATCAAAAATCAGACTAATTTTCTTTTAATAAAGAGAAAAATGTGAAATTGTAAATGTGAAACAATTATAATAATTGTTGACTTGTTAATGGGACATTAAATAGTTAATTATTATATTATGAAAACAAGGACACAGATCATCAAATGTTTTCTTGTTTGTCCACATTATTAGGAGTTCAACTTGATTTGAAGGAAACTTTATTTTAAACTGCTAATAATATCAGTTATTTTTCTTGGTTTTCACTGAACTGTTTCCTAACTATTTGAACATAGAATGGTTTAATGAGCAAGATTATGTAAAATAATTAGAAAGGCTTAAGGGTAATTATAGTTAGGGAAATTATGAAATTAAGAAAATATCAATATGAAGATGATTATACTAATAGTAGATTAACATTCTGCAATATAAAGTTTGTTCCTTCCACTACTGCTTTTAGAAACCACCATACCCACTCCAAAGGCTAACTGGCAACAGGGCTGCTCTCTGTTATATATTCCCATGATCTCTTCCCTAAATTCCAAGATGTTAGACTCCTCAAGCACAATGCATGACAAGGTTCGAATTAAGAACTGTCTACAGCAAGATGCCTATAGGTATTAAAAGAAAAGAGCAATACTTGTACAATACAAATCTATATGTCCTATTGTTTTTCTAATATGTGCGTAAATTATTATTACTCTTTTTATTTATGCACCATTCTGTCTTGTGAGCAATCAAGTGGTTTACAAAGGGGGTGTGTGTGTGTATGTGTGTTTTAAAGCAGAATAAAACAACTTCAAAATAACAATGAAAATACTAAAAAGAGAAAATACTAAAATCCTCTAACCATTAAAAGCTTGGCAAAGAGATATATCTTTATATATTTTCTGAACACTGAGAAATGGGGTCAGTACAGCTTTTCAGGAAGTCCATTTGCTAGGGAACAATGCAGGAGAAAACCCTATCTTGCACCCCCAAAATACAAACCTATTTATAGCAAGACAGGGCTGCCTTTAGGCTGGGGCGACAATGCTCAGAGGATGCCAATACTGCCCTCCTTCTGAATTATTCTAAATATGTAAATCTTTGCATCAGTGGCAGTGGTGCCATCAGTCAATGTGACTTAGGGAGTGACTATACAGATAGTCCTAGATTTACGACCACAATGGAGCCTAAAATTTATGTTGCCAAGCAAGGCATTTGTTAAGTGAATTTTGCCCCATTTTATGACCTTCTTGCCACATTGTTAAGTGAATCACTGCAATTGTTAAGTTAGTAACATGGTGGTTAAGCGAATTTGGCTTTCCCATTGACTTTGCTTGTCAGAAGGTCGCAAAAGGTGATAACACGACCCTGGGACACTGCAACCGTCATAAATACAACCCAGTTGTCAAGCGGCCGAATTTTGATCACGTGACAAAATGGGGATGCTACAATGGTTGTAAGCATGAAAAAATAGTCATAAGTCACTTTTTCAGTACTGTTATAACTTCCAATGGTCACTAAATGAACTATTTTAAGTCGAGGACTATTTGTACCTTAAGCCTGCACTGTAGCTCAAAAATATATAAATAAAAAGTCTTAGAGTTACAGTTGCTCTAGCAAATTGTGTATAAATATCAGCTGCCTTTTTAATTTGATTAGTTACAATCATGGTTAATTTTCTGTCATTTCAGGATTCAATGGGATGCATATCTCAGAGCAGACTCCTTGCCTGGGTCCATTCCTTCACCCGCCTTGTGACTGCTCTGCCTCTGTTACCCCAGCTGACCTCTCATTTATCTCGATCCAGGAAGAAACCTTAAAATGTTGCCATAGTTCTGAGTTTTAGATAATATATATCATATAATCCAATCACATCATCATTACATTCATAGAGCAGCATATTGCAAACTGCTAAATAAACATAAAGCACTTCTGGCCAAATACCTGGAGTGCACGTCTCTCTATTTTTAAGGGAGTGGTAATGCTAGAAACATGTTTACTACAATTTTATGTGGAAGGGATGAGGCTATTTGGTATTTATACCAAATGTGTTCCAAATGGACACAATAAAACTCTATCCTTCCCCTTTTTCAGTTTGGTCTAGCAATATCATTTTAGCTCCTTTATTTCAGCTTTTTAACCTCAATTATAATTTTATTCTTTGGTTCAGCGAACAGTCACTTGAAAAATATATTTGGGTATATTTATTTACGGAATTTATTACACTTGCCTAATCAACTCAACTACTTACATTTATCTTTTTTTTTTTTTTTACAAATTCCCTGAACAGTTTTCAGAAATGTTTAGGATATTCATAATCCGGTTGATGTTGCGGCGAGAACGGCTGGAAAATAGTGGGCTCCACCGAGCCTTGCGAAATCCAGCCAGTAACCTCTGTTGGGAGACCCTATGGGGTCATAGCCACCTTGTAGGGGCGGTGAAGGAAGGAGAGGCACTTCGCTGACCACGAGGAACTCGCAATTTCCTCGTTAGGTTCAAAGCAAGGTCTCCCAAACGACAGCAGGGACGACGGCCATTTTTGGCAGTCACAAGCTGGGACAACCAGGACCACAAGATTTGTGCTGGAGCGGTGCGTGGACAGAGCATTGAAACTGGGTGAGATAACTGCCAACTCTTACTCTAAAAACTTAATTTAAGTACAAGAATTTTAAAAGATAATTTCCAAGCCTAAGAAAGCGGCGATTAAATACATGGAGAGGGAGGGGAAACTGAAAATCAAGAGGCGAAAGAAGCCCAAGGGAAGCTTTAAAACACAGAAAGCCTGAAAAAAGCTTAAACAATTTGAAAGGTGATTTTTGGGAGAAATTGTCTTGTTTATTTGTATTTCTAAACCCCTGGATCTATCGGATAATCAGCTGTTTTTGACAGACTGTTTAACGTTGGATTTGGGAACAAGAGAGCCATTTACTGGAAGAAGAGAAGTACTACAGCACTATAGCCGCAGTATACTCAGTGAAAGTGAATTCAATACACACAAAGTCTAATACACAGAATAGAAGTAATAACATCTGGAACATGGCCTGACATTGATTTAATGTTAGAAGACGACTTGGATAATTTGAGAATATTTAATGAGCTTTTTCCCCCCTTCTGAATATTTCTAAAAGGAACTAACTTGCAAATAACTAAATTTTATTAAAATTGGCTATTGGATTATGGATCTGAAAGATTGGAGGAACATTCTACGAGACAAAAGAAGAAAGGTGATAGAAGAAAAGAAATAAAGTTAAATAAGACTTTAAAATGTGGACAATTGGAAAACTATAAGGCTGTAAATTACTAAAGAATTTTAAAGATCATAAATTTAGGGGTTCTGGAGGTATAATTATTGGATTGATGAAATTTTATTAAGCAGGAGTTTTTTAATATTGAGATGTTGGAACTATAGAAATATACTGAGTAATTTTTATTAAATTGTTATAAAATGGATTTATGGGGATAATAGAGGCATATGAAGAAATAGTCTTGATGCTAAAAAGTGTGCATGAAACTATAAAGAACAATAAGGAGATAAGGCGATTGTTTAAAGACACAGAAATGAATGTAGAAGTCACTCAACAATTGGGGAAAAAGAGGAACACGATATTCAAGAAATAGATGAGAAATTAGAAGAAGCAGTGGAAGGGAAAAATCAAAATGAGACGCAAGAAGCTAAAAATAAAGAAGAGAAAGGATTAATAAGTAGGAACCAATTAGATAACTCCTTAAAAGCTTATAATAGAACAGAGAGAAAAGAGAAAAATCTCTTTAAAAAAAAGATTTAGAGAAAAAAAGAAAAAATTTTTTTTAAAAAGGAAGTCTTGTTGATCGGTGTTCAAATAATACAGCAGAAAGAGACAAAGGGTATCCAGAAGGGAATGTTCAGTAGGCACAAAAATATCAAAAAGAGCGACAAGATTCCAAGAGAGAGAGATAAAGGGCTGACTAAAAAGTCAATAAATGATGGAATTTCAAAAAGGTTAAGAGATGATGGATAATGAGAAAATATATTAATAAAATGGAAAAATACAAATAGGGAAAATAGTAGTATATATATTAACAGATAATACAACTTATAACTAAAAATAAGTTAAGCTTAGTAGATGAAAATTTAGGATTAGATAATTTAATTGTATTATTAACATGAATAGTGTGTTAAAGTATATTGTGAATTTAAAATATTAAGGATTAGAAATTGTGGGGATTTTGAGATACACTCCTGGGATAGATTAAATATTGTTAATATTTGGCTTTATTAGTAATCCTACACATTTGGAATATTGAAGTTACGGTGGAATAATGAGTAATTCTTAAAATATTAAATATTAGTAATTTAGTAGGGGATAACAAATACATGACGAAATGTTATCTATGTTTAAATGAATTAATGGGAAAAATGATAAAGAATTATAAAGAGAGAATAGTATTGTTGAAGTTGGAAGATTAGGATTACACATACTTATTTGTATTATTATTGTTAGCATTGTTTAAAAAAGATTTGACCCAGTCAATATACTGTCCACAAAATATGTATTGAGGGATTATGAAAAGAATGAAAAGATATGAAAAGAAAACTGCAAATAAAACATGTTTTAATAATAATAATAATAATCCTGCAATTAATGTAAACATTCTAATATTACATGACAATATTATAATTCCAAATTATATTAGCTTCACAATGCAGCTCTGCCTACTCACTTTACCAAAACAAAAAAACAACAACAGAACATCATATACCTCTAAATGGACATCAAATCATCTAGTACTCTTTCAGTCCCACAGAATATTCTTTTTAGACCTGCTGTTTGTTATTTGGAGAAGGCTGCTTCCATCACAGAAACAGTTGTAAATTAAATTAAGAATTTCTAATATATTTATGGAAGGTTTCTGATTCTGTACTGTATCAACAGCAAAATGAATTAACTTAGAGTACTGAAATAGTTATTTCTAAATTCAATTCAGTTCTGGTTGAGTATCAAAGTTAATAATTATTCTGTTTAATCTGTTCTTCATGTTGTCTTTATCACTACTCCTAGCTCTTGAATTCTTGCACAGCTTTTAAAACAATGTCATCAGAACCACACTGTGAACTTGAGCAAAGTTGAGCTCCCCCCCCAAAAAAAAGGTTACTGAAATTTCAAGATAACACCAAATTCCTCAAGATTACAGCATTCTTACTGAGATCTCACTGAATTTGTCCTTTTCATGAGATTGTGGTAAGTTTTATTACTGTATGGTTGTTTTAAATTGGAATCCTAGGGATTGCAATATGAAATTAGCATTCAGATCTTTTCTTTATTTGTTCTGATGAGTATACTATATTTATTGTTGTTTCATAATTTCTTGAGTGACAATTCCTACTTAAGCTCTTTGATTTAAACTTCAAGTCCTGAACTGTATAATTAAACTTACCACTGTACCACTTGCTTTTTTTAAAAAAAAATCTCCAGTAGTTGAATAATCTTTTTCTAAGTAAGTTTATAATTTAATTTTGTTTGTTAGCATGGCTAGATGCAAGCAAGAACTGAATGATTTTTAAAATAAAAGTTTTTTAAAAAAACATTTTCCTTACTGTCCCATTTGCGCAAAGTACATCAAGAACACACCACAACCTCTGGATCCAACATCCATTTACATCATTGGTCAACTTTATATTTTGACAGATTTACAGAATTGCAATGTAAAAAATCCCAGATTGTGTACACTTTTCATAAAAAAGTAAAGCTATTTCTAAAATCAAATTGCTTGGAAATTTTCTGTTTCTATTCTCTTATTTGTGGTCTCCTTAACCATTCATACATTAAAAAAACCTCTGTATTTTCTTCACTAGTTCTTCAATATACTGGATATCTTTCTTAAATAAAGGCTGTGGGACAATATGCAGATCTTCTCAAGTGAGTCTCAGTTGGATCTTCACCATGTCAAAATTTCCAGGGGTGAATCTATGCAACCCAAACAAATGGCAAAAAAAAAAACCATATCCAAATTGTAGGCAAGAACTCTGACTTCATCCGGTTCTCTTTGCTTAGTGGTGACATCAGAGTGCCAGGAAAACCTTGCTATCACTTCAGCATGGGGTGGCTTTGCAAATCCCAAATTTCCTATCATTTGTTTCCTTGCTGCAGAAACAAATGACGCGGGGCAACGATGAGGGGGAGGAAATTGCCTGGATGGGGATGTTTGTGCTCTCTTTTAGTTAGCCGGAGGGAGTGCTAATTAGCTTGTGGGAGTACTGAGCATAGTTAAGATGACATTGTGGGTGCTGGGTATGAGATTCTTTTTCTGGATTTTGGGTAAAGATAATAACAAGGAGCAAATGCCCTGATCAAACACTGCATTATCTCCCCATTCTAAAACAGATAAATTTCCTCTAGAATTTTGGTGCTGTCTTCAGAAGGCAGGACAATACTCTTTTTTCAATAGCATCTTTGTTACTGGAGCATTTAGTTTATAGACGATGGGCACGCTTGTCTTTAATTTGATTTATACTATTATTTTACTATTTCTCAGTTGAAATGAACCCTATGATTTAAACAGGAAAAAGTTATGTGGGTGCATTTGAGGACACCATTAGGGAGGTGGTTAAATCTGTTCCCTGCCCTTAGTGACCTACAAGAATCGTTCAAAAGGTTGGGAGGTTTACTTTTCATTTGGCAATGGAACATAAATCTGCCTGCATGGGGGTTTTTTGTACTGTTCTCTAAATTTTAATGAAAAAGCCTTCCCTCAACCAGTGCTCTATGTGTTAGGTCTACCACCTCCAGAAATCCCAGCAATAACAACCAACATAAATTTAGGAAGTTTTACAACTAGAAGGCATTATCAAGGTGTTAAGTCTGACCAGCTTTACAAATTTTCTTATACTGACAATCTAAAATGTTGATCACCTGTAAAATTTCATTTCTCCATATCCTGCTGATTATTGTTCAGTCAGGAACAGATCTACAGTTAAAGCTAATAAAAATGAATGTAAACTAAACAAAGATTTTCTGAACAAGAATCCATTGGACTTAGATGGCTATAATAAATAAAAAAATAAACAAGATGTGATAAGTTACAGACTTAATAATTATTACACCTCAGTATCTATTGAATTTGTAAACCTAATTCTGACAATTTGGTTTGTTTTAATACATTTACTTCCAATTTGCATATATATATATATATATATATATATATATGCAATTTGAATGTGAATAACTAATAAATGTATTCCGTTTATTCACATTGTTTATTCACAAAGGTTTTGAATTTAAATGAACAAATGGCAGTGTATGTCCTTATGTCTAATTATGTTAGCCTTCTCAGATAGACCAGACAGGAAACATGACCAGATGAGCCAATTCTACTTTACTGCAAGACTACGTTAACAGAATCTTGGAAGTCTGAAAGTACAAATCTTCCATCATCTCTTTTTGTAGCCTAACAAATTAGGAAGTTTCCTTTCTGAGTTTCTTCTCTGCCTATTATGCTTTTGTGGGCTGTACCCCCTTTTATCTGACTGTTCCCTAGGTAGCATCTCCCCCCACCTCAAAGTCATTCCCACCAATATTAACTTTTAACTGTACATTTGCATTGCCAATTAAAATAGAAAAGAGCACAGGTGTAAATACTTTCCTCAGAAAAGATAGGCTCCATTAATTATTTTTAAAAAAACATGGCCAATTTACTGTGGCAATAGAATCTAAATATACATATTTTTATCTAACAGTCAACATTTGGTTGCATAATTAGTTACCATAGGAACTTTGTTAGGGTTACATTCAATGTTCCAGATTCACAACATACTTTAAGAGGAAACAGAAAGATAGGAAAATATGATGCCTCTTTACATTTGTCATCCTAGCTTACCTTGTTTTTCAAAAATTCACTGGCTTTGCTAAATCAACTGCTCATTTCATCCTTGCTTTTTTTTCCTTTCCATTTCTTTTAAAACATTACTCAATGAGAAATTCTAGTAAGTTTAATAACTCTTTTAAATTAAACAACTTTTCAGGGCATTAGCAGCAGCACCTAATAAAGGATTTATTGAAAAAGTATTTTACAAGACATTTTTATAAAGACAGTCCTTATGCAAAAAATAGGTTTACTTTACCTTGTATTGTTCTGCCCATACTCAGTTTTAGAGGCACGCCGTTTGCTGTTTAAGAGATTTTCTTTGAATTCCCATCTTTGATCCAAGAAGAACCGATTAGGAAACGTCCAACATCTCTTCTGTGTTGAAATGTATTCTAAATTCAGTGCATCTATGATTAACACATAATATCCGAAGATCAGAAATTAGGAGGCAACACTGTATTATGTAATTTGCAAATGCTTTTGCTGTAAAGCTTAAAGTTGCACTAACAAAAAAATTCCATTACAGCTTATTTTAAAAGTACATGTTAAATCCAGTGTAATGCAACCTGACATATTGGATAAACAGCAAGCTGAAGCTTATTTGGAGAGGGAGAGGGAGGGAAGATTATTTTAAGGAATAACTAATTCTGAAAATAAGTTTAGACCTTATTTTAAAAGTCGGAAAAGTTTGTTTGTACTTTTGATCTATGGATGGAGGGAGTCCCAATTGTGGTCATAAATCAAGGACCACCAGTAAAAAATAAGTTTCAGGGAACAAATTATACCTGTTAATAATATATATTCTTCCAGCTATTATGCCATTTTTAACTTAATATAAATTATGTACCTTTTCAACTGATTAAATCCACAGGTGAGCCAGAAAAATTATCTTGCCAGCTAACCACCTGCATATTAATCAATTCAGAGCTTTGATTGGGAAAATAGCCCATTGGTGAAGTATTCCCTTCTCCAAACTAGTTACCCACCCAACTGATCTATCTGGATATTCTTTGGTACAGCATCATCATTATCACATCTATTCCTAGTACTATTAGTCTTCATAGAATTATCTAATTTCTGTAGACTGTTCCCTTAACTCATCGATTAGCTGTAATTCAAGTATCAAGATCCTTTTATCCAATATCTTCCTGAATACAGATTAGAAAATAGATGTCTCCATTCTCTACTTGCTATACCATCACCGACCATGCAGCTCTCAATAGATTCTTCTTGAGATACTGTATCCCTCAACAGAAACAAGGTGCTTATCCTTGTGCTAGGGGCAGGATACATTAATAAAGCCATTTAATAATGTAACTCAGGACTTGAATGATTGAAATTATTCCCCACATTAGAAATAGTTCCTTCTCTCTTTTTGAAATACCATGCTTAAATCTTCTCTTTACGTGTGAAATCTCAATTCAAGCTCCCAATTCAACCTCCATTTATAGACTTTTAGATGTGAGGGTGTACATTAAAGGTTACCACACTAGAAATCAGTCAGCACTATCATTCAAAGAGAGGTGCTGAATTTACAGTCAAAAGGATTGGACACCAGAGCATCAATACAACAAGCATTGGTCAAAATAGACATCTGAAGAGGTTATTCATTATATCTTCCCTTTCTTTTCAAGGCGTACCAAAGTTCAACAATTTGTATCACAACAATTGTTTGAAGGATAAAATGAAGAGATCTGAGCCCATCGTATGATCTGGTATCACATGGAATCTTTTTTCTACATACAGGTAATTTTTGACTTACAACCATTCATTTAGTGACTGTTCAAAGTTACAACGGTACTGGAAAAAGTGACATGATAGTTTTTCACACTTACAACCACTGCAACATCCCCATAGTCATGTGATCAAAATTTGGAGGCTTGGCAATTGGTTCAGATTTATGATGGTTGCAGTATCTCAAGGTCATGTGATCACCTTTTGCCACCTTCTGACAAGCAAAGTCAATGGAAAAACCAGGTTCACTTAACAACCGTGTTATTAATTTAACAACTACAGTGATGCACTTAACAACTGTGCAAGAAAGGTTGTAAAATGGGGCAAAACTCATTTAACAACTGCCTCGCTTAGCAACAGAAATTTTGGGATCAATTATGGCAGTAAATCGAGGATTACCTGTACAAGAAAGAGACAGCGCATATACAAATATAAAAACAATGTACGTAACTGAGAAAGGGAAAGACTATCATTTTGGATTACAGTTTTGTAGCATTAAATTTGGTAAATAAATCACAAAGCCCCAGCAAACATTAAAATAATCCTATTATTTTCCAAAAACTGGTGTAAAAACAAAAAAAATCACAGAGGAAAGAAAATTACCTAAGGTGCATATTTACATTTATAAAAATGAATTTTAACTTGGATATTAATTTAAATACTAACATTAATTCCAGAAAAGAATACAGTGCAATTAAATGATGAGTAAACACGATGAATATGACAACTCTCAGACACTGTAAAACTGACATTCAGTTCAGTCTTCCCAAACTTGGGCAATGTGTTCAGTTCAATCCCATAACCAGATATAGCTATTGCTGAGAATTCTGGTTGCTGAAGTGCACACAGTAGAGACACCAAGCCTGAGGAAAGATTGAAATCACTGATATTTTTGGTACCAAGCCATTGTGCTAAGATATAGTTTATGAAGTTTTAATTTTAAAAAAAGCTGGAAAAATGATAAGATCTTAATTAATTTGTATACTTTCATATGAAAATGGAAAACAAAAAAACCAAGAACTTATAAAAAGCCAATTATGTAATCAAATAGCCCTTCATGATTTCACTGCAAAGAAACACCAAATAAATGAACTACTGCATATACAGGATAATGATGGTGTTATTCATTCAGTCATGTCCAGTAGTGGGTTGTAAAACCCGTTGCTACCAGTTCGTGCGCGCGCTCGATGCTTCTGCGCATGCGCAGAAGCGTCCCTGGTGGGTGGGCGGAGCCTCCTGCCGCCGCCGCTACCGGTTCTAAGAACCGAGCCGAACCGGGAGCAACCCACCACTGGTCATGTCCAATTCTTGGCAATTATATGGACAGGTCTCTCCACGTCTTCTGATCTTGCACTACTTCTTTAAGTTGTTCTATGCTCTGTCTGGTGTCAGCTTTGATGGTGTCATTACACGAGATAGTTTATACATGAAGCCCAACAAGCAAGACCTATTTAATTCTCACTTGTATATTACATATTGTTTAAAAATGCAGTTGTTCACACCTCTCTGTAATGTTGGAAACTTGAAATTATCGTTGCCAGGGGAAAATATGGCTCCAGAAGTCAAGAAGGGAAAACAAATCAGTAGCAGGAATAATGATTTTGAGCAAAATAGTACCTTCCTAATTTAAAAAAGGCAAAAACCTTTTAGAACATAACTCAGTTTTAATCAAGTATCAACTTCTATAAGCTAGACTCATAAATGTATATTAACCCTTCTCCATGACACGTTCAAAGTAATTTTGATATCTTATATTGAAAGCTTAATTCCCCTTTGAATACCATCTGTAAAATAATTCCAGAATTAGTCAAATTAATCTATCAGAACCAAGCAGTAATATAAAGGGACGCAATGGGGGATTTAGGCTGATGGCGGCCGCAGCCTGATGCAAGCTCCAGTCCACACCTTTTCTATGTGTCATGATACTACATACATGCCTAAAATGACAGAATTGTGATGCAATGCAATTTATCTTTCTGATGATAGTGGCGAGTACCTCTAAATCTTGTTGGAACCAAGTTTTGTGGCACCGTAAAAACTTGCAGCTTACTTCTGGCTTAAGTTTTCCTTGATTAGAACATACTTTTATGTTATATGCAATGTTTTAAGGCATGCACATGAACACTTATATAAGTATGTGTCTCCTTGTGCATAAACAATAAATCACTGTTCACTTAGATCAGGGATCCTCAAACTCTTCAGCTCATCGATCCTTTCATGAAGTTTCAAATTGCTCACTAGACCCCAACATTAAATGAAAATAATTTGATGAATCCCACTTTAACTAATAATAACGACAGCATCAACAACCCCTTTGATAGTCCCACTGATCCTTGGGAGTCAATACTGACCACTTAGGAAAAACCTGACCTAGATGAACTTGACCATTCTAGAAAAAAAAGTTACTGTAAATAGAATTAATTCCAATTATAGCCAGTCCTCCACTTAGAACCACAATTGATCCCAAAATTTCTGAGGCTAAGCAAGACAGTTGTTAAGTGAGTTTTGCCCCATTTCACGACCTTTCTTGCCACAGTTGTTGAGTGAGTCACTGCAATTGTTAAGTTAGTAACACAGTTGTTAAGTGAATCTGTTAAGTTTCCCCATTGACTTTGCTTTTCAAAAGGTGATCCCATGATCCTGTGACACTGCAATCATCATAAATGCTTGCAGTTGCCAAGCGTCTAAATTTTGATCAGGTGATCACAGGAGTGCTATAATGGTCTTAAGTGTGAAAAAAGGTCATAAGTCAGTTTTTTCATTGCCACTGTAATTTCAAACAGTCACTAAATGAATGCTTTCAAGTCAAGGACTATCTGTAATAGTTGATTGGGCAAATGATATGGGAAGCCCAAGGCTACAGGCTGAATTTGGAAATTGAAGAAACATAGGAAAAGACTATTACAAACTAGTTCTACATCATGCCAGGAGAATTATATGACTGACTCTATGTAAGCCACTAGGAACTGTGCTTGAATCAAAAGGCAATTTTCCTTTCCCCCTCAAGTTGCATTTTCCACAAGATGTCTACTTCAAAATCCACTGGCTTTCTAGTGAGTACATTGCAATGCACCCTCCACACACTATTTCTGGAGATAATTCAGAAACTTCAGCTCATAGAAAATATCTGAAAATTGTCTATTGATGAAGTAGAAAAAACAAGATAAGGAGAAAGCTATCATAGGTGTGGGCAACCTGTACTTTATGGAATATGCATTACCTTTTTTAAGACAGATCTCTTGAGATTTCACTGTCAGAATTCTCTGCCCCTGTTCCATCTGGCAACATCATTTCATCAACAACCTACTCATGTCACTGATGTTGCTGCCTCCAAGTGGTAGTGGTAGTAAATAGCCTACTGCAAGGTCAAAATATGAGGAAAACAGAATAGATAGAACTCAGAACCACAGAAAGTTGAGCACAGGTACTCGAACACAAAGAGCAGGCAAAGTTTGAAGGCTTGAAACTTCAGAGCTGCGACTTTTCTCAGCCCTAACTAGTTGCAGGAAGAAACTATCTGTTAAAACACTGTTAGAAACAACCAATAATGATTTCCAAGGATAGGCCAAAGGGGACACGGGGACAGGCCAAACGGGACATAGGATGGTGTTTCGGAAGAGCGTTCCAACAGACTTGAGACATGTGTTAACAAGAATAGAATTAGCAGAATACTTTATTTGGCCAAGTGTGATTAGGCACACAAGGAATTTGTCTTCGTGCAGAAGCTGTTAGTGTACATGCAAAGCAATAAAGTAATAATAATCATAATGATGATACCAATAAAACAGGGTAGTAGAGAACATGAGAAGGATAATAATACTACAGTCATACAACATGGGTGAATATACCTAGACATAACACGGTATTATGAGGATTAGGTGTTCAGCAGAGTGATGGTATGAGGGGAAAAACTGTCCCTGTGTCTAGTTGTTTTGGCATATAATGCCCTATAGCAGCATCATTGCTTTAGGTGTTAAACCTATCCGGATGAATATGATGATTAAAGATTAAAAAAAACACCATTATGGCTCCATATTGCTCATTTAAAAAAAAGTGGCAGAAAGAACATGGTTGCCAGAAAGAACCCCATCTTTCATTACTGCTAATTAATTCTTACACTCAGTTCCAAGTACTAGATAAATAAAAGATGAAAATGAACACAGTGAACCACATTTTGTAACTTGGAAAATCAATTTACTACTGAGGCTGCAGTAACATGTTTAGGAAACACAGCATATAAAAATATAGGGACACAGAAAGGCCTAAATGCTTCAAGTCCTAATTATGTCAATGAGACTCTCCTCTCTTCAGTGAATATCCCTAGGATTTAAGAGCAATAGCAACAGCCAGTTAGACATTCTGATACTAAAAACAAGGAAACAAATTCAGGGTAGAGAACGGTTCATAATACTACAACTAGGCACTTTTTAGGAAGAAAGGCATAAACTCTATGACTATTGATTTATGATGGAGCAAAGCAATGCCATATCTTACATTTTTAAAAATATTTTTTTAACTTGAAAATCAGGACTTTGCCAAAAAGTACATTAATTTACACAGAAGGAAGCCTACACAAAACTTGAAATGACAATTTGAGAGATTTGGCCATATAAGAATATGCAATTTGGCTAGCTGCCCATGGGTCCGGACACTCGAGAATACCATTGGGATTATAATGAAAATGTTAAAATAGTTATCCCACATTGCTTATTTATTTTTAGTACCATTAATTCTAGTTCACCCAAAGGTTCTTTGACCATAGGCCTGTTTACAAAAAGTTTGGGCTGTTTGCATGACAAATTGCTTGATTCATTCTGTACCAACACAAAAGATTCACAAAGTATTCTAGTCACGATTTTTTTGTCTATTTGCTCTATAAGCAATGTGAGCTCATGTATATTGGAAGAAGAAAACTGCATTCTGTTCCTTCCTCTTAGTTTTTATAAAAATCTAAGCATGTATTTGACAGACAAGAAAAGCTCCTGACAGGGGGAAAGAACCCCAAAGTACATAAAATAAATAGAAAAATATACTTTCTGGTACACTGGATCCTGCTTGACTTATGACCACAATTGAGCCTAAAATTTATGTTGCTAAGTGAGACAGTTGTTAAATGAGTTTTGCCCCATTTTACAACCTTTCTTGCCACAGCTGTTAAGTGAATCACTGCAGTTGTTAAGTTAGTAACTGAATCTGACTTCCCCATTGACTTTGCTTGTCAGAAGGTCACAAAAGATGATCACACGACCCTGGGACACTGTAATTGTCAAAAATAAGAGTCATTTGCCAAGCATCTGAATTTTGATCACATGACCTTAGAAATGCTGCAATGGTCGTAACTGTGAAAAATGGTCATAAGTCACTTTTTTTAGTGCCATTGTAACTTCGAATGGTCACTAAATGAACTGTTGTAAATCTAGGACTACCTGTATTTGAAGAAAATGAGAGTACAGGCAATAAGCCATTTAGTAACTCATGAGAGTAAATTTCTCATATTTCAGTTTTACTGTTTAAAGAAAGCTCCAACATTTACCTATTGGGCCCACTGCACTCTTAAATCAACCATGATTCAGCAATTATTTGGGGGGAGGGGAGCCCTTATGTGGGAACAAGATGCCACAGAAGCACAGTGTTCCGCAAAAAATGCCTCCTTGCCTCACCATCACATGCATCTATCTAACAGTTAAATATTCCTCATGCACACAAAATATGGTCAGTTTCTATTTCGGCTGGACAACATATTGTTCCACAGAAAAAGCCATGATTAATATGACACCGCAATGACAGCCTTATCCCAAACACCAGTGGTTATCAGCACCATTTACAGCTTGTTGTGCTTAGTCCTTTCTTCAGCATTCCAGAAAGCTCTTCCAATTTGATGGAGTAGCTTCTATATGTGTGGAAAATCTAATGAAGCCTGACTAAATGATGTTCTTTCTAGGGGCCAAGTACCTTCATATAAAGATGCCCTTGAGTTAAACTTGACTCTGGGTAGCTCCCCAGACACAAGCATATAATTTTCTTGGCAATAATATGGATGACTTGCCAATGACTTCTTCCATGATGGTTTTCAAGTTTTACTCTAGACCAGGGGTGTCAAACTCAAGGCCCGCGGGGTGCTTAGATCTGGCCCACGGGGCCGCCTGGAGACAGCAAAGGACTGGCCTGCGGTGCCACTGCCAGTGAAAACAGAGCTAGGGAGGGCTGCGTGAGGCCCTCCCAAGCTCCGTTTTTGCTAGCAGAAGGTTTCAGGAGGCTGTTGCAGCTAGAGATGGAGCCCACGAGGGCCTCCCAAGCTCCGTTTTCACTGGCAGAGGGTTGCAGGAGGCTGTCCCAGCCGGAAACGGAGCTCAGAAGCCCGTTTTTGCTGGCAGAGTACTTGGGCCACCACAGGTGCCCCCGACACGAGTGACGTTGAGCTGGCCATGCCCACCCTGGCCACGCCAACCCCGGCCCCCCGAGGTCAAACACAATCCTGATGTGGCCCGCAATGAAATCGAGTTTGACACCGCTGCTCTAGACTATAGCTTGGGTGTTCCTGGAGATCTTTCAAACAAGTACTAGCAAAGCCTGATCTTAGCCAAGCACAGACAAAATTCATTTGTGTTTGTTTGCACCTGCAGTTATCTTGATTTGTTTTAAAATAGCTGGAGACCTAATCATATCTACCTTACAAAACCTATTCTTTTCACATATTCCTTGTTGCTCAGGGCATTGGGGATGGTTTTTTGCGCTAGAGAAACAAGAATATTTTCTAGGCAGACTGAAGGCAAGTGAATACTAATAAACACAGACAGAAATCCAATGGCAAAATACTATGTATTTGGCCCAATGCATTTCAAATATATAACAATCTGCTCTCCAAATGGTATTTGTATATTATTGAGGGCACCTTTCCTCAATCTACTGAACGCAAGTAGCAAACAATGAAGCAAGAAAGAAAATCTGAGAGCAGGTTTGATTTCCAAACTACCTTCTGGAAACCTCCAGGGGAACTACCTGTAATATACAACAGAGAAAAGCAACTCTCTGTTGTAACAAACTATCACAAAAGGACAGAAGGGAAGATGCTTGGCTTATGCTACCGGAGCCCCCAACTTTGAGATACCTGGTTACTTATACTGCTAGGGAACTATACAAGTCTATCACCGGTTCCAATTTTGTCATAGGTTTGGCAAAAGTCCAATATAAATACTTAAGATGCAAACTGTATAACCATTTGTGATTGTGGTCTTAATCTATTTTATGTTCTTGTTATCCTGAAAATATCTGGATATCATATATTTTTGCTTTTATTTGGAGCTGGAAGACTCCAATACATATTCCACTCCTAGACATGATTAAGAATAATTAAATCCTAGTAACTTCAATGTATTTTACACATATTCACACATTGAACCTAAATGCAATCTATGACATTTCAGGCAAAATGTTTTTGAAGAATACAGTCCTAATATGATGGATGGGGCTAGTCTCCTTGAAGTAATCAGAGGCATGGCAGTGAACTGTTGTCAATTCTCACATCAGTTAAAGAATGTAATTGCCATAGTAACCGTGGAGGCATTTAAACAGAGCAACAGACTTTTTATAGCATCTTTTTGCTTGTTAAACTGGCATGTGCTTTTATATTCAGAGCAGATACAAGATAGCTTTTAAGGCAAACATGAATGGGAGGAATTAAAGAAGGTCCATAGATAGGGTATATGATTTGCAAACTCTCGGGAGCATTAAGAGTCTTTAGTGTGATCATTTACTTTTATTTTTTATGTATTAAAATAAAGAATGACTAGTATTCAGTTCTATAGAGAGAAACCATTAGAAAAGTCTCACCTGGCCCAAAGTTTCTGCCAAAGTAGCATTTTCAACTTGCTCTCAAATTCAGATCTTCCAAGCTCTTTCTGGGAAAACATTGTGTATTTTTATAGTGTCCCTACTAATAGCAAGTCACGTCTGCAATGGAGGTCTATTCACAGATTGGGAAGTATCGAAAGAAGGGTATTTTGCATTTGCTGAGACTTGTTTATACTGATTGTTACTTCATAGTTTACAGAACTGAGTTGCTTCTGAGTTGGCAAGGTTATAAAAGAAAATCCCAGCTCTTATTCAGCTTACAAAACCTATATAGGAAAACCTTTTAAAAGCTGCCACAGCAATAAGCACGATAGGATCCCATTTGTTTGGTTCCAGATGGAAGTGAATTAGGATATAGAGCCAGGTCTGAACAGGGATGTTTCTAAGGGAATAGTTTCTGATTTAAATATCACCTGACATTTTAATGAGCTATCCAAACTTTAATCAGCAATATGGGTTTCATGCAGTTGAAGTTCTTCCCATGACTGATTTTTGAGTCAATCTACTGTATGTGAATTAGAGCGATCAATAGTGATGTGCAAATACTATTGGGTGCTATCTAACAAAATGAAATTCAATGGTAAAAAAAGTAAGGTTCTACATTTAGGCAAGAAAAACAAAATGCACAGGTACAGAATATGTGGTACCTTGCTCAACAGTAGTAACTGTGAGAGGGATCTTGGAATCCTAGTGGACAACCATTTAAATATGAGCCGTGTGCTGCAGCTGCCAAAAAAGCCAACACAGTTCTAGGCTGCATTAACAGAGGGATAGAATCAAGATCACATGAAGTGCTAATACCACTTTATAATGCCTTGGTAAGGCCACACTTGGAATACTGCATTCAGTTTTGGTCGCCACGATGTAAAAAGGATGTTGAGACTCTAGAAAGAGTGCAGAGAAGAGCAACAAAGATGATTAGGGGACTGGAGGCTAAAACATATGAAGAACGGTTGCAGGAACTGGGTATGTCTAGTTTAATGAAAAAAAGGACTAGGGGAGACATGATAGCAGTGTTCCAATATCTCAGGGGTTGCCACAAAAAAGAGGAAGTAAAACTATTCTCCAAAGCACCTGAGGGTAGGACAAGAAGCAATGGGTGGAAACTAATCAAGGAGAGAAGCAACTGAGAACTAAGGAGAAATTTCCTGACAGTAAGAACAATTATTCTATTCTATTCTATTCTATTCTATTCTATTCTTTTTATTTTATACTGTACCATTGCAGCATATAATGTATTACAGTTTTTCAAAGAACTATATTGCTATTTTTATTGTTTAAGGAATTTACACAGCACAGATGACCAGACTCAGATTACCATATTTTGGATGCATTACGGAAAAATCTAGCTCTCTGGAGAAGGTTCTAGTGGAAATGGAAGACAACCAACAGCAAGATGGCTGGGCTCACCATAGGGTGCACCTATGGAAGACCTAAAGCACTAAGTTAGGAACAGATTGTCACAAAGAATATCTGTGTGGCTGCTAAGAGTTGACATCAAAGTAATGACACATAATCAATAGGAAGATGGACGAGTCAAATGTTAATATTATACACAATAGTTATTTCTGCAGTATGAAGAAGTAGGCTTCATTATAGCATATCCCATGTTTCTGCACATATTGCTTTACTGTGTCTTCTACTGTGCCTTACTATGAAAATACTATGCTATTTTCTTTTATTATATACTTATTTGAACAGGAAAAAAAACATTTCCCCTCACAATAAAATACATGATTAAGATGACTAAATAGGTAGGAATTCTTTAAAACATGTTATTAATAAATTTGATCCAAATTTTAATTTCTTCTCACCATACAGTGTAATGGTATGAGCTGATAGTATCAATAATTTGTACCCATATTGGTTTATTTCAATTCAATCTTTCATATTATGGTTTTTAGCACAGGCTTCCCTGAAATTTCAGTTAGGATTTTGTTTTGAAAGTTCTGTATGTAATAGCTTCCTGTGCAGAACATGACAGTGTTCTTCTATCAACAATCTGACCACTCTACCTCATCCCCACACCCAAAGAAAGTTTTTTGAGAGATTAGAATGAAATAAAGGCCTTAGGAGATGTAAAAACAAGTGATTACTTTTTAAAAGGGATATAAAAACAAATTATATATTTTTTAAACTACATCAGGAACCAGAAGTTTGAGTGAAGCTTCTTCCCTTTCCTAACCTCACACACACTTTTTTTTTTTGCCTTCCTGACTCTTTTCCAGCCCCGTCTTTTTTTTTTTTTTTTTACTGCCTGCATGTGGCTGATTCTACTATTGTGTTGTGGATTAATCTCATTCATTGCGATTCCTCTTGAATGGGCTATTTAAAATTTTACACAGGGAGGAAGATTTGCGCAAAAGCATGTGCACTTTTTAAATGGTCATATCTTTGAAAAGAATCCTTTTAAAATAAGGATGGACTGGGAAACACCTCCATTCAGAGTGTCAGTAAAGTTGAATGGAGATATATAAGAGATCTATAGATCCTCTTATCCTCACAGGAAAGACTGGCGTTCAACAGTACCATTTAAAAAGGGAAATAAGATCTAATTAAGGCCAAAACCCAAATAAAGGCAGAATGATAACACACGCATTACTTGTTCTGGCAAGACATTTCAATAAAAAATCAATGAGTGCTGTGTTATCAAGGCAACTTAATTGTTTGTACATCATGATTTAGAGGCGACAGATCATTAATTTCAGGTATTTCTCTGCCCGAGACATTTTTTTAATCTTAAGCTCTTCCACAAAATGCTAGTTTATATCATTAAGGCCTCACTAATACATTCCTAAAAATAAGATCCAAAGCAAATATTCCTATTTAAAAAGCATTAAAAGTTACCTTTCTATAGGTCTTGTTAAAACTCACAAGTTAATATAGTTTTCCTGCATGAAAATAAGTGCAATTTGAAAGTTTTCATATTCAACATTCTAGAATGTCACACCTGAACTGCTACACTTTAATATAAGCATTACAAGCTATAGACTGTAGTTGATTATAGTACTTGCTATAAATATTAAGAACATCCTCTGTTTTCCTGAATGATTTAAAACTTGTTTCAAATTATATATCATCCAGCCCTTGAGCCGTGAAAGCAAAATGATACCCTGGTGATCTTCCAGGAGTAACATACAATGAAGGCAACCAAGTTCTTATAGTAAATCTTTAGGCTCCTAATCCTATTGTGCTCTGCATTCTGTCTCACTCATTCACATACATAACAGCAGGGGATGTTGAAATGTGCGCATTAAAGTGTGACATTTCCTGCTTTCATTTTTTGGTTTAGAAAATGATGTCAAACATATCAAAAGTATTCAGGAACAGTTTGGTCCTGAGTCTCAAAGACCAGCTATGAAAGCTATTTTCTGATCCTTAGGGATTACAACTAACTCAAACTCTTGAATATACAAGAATAAGGCAAAAAAGAAAGAAAAACAAATATAACATGCATTCCAACAGAGCAGTAAATTAAGGGAGAAATGTACATAAGAAATTTAGAACACCAGAAAGCCCAGATATGGGAGCTTAACATGTTCTTAAAGGAGATCAGTCAGAAGGAACAGAAATAATGTATTCTATTGGAAATAGCAGAGTGTTATTCCACATATTTGCTGTAAAATGCTGTAATGCCATACAAAATACATAATTTTTCAAACAAGCTATAGTTATTGAAAAGGGCTAGGTTATCAACCATATTACAAATATGCAATAAATATTTCCAGAAGTTAGAATTTTTGACAAATTTTAATAAAAGAGTACGATGGAATACTTTTAAACCAGCCCAGGTTTGCTTGTATAAATATATTATCCCCATACTCTTTCAGTTCATGGTAGCCAACAAACCTGAACAGAGGTATCAGAATACCTAATATACTTTAAAACAGTTATTTATAAAGAAATGTTAATTACCTGCAAAGCAATTACAATCCAATCCTGCAGTAAGTTTTTTTTTTAAAAGTTCTTTTACACTTAATTTTAGAAATCCTTAAAGAAATCTCCGGGGTTTGCTTATAGGTGTTTTAAAAAAAAACAAAAAGAAAAAGAAATGGAGAATCACCATTCTAATGTCACAGTTTTGGAGATATCTTCTGAAAAGACAGGTTCCAAAGTCAAGTAGATATTCCATCAAAGCAGGCAATTTGACTCTATACTCTATTTTAAAGTGAGCATTTAGCATAGAAGCCCATACAGTTGTACATAGTGCTAGAATGCTTATTTTTACACTCATTTATAAATTGATAGTAGTTAATCATCTCAAATTTTAAATAAAGAAGAGCTTTACTTAGCAATTAACCTAAAATCACAATTTACTGATAAAATTAATTGGTTTAAACATCAGCTGACATTTCTTGAGCATGGTTTTATATTTACTTTCAAAATAGCACAGGAGAAGGAAGTGAGCTAAGTACTTTACCAAGATACTCCTGCTTAGGAAACTGAAATTCAAGACAATCAATAAGATTTAATTAAAGCATAATAATGTGGTACTGTACCTTTAAGGTAGAAAAAGGTTCCTTGGCTGAAGAAAGTGCTTTACTCTTGGTTCGCAGTGACCACTTACCTAAAACTGAGCAATTCCTAATTTTCCCCATTCAGCAAAGCTTCTCTCTCTCTCTCTTTCTCTCACTCACTCTCTCTCCTATTCACTCTGGGAGCTTTTACCATTTAAGGTCAATGTGTAACATCTGGCTCCCTTAACAAAGCTAAAGCACTTGCTAGACTTAGCCAAGCTTCTAACATTAAAAACGCATTTTAAGAAACTATTCAGAAAGCTAAGTGAATGCTTTCCCCTATTTTAGCCGAAATGCGGGAGGGGGGGGGAAAGAAGCAGATCCCTATTAGCATTCTCTCACAGTTTATAACACGAGGACATTACTCATTTCTGAATAACTAAATTTAAAATGGGCACATAGGAAACAGATGAAATCTCAAGATTGTGTTAACTCTTAATGCAGGTGTATGTATTAGCAAAAGCATTTTTCTGGGATCTTCTTTTCACACTACTTGTGAACAAAGCTTTCAACAACATATTAACTACACCTACACATTTTGGAAAAACCTCTGACCCAGTTCCAGATTAAGACTGTATTCTCCTATTTAAAAATGTAAACTAAAAATTAATATCCAAAAGGATGCTATTTACATCTACTTGCATCTTACATAATAAGAGGCGAGACAAGCAGTAGTTTATTTTATACCATGAATCTCACCTAGCACAAACCTGATTTTAAAATTTGGACTTTCAAAGTTACTTGTAGCCATAAGCTCCTAGTTTTTATGCCCTTAGACAGAATAGTGAAATCTTCCATTATTTATCATATCACAGAATCAAAAATGGAATTAGTACATCAGTCCTGTTAATATGGCTGTTTTTTTTTACTTTTAAGCAAATTAGATAAATACCAAATTGAGCTATTTAATGAAGAACAAAAAAAACTTTATGACATTTATGCTGGGACTGTACTGTCTGGAGATGCATACCTTCCCACCATTAACACTACCTAACTTGCCTATATGGCCTTTTTTTCATGACTGTCTATGGCAGGGGTGTCAAACTCGCATCGACACATCACGTGATGTATCACAACTTTCCCCCCCTTCGCTAAACTGGGGGTGGGCATCCGGCCCGTGGGCCGCGAGTTTGACACCCCTGATCTATGGAGATCCTCAATCTTCCAGATCATGGTTGTCTCAAAGGTGATTTTTCAAAAGGCAACTGGACTTTGTTTTTCCTTGAAGACGTTTCACTTCTCATCCAAGAAGCTTCTTCGGTTTTTTCATGACCTATTCTGAAGACATTACTTAAAACACTCGATGTGTTTTCTCCCTCTCCTCCCCCCCCCTTTTTTTTCCTGGTGAATTTAATCATTTTGTCATTAAAAGGTTCTGGGTGACTTTTGCACTATTTTGTAAACAATTTGTCGATTTGATAAAGATAGTGCCTTAATACAAATTCTGGATTCCTGGAATCCTAGAGCAAGAATCAGTTTGCTATAGTGGTTAAGTCATCGGGCTGGAAACTTGTGAGCCAGCTGGATGACCCTGGAACAGTCACTCCCTCTCAGCCTTAGGAAGCAGGTAATATTAAACCATTTCCAGAAAGTCTTGGTAGGAAAACTGCAGGAACTGCAGGGCTGTAGGATAGTTTTGGAAGTTGAAAAGGCATTCTGGAGGTAGGCAATTGCAAACCATTTCTGTATTGTTGCAATATAGTAATGTCCACAGTCTGTTTGTGGTATGTGGTGGTCAAAAAAAGCAAGAGGTCAGATATAGTATTACAATACAAGATCCGCTACATCCAACAAAAAAGTTGGCACTTGCATTGCAGTGACCCATCTATCATCTTGCCTTTTTGATGCCGCCTACAGACACCATACAATTATCAGGAAAACTGCATGATCATGACTATGAAATCACCAGCAACCAAAACGAATCTTAGAAGGAATCTTCCGTGATCAATACTGTTGCCTTTGCTTTTTACATCATTAATATTAGTACACTTGCTTTCTAATTGTTTATTTTTTATTATTCAAGTTTCTTAGGGAGCTTTATTCAATAGACAAAGTGGGAATAAGAATGGTACAGTAGCATGAGTGTTGTAATGGGCTTCTCTCTCTCTCCATAAAATATTAATCACATGGGAGAAGATACTTAGTCACCACAGTCCTAACATGGATGCTCTTTGACTATTTTCTGGAAGATGTTGAAGACTGAGCATTTGCATTGTGATGCCTCTTTGTTTCGTATCTGTCTGATCAACATAGCCACAATTAACAAGAAGCTTCTGAATAATAGCAGGGAGAATATTAGCATCTTCCTTACATTTTATATAAACACAAATGTTAAATGCAGCGGTGCATCAAGAAGTATGAGTGATAATTAAATACGAGAAGGGTTAGGAATGTATTGGATTACTGCTGAGTGAATGACAAAAGTGATTGATTTTTTATGGTTTAGCCGTCCTGCATAGACAAAATCATTTAGGATCAAATTGCAAAATAAACACACGAAGGAGGAATGAATGAATGAAGAGGAAGGTGAAAATCAAGGTTGTGGTTACATGATTTTTATGAGATCCTAAGAAAGAGAGAGGAATACAGAACAAAAAACAATGTATGAAGTGGTACATGCATGTGATGGAAGCTTGAGTAAGACGCAAACTTTTGGAGAAATATAATGAAGAATATTGATTTAGATTAGTCTTAGTATTGTTTTCTTTTTCTAATATCATGCCATTAATCTCACTATCATATTGTTTCTTACTTATTTTCAGTGCTGGTATAATGCTGCTTATGCCAAAGGGAATATTTGATGGTTATGTATGCAAAACTAATATATCAAGGCTACAGGGACAGGATGGCAGTCCACCACTGAAAGCAATTCTTCCCCATATCCGGTATGGAGAGCTGAAATTGAGAGACTGATGTCAGCTAATCCTGAACTGATATATTAGGATTGCACAAATGCTGTGACCATTTGGGTGAAAAGAATGAGCAGAGCATGAAGCATACTGATATTTGGGTGTGCAAAAGATTCCTGGAAACAAGTCTATCTATACTATGGAATAGAAGATGGAAGAAAGACCTTTCTCAGAATTCATACAAATTTGCTCCAATAATAGTAAACACTTGGAAAAGGTAGCTCACTGTAAACCAGAAATCCTCAAAGTGACAAATTGAAGATAGTGCTTCAAATCTCAATAGCGGCAAAAAAACAATAACTCCATATGGGTTGTCTGCTATTTCTTGTAAATGGAGATAGGCCTCCAGTGGTATATTGCATTTCAAAAGGAAATGCAGAGTACCGGCCAATTCAGCAGCCCTGAATGCAATCACTAGGACTAATATTTCAGGACTTATTTACAGAGTAAGAAAACACATTTCCTTGAAAACCTAGAAGAAATAAACCAAGTACCTTAGGGAGGAAAATTTACTACAAAGGAGAGAGAATAAAATCTGACAAGTTTTCAGAGTTCAAAACATGAAAAGATGCCTAGAACACCAAATCCTTAAAAAGTTATGGCACTCTAAAATACATACAGTAGTGGACAAAAAGAATATGAGGCCATTTCAAGATATTACATTGCAAAACATTGACAAGTCTGTTAAAAATTCTTTCTACTCAATCTTATATTAATGTTACTATTTCACTTTAAAATATTTCACACATATTATGTCAACAATTAGTACCTGTCTTCCTTAATATTTAACTGGTCCCAACTTTATGTTAAAAATATTACAGTAGTCCTTGACTTACACTCACAATTGGGACCAGAATTTTCATTGCTAAGCAAAGTGCTTATTAAGTGACTCATGCCCAATTTTATGCCCTTTTTGCCACAGTTGTTAAATGAATCACTGTGTTTGTTAAATGAATCATGTATTTGTTAAGCAAATCTGGCTTCCCCTATTGATTTTGCTTGTTGGAAGTTGGTTGAGAAGGTTGCAAATGGGGATCACATGACCCTAGATCATTGTAACCATTGTAAATAAATGCTGAAGCGCCCGAATATTTATTATGTGACCATGGGGATGCTGTAGCGGTTGTAAGTGTGAGGACTGGTTGTAAGTCACTTTTTTTCAGTGCCATTGTAATTTCAAACAATCACTAAACTAATGGTTGTAAGCTTGGGACTATTTCAGAGGTGGGTTCCTCTTGGTTTGGACCGGTTCACCCGAACCGGTAGCAACCTGCTGGTGATATCACGGTGACGTCATGGATCCGGTTTGGTCGGTGCCGGTCCGTGGACGCCGCCATCTTTTTTGGGGGGGGATTTTTTTTTTTGAAAAAAAAATTTGGGAGGAATTTTTTATTATTTTTTTTCTTCTGCGCATGCGCAGAAGCTGAGTTTCCAGCACTGCGCATGCATCGCCATCTTGTTTTTGGCTTTTTTTTGGAATTTTTATTTTATTTTTCAGCACTGCGCATGTGCCAGAGGTGGGTTCCTCCCAGTTCGGACCGGTTCGCCTGAACCGGTAGCAACCCGCTGGTGACGTCACACTGACATCACAGATTCGGTTCGGTTGGTGCCGGTCCATGGGCGCCACCATCTTTTTTTGGATGTTTTTTTTTTTTGAAAAAAAAATTTGAATTTTTTTTTCTTCTGCGCATGCGCAGAAGCCAAGTTTCTGGCACTGTGCATGCATCGCCATCTTGTTTTTGGCTTTTTTTTTGGATTTTTTTCAGATTTTTTTGCACTGCGCATGCGTGCGCACGTGAAGTACGCACGCGCCCATGAGGCGCAGCCACGCAGCGTGGGAGGAAGCGAACTGGCAGCGAGGTAAGTTAGAACCCACCCCTGGACTATTTGTAATGCAATTTGTAATTTAAAAGTGCCAACAGAGTAAATCCTTTGCCGTATCTTCTACTCAAGCCAATTCTGTATATTACTGTGGTAATTTCAAGCTATTTGTACCAAAGAAGACTAATTTGATTTTTTTGTTTACTAGGGTATTCATTTAGCTCTCCATCTAAGCCGCTTATAAAACTATTGCAGAATACAAGGCTTAGCTATGAAGCTCACTCAATTCAATTCACTTCAATTTGTTGCCATATTACCGATGAACACTCTGAGAATGATTTCAAGCTGTTCAATTGTCTTTCATTCTAGCTTTGCTGCCTGTACTAGCTTTCCCTGTTAGAATATTGTTAATATTATACAATTTGTTAAAACAGGAAAAATCCAGTAGAAAATTGTCCATACGTGCCTAGAAAGTACATTCTAACACTAAAGTGAGCTCTGCAATGAAATCCTATTTTAAAAGCACAAGCATAAACAAATCTGGTTCTCAATCTGCCCTGAGAAATTCTAATTTTACACAGAGTTTCTTGAAGATGTTATTCTTAGTATAACTCATGGAGGCCAAGACCACTCTTCACCGTTCATTAGCAAGAACATTTATTCCCAGGGAAAAGTCATGCCAGTTGAATTACAAATGTTACTCCAAAGCTAAAACTCCAGTTAAATAGCTAAAAACAGCTTTAAAAAAAAATCTTGATATGAGGAATCTTGGATGATTTTACTGTACATTAATAAAGTACGGACAATCAGTTATCAGTTGATCAGGCTATTAATTTTGTAATCACACTTTAGATGGAAAAGATTATATACCTTATACTGAGATTGCATTTTGGTTTTAAAATAAGCTAGAGGCAGTTTTTGTCAGTGCTAAAAAGATGGGGGTCGGGGTTGGCAAGATGGGATAAAAATTTCCATAGGACTCAAAGTTACATGCATTCTCTGAAGTTATCTAATTCAGAACCATACTAAAAACTCTGGATATGAACTACAGGATACCAACAGAGTTTCCTGGGTGCAATATACAGGTTCAAACACTGCAAACAAGGTAGTAATACTTGAATTAACTTGCAGGGCTATTATTAAGATTACTTTCATACTTTCTGGTTGCTCAGGCTTTTTTTTAGAGTCCAACAATCTGACTCTATTTTTGCTAAACTCTCAATACCATACACCACAATCCCTTTCAGATATTCTTTGTTTAGTTTTGTTGATCACCCATTAAATTAATCTACCATGTAGAAATTATAACTAAATAGCTTACTTTTAAATATGCTAAAATAAGGTTATGTGATATGAGAACTTACTCTAAAGGTAAAGGTTCCCCCACACATGCGTGCTAGTCGTTTCCGGCTCTAGGGGCGGTGCTCATCTCCGTTTCTAAGCCAAAGAGACAGCGCTGTCTGAAGACGTCTCCGTGGTCATGTGGCCGGCATGACTCAACGCTGAAGGCGCACGGAGCGCGTTACCTTCCCACCAAAGTGGTCCCTATTTTTCTACTTGCATTTTTTACGTGCTTTCGAACTGCTAGGTTGGCAGAAGCTGGGACAAGTAACGGGAGCTCACTCCGTTACGTGGCACTAGGGATTCGAACCACTGAACTGCTGACCTTCTGATCGACAAGCTCAGCGTCTTAGCCACTGAGCCACCGCGTCCCTATGGAACTTACTCTAGAGTAGATGGAAGATGGAAAATAAACCTAAAAATTCAATGTGATTGAATCAAGGTTATTTTTCCCTTCCTTTCCTTTTTTTCCTGCCAAATGATTCTGTGAAACAACCTGGGAATTCTAGGTGATCTGACCAGTTTCATCTATAAACAAACTATAAGTTTATTCTTAGAGTATGGCAACCTGTATTTTGAATTCTCATATCTTATTCTACACAGTTCTAAAGGATGACTAGACAAAACTCATCCCTGCCTTGCATAAATTTGCTACTAATTTTTTCACCAGATGGAACATATATTTGTTTTGGTTTTATGCCTAATTATTCATTACTTGGCATTTTGTTAATCACAAATTCTAGTGATTTCTGATTTAACCTCCCAAATTGGCCTTTGATCCAGGCATCTCCTGGATCTTGGTTTCTGGCTTTCTCTCTATCTCCTAGTTCAACTCCTAACACCAGGGCCCCGAGTGACTGTTCTTTTCTGTATTTAATTATTTCTAATCATCATCATCACAAAAAGTTTGCCCCAAGGTTGGTATATATTAAATGCCATGGTTCCCATACAGGAGTGATTTCTACTGCTGTATCTTTTAATGTATCTATTGTCAAAATAGGGGGAAAAGTAGAAATGCACAATTCCTGGGAACTGTAGTAATATAAATTAAATCTATGCCTATCCAATAACAATTTCTGCAAACCACTGAACATTGCTATTGCATAATCAGTCACTTTATAGAATGTGTATCCAACCATTTCCTACTAAGTATTTTAGAGTATAAGACTTCTGGAACATCATCATCCCTGAGATGAGAGTAGTCCCAACCTTTATGGCTTTCACAAAGCCCTCAAATCATGTTTTTTCCCCCATCAGTTCTGGGGATCCCCTGGCAGAAAAGAGCCTACACATGTGTTGTGTGCTGCCTTGTAGGAGATGGGCAGCCATATAAATTTGAAAATTAAATAAAAAAACAAATAGCACAGCTATTATCTCCCAAGTAGTTTCTTATTGGGTACTGCCTACTCCGTAGTGTTATCCAGCCTGGTGATAACCTTATTTGCCTTTAAGGTTGTGCTATGAATTTCATAAACTGCTGTTAAATTTTATTTTATTTAAAAAAAAAATCCTTACAACATGTATTACTGTCAACATCAAGAAATCATTTCAGATATATTACAAATCATTATATAAGAATAATTTGGTAGCCAAGTTGTGATTTTTAAACAATCCTGATTCCTCTAGAAATGCAGATAATCCCACTGTAGAAAAATTTAGACTGCCTTACAGTAAAATTAATATAAATACATTCTAATATATAATGCCATCGGATTATTTTAGTCTTACTTTCTTACCTTATTGAATATTTTGGTTTTCATAGGCAATAGGACTTCTTTCTGTAAAGAATATCTGTCATCTGCTCATATCAAGGTAATTCAAAAATGTGAGAGAAAAATGATTAAAACCATAAATGCAAGAAACCAAACAACGTAGTAGAAATCGTGCCAGTACCATCTTTACAACAATACTGATTTGGCATTTATCTTCTTATAGTTCATACAATAGCCTGGCAACCAAAACCTTCAGAAGAAATCCAACAATCCAGTCTGATTATACCTAGCAACAGTTTCACTCATCTTCCTACTCAGATAATTGAAACTGATTATAAAAGTACTGGGTTACAACTCAGTAAAATTTAGAGGGCCAAAGATTCCTTATTCTTGCAGTGGGAATTGATGATTCTACATTACTACATTATGGAATCATGTCATATTCATTTCTGCAGATAGTCTTCAACTTATGATCATTTGTTCAGCAACCGTTTGAAGCTACAATGGCACTGAACAAAGGGACTTATATAACCTGTGCCCATAGTTAGGGCTATTGCAGTGCCCTGCAGTTACATTATCAAAATTTGGGCACTTGGCAGCCTGACAATACAGAAACCTAATACAGAAATACATTAATAAAGAGGGAAAAAAGTATATATATACACACACAGGGTGCAGGAAAAAAAAAATCCAAAGCAAAACAATATATAAAAAATCTCACCCCTATGGGTTTTATGTATCTCAAATCTTCTACCAGAGCAGAGGTGGGTTCCTCCCAGTTCGGACCGGTTCGCCCAAACCGGTAGTGACCAGCTGGTGATGTCACGGTGACGTCACGGAACCGGTTCTGTTGGTGCCGGTCCGTGGGCGCCGCCATCTTTTTTTTGGAATATTTTTTTGGGGGAATTTTTTTGGGGGGGGAATTTTTTTCTGGTTTTTTTTTTTCTTCTGCACATGCGCAGAAGCCAAGTTTCCGGCACTGCGCATGCGTCGCCATCTTGTTTTTGGCTTTTTTTTTGGAATTTTTTTTGGATTTTTTGGCACTACGCATGCGCGTGCGTGCGCGAAGCGCACATGCACCCACGAGGTGCGCCCACGCAGCGCGGGAGGAAGCGAACCGGCAGCGAGGTAAGTTAGAACCCACCCCTGTACCAGAGGCCTGGGAGTTTCAGGGTTCTGGGCAGTATCTTAGCTGTTCTAGCACTGCACTCTTCTGGACAGAAAACTTTAATGTTGTTCCCGAGACCTATTGGAGCCACTCTCCCACCATAAGAGTCACAGCCCCAAATGCTTCTATGACCATTGAGACCACTTCAGCCTTTACTTTCCATATTCTCTCTAGTTCCTCCTTCAGGCCCTGGTATTTCTCCAGCTTCTCATATCCCTTCTTCCTGATGTTGCTGTCACTTGGCACTCCTACATCTATTACCACTGCTGTCTTCTGGTCCTTGCCTATTAGCATGATGTCTGGTTGATTGGCTGGTTTGTGCCTGTCTGCTGGACCTGGAAGTCCCATAGGACAACCCCCCCAGGGATCTGCAGCCCACAGGTTGAGATCTCCCATCTGGACTTGGGAGAATCTGGCCCATACGCTCTTCAGGTGTTCTTATATACAATCCCTGGTACTTGGTTGTGCTATTCAGTTTATGCAGTCCCTGGCTGCATCTTATACCCTGCCACTATGTGTTGGAGTGTCTTTGAGGTCTGCACCTTGGGTCCTGTCTAGTGTGGTAGATCCCTGCTTCTATGGATCTGGTGCTTAGTGCATGTTCTTGTGCAGTTATGGTCAGTATCTTTTATTTATTTATTTTATTTATTTTATTTATTTGTCAAACATGTACAAGATAGCAGGTATAGGTATAATCATAAACATAATCAAAGTGAATACAGATAGATGAAGACAATAGGACAGTAGGACAGGGACGGTAGGCACGCTGGTGCGCTTATGCACGCCCCTTACAGACCTCTTAGGAATGGGGTGAGGTCGACAGTAGACAGTCTAAGGTTAAAGTTTTTTGGGTTTGGGGAAGAAACCACAGAGTCGGGTAGTGAATTCCAGGCATTGATCACTCTGTTGCTGAAGTCATATTTTCTGCTTGTATCTATTGTGTGCTCGTGTATTGTTGTGGTTGAAGCTGAAGTAGTCATTGACAGGTAGGACATTGTGGCAGATAATTTTATGAACTACATTTAGATCGGTTCTAAGGCGACGTAGTTCTAAGTTGTCTAAGCCCAAAATTTCAAGTCTTGTGGAATAAGGTATTCTGTTGCAAGTGGAGGAGTGGAGGACTCTTCTCGTGAAATATTTTTGGACTCTCTCAATTGTATTAATATCCGATATGCAGTGCGGGTTCCAGACAGGTGAGCTTAGTGCTGTCTTTTAATCCAGTCTTTCCAGCCACTGATAGGATTTTCCAAAGTCTGCCATCTGTCAGCTATCTGTCAGTTGTACATCCCATGCAGGGTCTTGCTATGGCACGTCCTCTGCTGCTGCTTCAGACATTCTTTCAGCAGCTCATATTTAGGTAGCACTTACTCAGGGTTTCATCTAGGACCGTCATGGTGAACCTATGGCATGCGTGCCAGAGGTGGCACGCAGAGCCCTGTGGGCACGCGCACCATCGCTAGCTGGTCTTCTGGTTTCCGGTGCATGCATGCACGCTGGCAGCTGGTCTTCCGGTTTCCGGCGCTCTGGCACATGCAAAAACCAGCTGGCTGGTGCACATGCGCATGCCGGAAACCCGAAGACCAGCTGGCCGGTCTTCGGGTTTCTGGCACTCTGGCGCTTGCATGCGCACGCACACACACACACGTTCCGGTTTGGGCACTCAGTGCCGAAAAGGTTCGCCATCACTGATCTAGGATAATGGCTTTGACATACCCCAGACCTTGCCCACCCTCTTTCCAGCTGGTGTACAATCTCTGGTTGTTGGACTTGGGGTGGGAACCTCCATACATGGTGATGAGCTTCCAGGTCTTCACATCAACAGCTTCCATGTCCTTCTTTGGCCAGCTCACTATAGTAGCAGGATATCTGATGACTGACAGGGAATATACTGTATGTCGATGGCATGGATCTTCTTCCCATTCAGCTGGCTCTTTAGGATCTGTCTTATCTTTTGATGGTACTTGGATGTTGCTGTTTTCCTTGCCTCCTCATTGTGATTGTACTTGTAAATGATCTGATTCCTACTATGTTGGCCCCCTGGGAATTCCACCCCATCAGTCTTCATTACTTTTCCTCTCTTGATTACCATCTGGCCACACTATTCCAGTCCCAATGACATCCCAAAGTCCTCAATGTCAGGTAGATCAAAGATATGATGTCTTGTTCACTCATAGCATACAACTTGATGACAACCATGAAGAGGAGCGAGTGTGAGTGTGTGAGTGTGTATGTGCGCAGGAGAGAGAAAAAGTGTGTGTGTGTGTGTGTGTGTAGCAAGAGGAAAAAAACCCAAACCCAAACCAAAGCATGCATGTCCACACACATGTAAACACATACACAGTTATAAAAGTCTTGGAATGCAGCTTGGCAAGAGCAACTACAGTTGCAGCAAAATTCAGCCCACTAAAGCAAGCTAAAGCTTATATGGAAAGGCAGATATCGCCATATTGAATCTTTTCTTGGAAAAACATTTTCAAACACCCATCCCGTATTTTTGTCATGATCTTCATGTACTGAACACTCTTGAGCCACTAAAAACCAATGGAATAGATTATTTCCATGTTAGCAAGATTTTTCCTTCTATTATACTCACATTTTATACTCATACTATACTAATTGAGAACCAGTTTGGTATAATGGTTAAGATTCTGACCTAGAAACCAGCAGATTGTGAGTTCTAGTCCAGGCTGAGACATGAAAGCTGGCTGGGTGACTTTGGGCCAATCACTCTCTCTCAGCCTAACTCACCTCACAGGGTGGTTGTTGTGGAGGAAACAGGAGGAAGAAAGGGGTATTATATAAGATTGTCACCTTGAATTATTTATTAAAAACATAATAAAGGTGGGATAAAAGTGAAGTAAATAAATAAATAAATAAATAAATAAATAAATAAATAAATAAATAAATAAATAAATAAATAAATAAATAAATAAATTAATTGAATTGTTTTAACTTTTTAGTTCTGGAGACTAAACAAATACATACAGTTTTAATCATGAATATTAGAATACAGGGAAATGTAAACTTAAAAATAAAAGCCCAGATAAAAAGAAAGAAAAAAGACTCATCCCTAAATATATTTCATCTAAATAAACCTATTCATATCCTTATTAACTCTGCACAGTCAACAGTAATCACAAAGTTGGTTTCTCTCAATAAATATACAGTGAGCTACATTTCATATCCCTTATTTCCATACAGGGCTTTTACTGTAAGATCATTCTTCCTTACTCACTGGAGAGAGGTCTGGACATTGTCACCTTACATGCATAATCTTCCCATGCTTGGATTCAAGTGGAGAAAATAGGAAGTGCTCTGTTTTCTGCAGCATCATGGTTTTTTTCTTTTAGTTCAGAAACATAAAGGGTCTGATTAATTAATTAAGCTTTCAAACACTGTCCAGAACTAGTTTGTGTAACTTGTAAAACTAGAGCATTCACAAATAATCCTGAATATAAAAGCCATGTAGGAAGAGAAGAGGAGAACGTCTGCTCTCTCTATATTGATGTAATAACACACCTAGCATTTTGGATCACAGTCCATGCAAGATAAGCTGGTGGAGAGCTCTTCATCTTCATCTGAAGGCTCTATCTCTATAAATTGGTGTTTTTTTTTTCAATGAGAAGGGGAAGATAGCTGAACAATAGTTTTCCCATGAAAAAATGAAATCTATCTAGCAGGCAAGAAAACATTGAGAGACCTGTCCCACGCTCCCAGAATCCGGCGTCACTCTGAAAAGGATTAAGACTTAAATAGGTCACGGACTACCTAAGCCTCCTCTTCTAACCTTAGAAACATCCCATCCTAGCATCAACCTCCATAGATGACCCTCTCATCCCTGCAGTTTTTTTCCTATTGCTGTGCCATAAAACACTTCAGAAACAGCCACAAGCCCTTTAATAATTATCACCAGTATCTCTCCAGGGTGAAACTAGTGGAATACCATATTTTGTTAACCTTTAAAGGACCTCAGTTGTCTGCACAGCCAGCTTTTTATAAGCATAATTGCTACTTGCTGCAATTCATTGGAAAGTGAATTCACTTGTTTTATCTGATATTATCTAATTAGGGTTTCCTTAGTGGAAACCTTAATGGCAGCCTTATTAGTCTGGAGCAGACCTACTTAGTTCAGAACTATTTGATTTAAATTAAGCAGGAAGAGGTGGGAGTCCCAGATTATCAGACTAATGGTTGAATGCGCAGATGCTGCAGGGGTGTGTGTGTGTGGGGGGGGTTGTTCTGGGCAGCAGCTACGGAGTTCAGGCAGGTGCACAGTTGCCATGGGGGAGAGGTGCCACAAGCAGACACTATGGAGAGTGGATGGATGGGCAAAAAAGCAGCAGCAAAGGAAGTTACTTCTGATTTCCTTCCGACTTTGAAACAATAATTTGAAACAATAATTGCATGGTATTGTATCTGTTCTTTTGAAATAGGATTTAATGTTTTCTTAAAACAGAAACTATCCTTTTACCTTCAGAAATCTGAATTGAAGTGTTTTCAGAAACTCTTGAATATTTCACTATTTCCAATTGTCTCACGGAAGTATTTCATTAATTATACAAGCCGATTCTTTCAAATATTATAGCAGCAACCAGATTTTCCTTTTACAGTTCAATTTTATTTTCATATTTAATTAATACAACAGTTCTGTCTCATGCCACATTCTTAACAATTTCTGATATGACTTAATGTCTTTCCTCTTTTTTATTATCAGTTTTCTCAGATGTATCAATTGTTTCTCAGATTTGGTCTTTTTCTTAGGTTGAATTAACATTTGCATTCATGTTTACAAAGCTGTTTTGCTTAAATAAGGTTCAAGATGGTATTTGGGAACACCCACATTTCCCTCTCAAGCAGCAAGGATAACAATTTACCATATAGTTGGGGAAAGTTTTCATCTTTTCTTCAAATGAATTTTGTTCCATGTGTTCTTCTGTTTCATCCACTTGTTCTGTCTCATGGTGTTCAATATTAATACTAAAAACAAATGAAGGAAGTTATATAAAGATTAGTGTTAATGGTTTTACTACAAGTTTTGAATTTACTACATTTACTACTGTTGAATGAGCTTCAGTTTCTCACATTGTTAAAGCATTTTGCAGTTAAAATCAAATGTCCTAATAATATGGACAATACCATACATATTAAGATCACAACTAGACTAGACTAGAAGCATTTGAAATGTGGATTTACAGGGGGCTGTTATGTATAAGTTGGGTTGACAAAATCAGAAATGAGGAGGTGATAAGCTGCCTGGGAAAGCCAAGGGAAATCATCAAAACCATAAAAAAGTGAAAATTAGAATATTTTGGACATGTGATGCGACACCCAGAAAAATACAGCACACTTCACTTAATCTTCCAAGGAAAGATTGAAGGCAAACGAGGTCCAGGCAGAAGAAGAACATCATGGCTTCAAAATCTAAGGGATTGGTTTGGACAAAACTCAACAGCACTTTTTCGTGCGGCTGTTGATAAACATAGGATCGCCAACATGATCGCCAACATCCGATGAGGGATATGGCACAAGAAGAAGATCACAACTTACAACACTACCTTATTTCATCAATAAATTGTTCTATGGAGAATCATTAATGCCACAATGAATCAGCCCAAGAGAAGAGCACTAAGAAATGGCCTTTCAAATTAAAAAGTGCACTCTCATTCACATTTTTTTGTATGTTAAAAATAGATTCTCTTTCCAATGAATTATGCCCAGTGCTAGGCAAAGATGCAACTCAAAAACAATATCCATAGTAAAGATAACACAAGCCTTGGAAAGATGAAAAATATATATCTGATTAAATGTTCCCGGATGGAAGGGTTTATCTTTGTGCTATTGTTTATGTTCTTTCCACTTCCTATTTTACTTAACCACTGAAACATGAAAAATTTACTTTTTTTTTAAAAAAAAGTAAATATTCTAAAAATATCCTATGTAACCTTTAAATTGTTTTAAAAGGAATGTTTTTTTCTTATAAATAGCTGCCCTTATTTCAAAACTCAGAGAAACTGGAGCGGTTTAAATACTATTTTGGCTCAATCTGAAACATGCTCTTTTAAATCTCTGGCGTCTAGTCAAGTTTACTTAAGTTCAGCCTGCCCGTTTATTTCTAGTCTGTTTTATAAACAGTTCATTTTCAATCAATTTGTTTAAGTTGAATGGTTAATAGATGAATCAATAGCAATCTGGAATTATTAGCCCAAATAGAAATTACCAGCTCCAAATTAAAAGAGTCTCAGCAAATAGTCATTCAAACATTACCTTTCTGACTATTGCCAATAGTCTGATTGCCAACTGGCAAGTTTTTCCTCTCCAAATGTCTATGGAGAGTCTCAGTCATCTAGGTCATGGTTGTCCCAAAGATGCTTTTTCAAGAGGCAACTGGACTTTCTGATTTTTTCTTTGAAGACATTTCGCTTCTCATCCAAGAAGCTTCTTCAGCTCTTACTGGATGGTGGGGAATGGAAGGATTTATATTCCTTGCAGACAGTTGGTCATTTGCATTCTTTTAGCAAGTTGTTAAGGCTACCTGGAGGTTTATCTGTGTCATCAAGAGTCATCTGAGTGGTGCAAATGGGTGTGAAGTTTTCTTCGAACTGTTGAAAGGACTGTGTTGTAGACTGGAGATTTCCTCCCCAACATTTTATTGAAACCTCATTTCTGGTAACTTTAACCATTATTTTTTGGCTTGCCCTCTGGGATGACGAAAAACAAGTCTGAACTTGCTTCTCTGCACCATCTTTTTAAATATTTAAAATATTTGTCATTATATCCCACTCCAAACATATCTACCTCTTTTCAATCATGCATTTGTGATTTTAAAACCCTACTTTTTCTGAAGGCTCAGGCTGATTTTGTGACTTACAACCAGGGGTGGGTTCCTCCCGGTTCAGACCGGATCAGGTCCGAACCAGGTCTTCAGCGCCTTCCGGAAGAGTATTAGAGTGGGGGCCATTCTAATCTCTGGGGGAATGATGTTCCAGAGAGAGGGAGCCACCACAGAGAAGGTCCTTCTTCTGGGTCCCACCAGGTATATCTCCCTTGGGGATGGGACCCGCAACATTCCCTGCCTCCCCACTCTGATGGGTCAGGTAGATGTGACCGGCAAGAGGGGGTCCCTCAGATAACCTGGTCCCAAGCCATGAAGGGCTTTAAAGGTGACAACCAGCACCTTGAATTGCACCCAGAAGCAAATCGGCAACCAATGAAGCTCCCGCAGGAGGTGATATATGTGCACACCGGGGTCTGCACAAAACCATGCGGGCCACTGCATTTTGCACCAACTGGAGCTTCTGGATGCTCTTCAAGGGAAGCCGCATGTAGAGCATGTTGCAATAGTCCAGACGGGAAGAGACTAGGGCATGAGTGACTGTGAGTAGGGACTGTTGGTCTAGGAAAGGGTGGAAGTGGCGCACAACCCGCAGTTGCGCAAAAGCCCTCCTGGCCATGACCACCACCTGCTCTTTGAGCAGGAGTCGTGAGTCCAGGAAAACCCCTAGATTACATACAGGGTCTGTTTGGGGTAGTGCCACCCCATCCAAGACCAAATGTGGTAATTCTCCCTGAGCCAATGAACCCCAAACCCAGAGCCACTCGGTCTTGCAAGGTTTCAACCCGTTTAGTTTCAACCCGTTGCTCCCCATCCAGCTCCTAACACTCTCCAGGCACTGCGAGAGGGAGGACACGGCATCACTTAACTCACCACAGGCTGAGACATACAGCTGAGTATCATCAGCATATTGGTGATATCTCAGTCCATGGTGACAGATGATCTCACCCAGCAGCTTCATATAAATGTTGAACAGGAGCGGAGAGAGTACTGAGCCCTGCGGAACCCCATAAAGCAGTGGGCAAGGGGTGGATCTCTCCCCTCCTATCAACACTGGCTGAGAGTGGCCACAGAGGAAGGAAGTGAACCAGGATAGCACAAGGCCTCCCACTCCCATCCCCTGAAGCCGCCCCAGGAGAATACCATGGTTGATGGTATCGAAAGCCACCGAGAGGTCAGTTAGAGCAAGGATGGATGCACTACCCCCATCCCGCTCCCGCCAGAGATCATCCAAAAGTGCGACCAATGCCATTTCTGTCCAAAATCTAGGCCTGAATCCTGACTGGTAGGGGTCGAGATAATCCGTTTCATCCAGAAACCTCTGGAGCTGCCACGCGACCACCTTCTCAACAACCTTCCCCCAAAAGGGAAGACAGGTCGGAAATTATCCAACCGGGTGGAGTCCAGCGATGGCTTCTTAAGAAGTGGGCAGACCACAGCCTCCTTAAAGTGCTGGGGCACCGCCCCCTCCTGTAGGGAAGCATTGATCACCGCCAGAGTCCACCCGCCTGTCACCTCCTGGGAAGCTTTCACAAGCCAGGAGGGACATGGGTCTAAAACACAGGTGCTTGCGCGCATACTCTCTAGGATCCTGTCCACTTCCTCGGGAGCAACAGTGTCAAACTGTTCTCAGATAACAGGGCGAGAACCTGCTTCAGGGGCTTCCACCAGACATATTGCAAGTTTTAAGTTAAGTTTAATTTTATATCATAGTGATTTTTGATTTGGATGCCTATAAATCTATATAAATAAAGCTCTTTCCCTTTATATGCATCTGACACCGTAATAGGATTCTACGTTTAGTGTTAATTACATCAATTGGTTATTAGATTAAATTCTATTTTTCTGGTAAATTTAATCTATTTTGGGTTAAAGCTTAAATGGCCAGACACAAGATACTTTAAAAATAAACTGTTTTTATTTTGACAGTATAACTGCTGCCCTCTTCTGACACAATTTGCATGTGGTTGTTGTTGTTTTTTGCAGTTTTAAACTTTATTTAAACCATTTTGCCACATCTCATGACATGCACTTATACCTTATTATTCCAACCCAACCTTAAGTTAAAAATCTTAAATGAAACATGAAATATAGTTAGGCAGAGTTTAAAAAGGACAGAGGAGAAAGGAGAATGAATGTTAAATGCTTAATATTCCCCACATTATGAAATGCCAAGAAAGATATTTGGTATTCCTATTTAACTTCCAGTTTGCTCTAGAGGAATGCTTATTATTTCTTCCATAAGCACTTGAATATAAGTTCTCTTTCTCAGATTTTATTTTGTCTATTTCTTTAAAGATATTCTTGAAAGTTTCCCACATAGTTCGAAATAATAAAGCTTCAAATACAGAAGCATATGTTTTCCCAGGAACCTTTATATTCTAACTGAAGAGAGAAATTAATTCTAATTACCAAAAGGAAATATTAACATATTTAAAGTACAATGTGTATGTATGCATATGCACATATATAGTGTTCCCCATAAGCAGATTTACTGTAATTTCCCAGAAAATGATATATACAACAGTCCAAAATAATGCCCAGTTCCAATTTAGCTATAACATCCTATTAACATCTTTTATTATTAGAGTGAATCTTCAACTTATTTATGTCACCAGATTGTTATTTTTTACTGCATCTACCAAATGTTGAAAAATTCAAAATAAGATTTAAAAAAGGATAAAAACATGAGGAAATTTTCTGAGGATTATGATTTATATAGAATACAAAATGAAAATGTATTAGTTCCTTGAATGGGGTGTTGGAAGAAAAATCCGGTCCGGTTCCAAGCCGGGAGAAAGACGCTGGAAATAAAATGGATGCTGGCTGCAGGAAAGGAGGTCTCTGTTTATTTGGATCCCAGAAACTTCAGTGACAGAACATATTTCTGGGGTGGCTGACTCTGATTGAGAGTGGGTGGGTTTTTATACATTCTTTGGGGCTTTGTGATTGAGATGCCTGCTCCTATGTAAGAATGTGTCCTTTAATATTTTAAGGGCTGTTGCCAGATTCCTATGGGCTCATGTAGGGATTATGGCTGGCTCAGGGGTTGGTTCTAAAATTTTTTACTACCGGTTCTGTGGGCGTGGCTTATTTTGTGGGTGTGGTTTGATGGTAATGTGACTGAGTAGGCATGGCCAACTTGACGTCACGCACACACGCCCATACCCTCAGTCACATGCCCCCCACCTAGCCACGCCCACAGAACCGGCGAAAAATTATGTTTTGCCAGCTGGGAGGCTGGCAAAGAAGCCTCGCTTTCCCTGCCGCCGTGGCTGCTTCTACCTCAGCGCCGAACGGTCCATGCCCCCCGCTTGCCCTGGCAGTACCCTGGCAGTAGCAGCCGAGCGAGGGAAGGAGAGGGACCAGAGAACGAAGCGGGCACGGCGGCAGCCAAAGCCACCGCTTATTCCAACAGCCGAGGACGGAAGAGGCACCTCTTCAGTCCTCGGCTGTTGCAAAGGAGCGGCAGCTCTGGGTGTGCCATGCCTGCTTCATTCTGTTTGGGAGCCGCTTTGCACCTTGTTTGCAACCCACTCCAAAGGGAGCTCAGATTGTGGCGGCGTTCCGGCTTCCGCTGCCTTGTGGGGTCTGAGGTCGACCCGGAGACACAGGCGCGTTTCGGGGCGCCTGGGGTCTGAGGTAGACCCGGCGACACAGGTGCGTTTCGGGGAGCCTAATCCTCCGGCCACATGATAGCGCCACGTGATGGGAGGGCGGCCAGGTCCTCCCGGGCAGCTGCTCCACACTGCCCTCCCTGGAGGGGCTCACTTCGCCCGTAGATTCTTCACCTGCCAAGAGCCGAGCCGACCGTAGCTGGGCTGCCTGACCCCAGGAACAGGCAAATTAAATGGCGGGCAAGGGGGGGCTGGCATGGGGCTGGGTGGTGACCAGCTCGGACTGAACCCGGCTGCCCAACTGGCAGAGGGAACGAGGCCGGGAGGAGGTGGTCACGTTAACAGCTCGGTCTTCCGCCGTGTTCAAGCAGAGCTCCGGCGGGGCTTGAATCTGCATTGCAGGAAGCTCCGCTCTTGGGGTGCGCGCACTCCAGGCTTCCTCTGGAGACACCCCCCCAACCTTCCTACAATTGCCGGGGACATCTTTATTGGTCTGCCGGTGCCCCTTTGCCTCTTCCTGTGCCCGGATGGGGGAAAAACACCTCAGGGCGCCCTGATCCATCTTCCCCAACTGGGAGGTTTCTCCCTAAGTGGCGGAGCTCTCGGAGGACAATGTTTTGTCCAGCCTGGAAGTTGCTTCTGAAGCGCGGAGAGGCTTCGCTTTTTCTCCTCCCCAGTGAGCGAAAAGCTGGCGGGCCGGCAGGGTCGGGGGGCTGCGGGCCTGGGATTCGGGGGGCAGAAGTTTTGCTCCTCGGAGCAACTCCCGGCTCTTGCACAGTAGAGTTCAAGAAGTTGTTAATTGCCTCCCCATCATCAGAAGTTTTTCTTTACTGTGCAAGGGCCGGGAGTTGCTCCAAGGCTCTGAGGAGCAAAACCTCCGCCACCGAATCCCAGGCCTGCAGCGAGCTGATCCGCTGCCCGTGCTCCGGTTGCTCGTGGCTCTGGCTATGCCTCCTGCAGTCTTGCCCGCCATTCGATTCGCCTGTTCCTCGGGTTGGGCAGCCCAGCTACGGTCAGCTCGGCTCTGTTTGGCTTGGGCTGCTCCTGCGCCGGGGAGAGAGGGGGCTTCTGGGCTGGACCCTGCCGGCGCGCCAGCTTTTCGCTTACTGGGGAGGAGAAAAAGCGAAGCCTCTCCACGCTTCGGAAGTAACTTCCAGGCTGGGCAAAACATCCTCCTCCGAGAGCGCTGAGCCTTCCGTTTGGGGAAGATGGATCAGGGCGCCCTGAGGTGTTTTTCCCCCACCTGGGCACAGGAAGAGGCGAAGGGCAGGGGTGGGTTCTAACTTACCCCGCTGCCGTTTGCTTCCTCCCGCGCCGCGTGGCCGCGCCTCATGGGAAAAAGTCAAAAACAAGATGGCGACGCATGTGCAGTGCCGGAAACTCGGCTTCTGCGCATGTGCAGAAGAAGAAAAAACCCGGGGAAAAATTAAAAAAATAAAATAAAAAAAATTCAAAAATATTCAAAGAAAAGGATGGCAGCGCCCACGGACCGGCACCGACCGAACCGGATCCGTGATGTCACTGTGACATCATCAGTGGGTCACTACCGGTTCGGGCGATCTGGTCCGAACCGGGAGGAACCCACCTCTGGGCTGGCTCTACAGGCAAAAGGGGAAATGCTAATCCTGTATGAGCTAATCTTGTCAGTTTTGGCTTGCCTAATTGTGTTGCTTATTTGGAGTCTCTTTGCTTATTTGGAGTCTCTGAATAGATTGGCCCAGTCTTTCTGAATGGATACAGAATCTGCATTCCTAAAGACCAGCCTCTTCAAGCTTCTGCTTGAGGCTGTTTTCCTATGGCAGGAAGACTGGGGCTGCTTTCTGCTTTTGTTAATATTTTTTTTCCTCTTCTCCTTTAGTGGAAATATTCTATCCTATTTCTTTTTAGTATTAATAAAGAATATTTTAAGGGAGGGGGCGTCCTACAAGGGTATTTTTTATTTCTTGATTGTTTGTCTGATGTTAATCTTGGAATTAATCTATGCTTGCTGGTGGGGAGGTGTTTTGGTCTTTTTGTCTTTTGAATCTTCACATCTGATTAATTCCCTTAATTATTTAATACTTACTCATTCTTTGAACATTGGAAAACCATTTTAATCACATTGTATTATTCACTAGGGCTACTATCTAGAATGAAAAAAGATCCAAATAGCCACTAGATACCTGCAAAGCATTAAGAGTTTTCTATATATTTGTGCAGCTCACATATCCTATTATCTATAAGTCTTTTTTGCAGAGGCTAATCAGACAACAATCCAATTTTACAACATTTGAATTGAATTGAATATTTTATTTGGCCAAGTGTAATTAGATACACAAGAAATTTGTCTCCAGTATAAAAAGCACTTTAGAATAGAACAGAACAGAACAGAACAGAACAGAACAGAACAGAATTGAATTATTGGCCAAGTGTGATTGGACACACAAGGAATTTGTCTTTGGTGCATATGCTCTCAGTGTACATAAAAAGACAAGATACATTCGTCAAGAATCATAAGGTACAACACTTAATGATAAAAAGCACTTAGTGCAGCGGTGGGTTGCTCCCGGTTCGGCCCGGTTCTTAGAGCCGGTAGCGGCAGTGGCGGGAGGTTCCGCCCACCCACCCGGGATGCTTCTGCGCATGGGCAAAAGTGTCGCGCGCGCGAACCGGTAGTAAAGGGTTTTAGAACCCACTACTGACTTACTGTATATACAAAGCAACAGAATAGTAATAGTAATACCAGTAAAAGGGGGAGTAAAGATAATTAGTGGGGTAAATAATAGTACAGCCACACTACATGGGTTAATAGATAATTTCAAGATACAAATAGGAATGTGATATACTACAGTACATAATACCTATTTTCAACCAGGGATTAGTTTTTGAGCAATTACCATTCTTTTCAAGTATTAGTGAGAGCTTTAATCTTGCAATTGCAATAACCAATCCTACACAGCTTTGGAAGCAATATGTGCAGCACATTGATCAGAAAGATTTTTATGGATCAACTGCTCCACCAACAAAGTTATGCTATTTTAACTCCAACAAATGCAGAATTTACAAAGGATAGAAACAGTTTAGTTTGATTCATTCCATGTTTTTGAACCGTTGTGTAGATTTTCTTTCCAAGCAACTCTGTGGAAGAGCGCACCATCTATATACTGAACATATTGTTACCTACATTAAGATGACTAATCCAAAGTTTACAAATTACCAATAAAGGAGAATATTTGTAGCTCAGGGTTGAAATGAGGGGTCTTTGGTGCTCTCTGAGCTTCTTTTCTTGCAGACGTTTCATTACCCTTAACCAAGTAACATCATTAGTGCTGGCAAGTTATTCTAAAACACAGCTTTTGTTTTTAAATAATGTTATGGTACCTTTCATTTACTCATTCAGCAAATTACAAAACACAGTACTGCATGGGAAATAATACCTATGTTGGGGGATTAGGAGTGTCTAATTTGTAGTAATTTTTTAGATATATATATTTTTTTAGTGATTCACAAAGCTTCTTGGATGTATTAAGCTAGCGCTGTAGAGACTGGGCTATACTGACTCTTTTCCTTTTTAAACAGCTAATTATAGATATATTCAGGCGAAACACTCCATCTCTCTCCCTCTCTTTGACAAGGAGGGTGTGCGTGTAAATATTTACAGATAAGCCGCATCTATTTGAAATAAGCTCTCCGTACTGCATAATATGCAAATCGTTTTCTAAAAGGTTGCTACTGTTCCCTCCCCCCGCGCGTCGCCCTCTTTCGCGTCGCCTTCCGCGCATGCTTCCGAGGCTAAGTCTCGACAGCGCCTGCGCGGACGGCGACGGCGGTGGGGCTGTTGGTCAGACGGCCGCTCGGGCGGGAGGCTGCCGGCGTGAGGTGTTTTAGGGGGCTGTAGCGATTTCCCCCGTAGCTGGCGCGGCGGCGTTGCCACTCGCCATCATGTCTCGGGGCTCGATTGAGATCCCCCTCCGGGATACCGACGAGGTGAGTTGGTGCTGGGCGCCCCTTGGCTCGCTTTCGGTGGGTCCGTGTTTGTCTGAAGTCGCTTTGGGGCAAGGCAGGGTAATTGGACATCCCACCCGCTTCCCTTGGAGGAGCTTGGAGCAGTCCTCGTGGAGCTGCTGGGGAGTTGGTGCTAAGTAAATCTGCTACCACTAGTATTTTGTATGCGTTGCT
>QLTV01000972.1:5307595-5317698 GCA_003457575.1 Thermophis baileyi
CCCGCGGCCCGCCCCGCCACTCCCAAATTGCGCCCCACCGCGAGACGCACGTCCTACCTGACACTTGTAGCTCCGTCACGTTCTTGGCATTGTGTCCAGAGAAGCTCATTGTAAAAGAAAACTTCTCGCGAGTTCGAGAAGTTTGATTGAACTCACGAGAAGTTTTCTTTTACCATGGGCTTCGCTGGACACAATGCCAAGGAACGTGACGGAGCTACAAGTCCCAGGTAGGACGTGCGTCTCACGGCCCAACATGTTCCACCTGCCAGAAATGAGTCTCTGTGAGACTCGTCCCGCCACCGCCGCTGCCTCGTGGAGCAGGCCTCTCCAAGGCCTGTTGTGCCGTTTCATGCACCAACGGCAGAAGGACCCCAGCTGTGCCATTATGATGAAGTTTGCGGCAGTCCTGCAGTTCGTGCATGCAACGGCACAACAAGCCTTGCTGAGTCCTGCTCCACGAGGCGGTGGCGGCAGGGAGGGGAGGCGAGGCAGTGGCGATGGACATTGCGGACCACCGCTCGCGCCTACTGCACCCCCAAAATAATAAGCCCCCCCCCCGATAATAAGGCCTAGGCCATATTTGGGGGGTCAAAAAAATATAAGCCCCTGTCTTATTTTCGGGGAAACACGGTAGCTCATCTAATTAAGAGTTTTGCCTTCTCTGGAGTTCACCTGACAACCTCATGTGCAAAAATGCTATTTATGCAAATGAACATAGGAACTCTTGAGGAAATATGCCTACTATTATGTGCAAAGTGCTTCGGAGTCATTAATACATTTATATATTTATACATTAATTAATTAATACATTAATACAATTACAAAAGTAATAAGAGAATCTTTAGGTTAAGAAGGGAATATAAATGACGATGCCAGCATAATGTAGTGACCAAGTTGTTGGGCTGACTTTGGGAAGACTCAGTTTCAAACCCTCCCCCCAACCCATGGAAGCCCATTGAGTGACACTGGGCCTTTTGTTCTTGGATCCCAACCAATCTCACAAAGTTGTTATAGAGAAGAAACGGAGGTGGGAATGCTACGTAGGCCACCATGGTCCCCGAAAGAAATATAATTCAAATAAATAAACATTGGAAGTGTTTACTGTTTTTGTCTCCTAGCTGAGGTTCGGCTGGGCATGGGCCATTGCTTTGTAAAGCTGAACAAGCTAGAGAAAGCTCGCCTGGCATTCAGCAGGGCACTGGAACTCAATTCCAAATGTGTGGGGGCTTTAGTTGGATTGGCTGTTCTGGAACTAAATAACAAAGAGGTGAGTGAGTTTAACCTAAAATGGTAGTATCCCAAGACCCTGTGATGCTATAGTCAGTTTTTTGGGTGGCAGGAGGGCAACCATGGACATGTCACAATTTGAAATAAAAATCTGATTATTTCTTTTTTTTTTAATAAATGTATAGCTCCTTTGATTTTGAAGAAACAGTTGCTGAATAAGTCATGTAAAATAGAAATAATGGAACCGCCAAAGGTCTATTGGTTTTATAAGGTTGCTTAGTATATGCTTTAACATCTCCAGACTTGTGATATTGCGGCAGATTATCTTAGATTGGCTTTTCTCTTCTATCTGCATCACAGGAACACAGAGGAAGGAATGTAGTTGCGGAGATTTTGTTAACATAGGCCTGAAATAAAGCACCAAATAAAATCTGTCCAAAGCTGAGTCCGTTAACCTATACGTTTTGATGGTTATAAAATAATCAGATCAGGCTTGCTAACATTTATTACTAAAAACACAGCTCAAGAAAGAAATGGCTCCCAGGTTCATGCTAATTGATTTATTTTTAAAACAGTCCCAGCAAAAGCCATTACCTAGTAACATGGTTTAATGTGATGAAGATAATTTGCACTGCACTTAATCTTGGACTTATGCACTCCTCTGCCCATTATTCCAGTCATGAAAAGATAAAACTTTTTCCATTTGAATCATGTACTGCTATTCATGGCTCTGAAGGCAAATTTCTCATATGGTCGAGTTTTCTTATTTTTAGAAAAAGCTGTTATTCTTCTAATTGATATACCATTATCAGTCTAACCTCATTCATCTTCACGGCACATTTGTGAAACAAACTATTTTTTCTGCTGGGAATGGCACCCATCCACATGGCCAGCCAAGGTTGTGACCAGGATTCTGAAATCAATTTTAAAAACAGCCCTTGAATTTTTAAAGACAATAACTAAGAAGTTAACATGCATTTCAATATGAATAAAAACTATCAACATTCCTTTCAGGCGGATTCTATCAAAAATGGTGTCCAGTTACTCTCTAGAGCTTACACAATTGATCCTAGTAACCCTATGGTGTTAAATCACTTGGCAAATCACTTCTTCTTTAAAAAGGTAAGACAACAGGAGTGTGGAGTTATGCTGCTAGCTGAAATTTTTCAAGCTGTTTCATAATGTTAGACTAATTCAGAATTGCCTGAAATCATTCTTATTTTTCATCATTCCAATGTGAAATGGAGTTGCATTTTGCTTTTTATATCTTGTGGAAGTGAGGACATGCTAATGCAAATGATGAAGGTCATAAAAACAAGTTTCTTTAGTCTCTCTGTGGTATTCATCTGGAATATATAAGGTATAAGTATATATTTCACAGTGATGTGAAATTTGCAAACTGGCTTCAGGAGATTCATTAATGTTTGTGTGTGTGTGTGTGTAAGAGAGAGAGAGAGAGAGAGGGAGGGAGGGACATATACACACATGAATCCTCTTTCAAACATTGGCTGAATTTGTACATTACACCAACCCAGACTTCAGGTTGGGACATGTGTAAACTCAACTATTATGATGGTCACACTTTAAGGGTTAAGGATTGTATAGGCAGCAATATCTTCAGGAAATTATGAATTATTGCACTTGTAACAAATGGTCAATCTAAAGTTTCTAAGAACTTGAATTTCAGTCTATACCTCAGACCATGGGTGTCCAACCTTTTGGCTTGCCTGTGTGCCACATTGAGTGAAGAGGAATTGTCTTAGACCACATATAAAATATATAATTAATGTATATGAATAACAAACTTCCTTTATTTTTTATATTTTATTATATCTTGTGGAGTGGCATTACTAGCTGTTTAGGGCCACATGTGGCCCTTGGGCTGTGGCTTGGACACACCTGCTCTAGAATATACTATACTATATTATACTATACAATACTATAAAAATATTATGATAATCTTATTTTCTTTATACAGGATTATGGTAAGGTCCAACATTTGGCACTTCATGCTTTTCACAATACAGAAGTAGAAGCAATGCAGGCAGAGAGTTGCTACCAGCTGGCCAGGTCTTTTCACGTTCAGGTATATTATGCCTTACATACCTCTCTTTCTGTTTTGCAATGTTATTTTCCTAAGAGTTTTCCAAGTTTTAATGCCTTTCTTCCTTATGTTCTTCCTTTCATTAGGAAGATTATGATCAAGCTTTCCAATATTATTACCAAGCCACACAATTTGCCTCTTCATCTTTTGTATTGCCATTTTTTGGACTGGGTCAAATGTACATTTACCGAGGAGACAAAGAAAATGCATCACAATGCTTTGAAAAAGTTTTGAAAGCCTACCCTAACAATTATGAGACCATGAAAATTCTTGGATCTCTCTACGCTGCTTCAGAAGATCAAGACAAACGAGATATTGCAAAGGTACAGTAAGCCTCAAGAGATAAGAGCAAAATTATAATTCATCACTCTTTTATTTTAAGGGGAAATCTCAAACTCAGTGACAGTTATTTTTGAGAAATGCATGTACAATTGATATTTAATTAGTGTTGCCTATAGACCTGATATATATTAGGAGGAATTTTCCTATCATGGTTAAATTTAGAGGTATTTGGAACTTGTTTTTAAAAAGGGAACATTTGTCTTAGAAACAACAAAATGCTGAATTTTAGACACTGCATGCAGTCCTTAACTTGGGTCTATTCATTTAACAACCGTTCAAAGTTACAACAGCCTCAGAAAACTATTTACTGCGTGGCACTTTTCAGGGAAATTCTAAATCAATTATATAAAGTAATAAGTTGCTTTTTTTTAAATAGGGTCATTTAAAGAAGGTGACAGAACAGTATCCAGATGATGTGGAAGCTTGGATTGAGCTAGCACAAATCCTTGAGCAGACAGATATACAGGTATATAAAAGGTGGGTAAAGTAGACTTGTTTCATGCTGAGCAATTACACGTTAACACTAAATCCTTCCACTGTCTCTAAATGTATAGGGTGCTCTTTCAGCCTATGGCACAGCAACACGAATACTTCAGGAAAAAGTACAAGCTGACGTTCCCCCAGAAATTTTAAATAATGTGGGTGCTCTCCACTTCAGACTTGGAAACTTAGGAGAAGCAAAGGTATGAATCTCAACTTCCCAATCACTGTTACTGTTTGTATATGCAATATATGTATTACTTGGCTGTGCGTGTAAACATGTTCGTGCATATGTGTGTGTATAATGTATGTGCGCACATGTATAAATACACACTTTTCCCCCTTCTTATACTTGCATTTAGAAATATTTTTTGGCATCCCTGGATAGAGCTAAAGCAGAAGCGGAACATGATGAACATTACTACAATGCAATTTCCGTGACAACATCATACAACTTAGCCAGATTATATGAAGCAATGTGTGAATTTCACGAAGCAGAGAAACTGTACAAAAATATCCTAAGGGAACATCCAAATTATGTTGATTGTAAGAAACCTTGTTGCAATCCTTAAATTGAAAATAGCTGCAAGTGTATATTTTCAAACTCTTGTAAACTATGATATCTCACCGATCTGTGCATTGAGTTGCTATTAGAAATAATTTATGCAATAATTTCTCTTGGATTCATATATCATTGGGTAGGGGTAGGATCTCACTGCCTTGAAGGAAATGGTGATATGTTACAAAGCCATTGCTGGACCGTGCTGGATAATTCCTGTCCAGTGTCTCTTTTTAAGAACAATTGTGGAGTATGTGGTTGGGGGTATAGTGCCAGAGGTTCCTGGAATAAGCATTTTCAGTCTGGCTTTGGTTCTGGGCATAGTGGTGAGATGGCAGTGAGTGCACTTATGAATGACCTCTGGTGAAGCTGGAATGGAGACAGTGCAGCTATGATGGCTCTGCATGATGTGTGTGAGGTTCAATACCAGCAACCATGGTACCCTTCTGGAGCTAGGGAATGAGGGTTGTGGTGGTTCTTCTCCATGGTCAGTTCGAGTTGGTGTTGATAAGGGGGATAACCAATATTCCTGCTTGCAGGGTCTTTATGGTCTCACTATTCCTATTTATCAGCTACATGAAACCATTGAATAGGCTTACCCAATGGCATAGTATCACGTATCATCAATATGTTGATAATATCCAATTGTACAGCTCAACTTCTAGCTGACCATGTGATGCTGAAAAGTTCTGTTGTGGGGCCTGGAAGCTTACGGATCTGGATGGGGAGGAACAGGCTTAGACCTTAATCCTAGCAAGATTTAAAAATAAGATTAATAAAATTTAGAAAATCAGGAAAATAATCACATATGCTGCCATAGCCAGTAAAACACTGCCATTATAAGCCAAAGTCCCACAATTTTTCCTCCTTAAATCCAAATATGCAAACTATATGCAGATGTTTTAAAAGATAAACCTAACAGGAAAATGTGAAGATGGCAGTGTTTGACGTCTTTGTAGACTCATATTAGAATACATTTCTCTGAGCTTCTGAAGCATCTTGTGTCTGACTCAAGTAGCGTTAGGAAGATTTGCTGCTGTAAATAGGCATTCTATTGTTCCTTTTAACTTGACATCTAAATGACTGGCATCATTGTGTGATCCTTTCGAACCTCTAGTACAGCTGATGGTTGGCACTATAATTAATCTGTTCTGCTTTTGTCCCAATCTGGTGCAGTAGTAATATCGCAAAAGTTTTGAAGAGCAAATATGCATCATTCAAAACGCTTATTAAAGAAGATACTGTGTTCTGGAATTTGATCGTTAAAATCTATTCCCCTTTCTTTAGGCTACCTGCGTTTAGGAGCTATGGCTAGAGATAAAGGAAACTTTTATGAAGCTTCTGACTGGTTTAAAGAAGCACTTCAAATCAATCAGGTCAGTAAGAATTTGCCATCATTTAGAAAGCAATTTCACAGCTGAGGCCATGAATTTCTAAAGAGTTCCTGTGGCCAGTTAACAAATCATTGTTAACTATTTTTTTAAACAAAGGTCATAACCTAATAAATATACATTATTTCATTGCTGGCTTTGACATTTTCATAGTGTATTTTTGTATGAGTACTTGGAATGTCTCACGGACAGCATCTATTGTGGAATTTTCTCCCCTTAAACTTTTCCAAAGTTTGAATTTTAGCAAAGTTCGCTAAAGTTCTTAAAGCTTTTATGGGATGCCTTTTGGAGCTGGGGAGAGGTGGATCTTTTTGAACTATAAGTATTTCTTACTATAGTTAAGCTGAGTTTTAGTGTATTGGAATATTATTTCAGGACCATCCTGATGCTTGGTCCCTGATTGGCAATCTTCACCTGGCCAAGCAAGAATGGGGTCCAGGACAGAAGAAATTTGAGCGAATATTGAAACAGCCATCAACACAGAATGACACTTACTCTATGTTGGCTTTGGGCAATGTGTGGTTGCAGACTCTGCACCAACCCACCAGAGACAGAGAGAAGGTAAATACCCTGCATCTTTACACTGTCTTTTTTGCAGCTGCTTCAATGGATGAGCACTGCTTTTTGTCTAATCCTGATTTTCAAAACCACAAACGGCTGGAAGAATGGATTTTCCACCCCCCCGTCTTCCTAAATAGGAGAGAGGAAGTTTTGTGCAGAAACGGAAATGGTCTTATGTAATATAAAATTTCAAGCTGATCTCATTAATCAGTCCTTGCTCTTTATGTACTATGAATTTATGATACACTTGAACAACAACAGAGTAAGACTTCTACGAAATTGATCTAAAATGGAAAATCTTAAAAGAAATGTGAGGATAGATAGTTCTTCTCTCTCTTTGCCAAGGATTTTACATTAGTTTTTATATTGATTGTGGGATGCATTTAATGTATTTTAACATTTGTTTTAATATATTTAATATACTTTATTAATATGTTTTAATATATATTAACATTTCTTGAGTATCCAGAAAAGGTATTTAAACATTTTGATAAATATTGTAAATACAACTAGTCCACAACTTATGACCACAATGGGGGCCAGAATTTCCATTGCTAAGCAAGGCAGTTAAGTGCGTTCTGCGCGATTTCACAACCTTTTTTGCCATAGCTGTTAAGCAAATCAGTGGAGTTGTTAAGTGAATCGTGTGGTCATTGAGCAAATCCGGCTTCCCCCATCGACTTTGCTTGTCGGAAGCCGGCTGGGAAAATCACAAATGGTGATCACATAACCCAGGGATGCTTGCCAGTGTTGTAAATACATGGCAATTGTCAAGCGTCCAAATTTTGGTCACATGACTGGGGATGCTGTGATAGCCATAAGCGCAAGGACCAGTTGTAAATCATTCTTTTCAATGCCGTTGTAACTTTGAAAGATCACTAAATGAATGGTTGTAAGTCAAGGATTACCTGTATTCATTGTCTTGAGAGTTCCCATCCCTCTTTTGTAGGAAAAACGTCATCAAGACCGTGCCCTAGCCATCTACAAACAGGTCCTCAGGAATGACCCCAAGAATTTGTATGCTGCTAATGGCATAGGTACTAAGATTTCTTGTCTCACTTTTTTTTTTTTTTTACATTACAATTTTGCAACAACTTTGCATGGCTCTGGAAACTGGGTTTTCCTTTTTAGGAGCTGTGCTGGCACACAAAGGCTATTTCCGAGAGGCTCGTGATGTTTTTGCCCAAGTGAGAGAGGCAACCGCAGATATCAGCGATGTGTGGCTTAATCTTGCACACATTTATGTGGAGCAGAAGCAGTACATCAGTGCTGTGCAGATGGTAATCCTTAACAAATACCTTGACTTAGGACATGTTTCTTGTAAACACTGAAGTAAGAATTTCAAGCTGAGTCTTTCCTGCAAGGAGGATTTTTACAGCTTTGTTGGCATGATCACATCATGGGCTAAATTGGATCGTTCCATGAATGTTTTCAGGACTTTTTGCTTTTCTTTTCTTTTTTTAAATTACATTTAAATTGTGCTGGGTAATGGATATATTCACAGAACTGAATCAGTGGTATTGGTTTTCTCTTTATAGGCAATCCTAGCATGGGATCTTTTCACCAATGGTTATTGCATATACAAAATGGTCTAGGTTACCATTATAATGAAGAATTGGAGATGGATTGCTATAATTGAGACACATAATTGGCAGACTGAGTGGTCTATTAATCAATAGTTAATGTCCAGAAGAAAGACATGACTGTATTAAATAGCCAGATGAATTTATTTTTAAGACTGCAGTATTGAAAGAGGTTTGAAAAGGAAAAATCTTTCCCATGGATCTGAAAACTGATGAAAAATAAATCATGAAATTACAGATAACATATTGGCAAACTTTTGATATGCCATGTGTGATAGAGTTCGTACTATGTATCATAGAAATTTATATACATGTGTTTGGCTTCTAAGCTGACTGCATGGAAAAGGAAACTCATTTTTTTTCTTTCCAGCCTTCTTAGTGGAGAGGATTTTTTAAACTGCTAAGACATTTGGATTTGTTGTGCTGCTGTGTCGGGTATAAAGAGGGAGCTTTGCTCTCTTCTGCAACCCGTGTAGAAATGCAGGATGTTGTAGTAGGTTTTTGGAAGTTACTAAGAGATCTTTGCAAACTCATTTATAAGGCTGTGTTCAGCAGTGCAGTTTTGTCTGAAACACTATAAAAGTTGGCAATTTAAACTAATTCTTCAAACGTTTATTCTTTTCCCCACCATAGTATGAGAATTGTCTCAGAAAATTCTATAAACATCAGAACACAGAAGTATTGCTGTATTTGGCCCGAGCTCTCTTCAAATGTGGTAAATTACAAGAATGCAAACAAACATTGCTAAAGGTAGGAAGTTTCTAATATTTACCAAAACGATGGTCAATAATTGTTGTTGTTATTGAAGGTTAGATTATATACCCTAGAATCCTATACAGTCACAGTTATTACAATAGCATATAAAATACAGTAAAACAGCCATGTTGGAAAAAAGTAGCCTAAGTAGAATAAAACGTCTATAGGAAGAAAAAATAATTAGTCCCAAATATCACCTGGATACAATATAGAGCAGGGGTTCCCAAACTATGAGATGTGCCTCCCTTAGGGAGGCATGAAGAACCTTTTAGTTGCATTTTTAAAATAATCTACCTTTCTCAAAGTTTCATTGTATTGTTTTAACTGTTCATTTTGTATTTGGATATTTTTAGGGAAAGCGTGTACATTAAGATTGGGCTAAAGGGAGGTGTGATGGCAAAAAGTTTAGGAACCCCTGCTATATAAAGAGTCACCACAAACCAAAATCACACACTGTTCTACAGGTAAAAAGTTGCGAGCATGAAAACAGCTCTTCTTACATAATGTTGGGGTGCTAAAAATGAAAATAACATTTAAAAATGTATATTGGCTCTAGTTTCCATGATATAAGCAACCAACTAATGAAGTAAGGTATATAAAATGCATGATGCAACTTACACCATAGATTACATAGTCAGTATTGGTGACTAATAAAAAACCGCCACACGTACCAAGATGATGCAATATTAGCTGATATTACTTCATCAAATTCTGTATAAGGCACAGTATCTGTTGCTTGGGGAGTTAGACAGCGTCTTTAAACATTGTGTTATGCTAATAAATTTAGTTATGCCTCGAACCTGTTTAAATAAAGCAGATAATTTCTGCTATATTTGCGGTGAAGTTACTTTTGCATCCCAAAAACGAAGGATCACAACCGTGATTAAGAAAGCATACAACTTGTATTTCGGTTGCAAAATAGGAGACCAGGACAAAAACAGGGCGCCACACATATGCTGTAATTCATGTGGATTGAGACTTGTCCAATGGTTGAATGCGAATAAGCCTTCTATGCCTTTCGCACTGCCAATGATTTGGAGAGAGCCAACAGATCATGTCAGTAATTGTTATTTGTGTATGGTGCCTCCAATTTCGAAAGG
>QLTV01000972.1:5326314-5338714 GCA_003457575.1 Thermophis baileyi
CTGTCAAGAGCCTTCTGTATCTTGATCCTGTCTTCTGGAGTGTAGGCTATTCCTGCCAGCTCGGTGTCATCTGCAAATTTGATGAGTTCCCCATCTATCCCCTCGTCCAAATCATTGATGAAGATGCTGAAGAGTACTGGGCCTAAAACAGAGCCTTGGGGTACTCCACTGCATACTTCCCTCCATGTAGATGCAGTTCCATTAAGGACTACACGTTGAGTGCAGTTGGTCAGCCAGTTACGAATCCATCTGGTGGTGATGCTGTTTAACCCACAATTTTCTACTTTATCTAGTAGTAGGTTATGGTCTACTTTATCAAATGCCTTACTGACACAAAGAGTTACAAAGACAAAGAGTTACAGAGAACTATGAGAAGATGGACTTGTGATATAGCTGATTGATGGTTGAAGTCTTCTGATTTCTTACCCTAAAATCAAATCTTTTTATACTCAGAATTTTCAGACTGCCAGCATCTCTTCTTGTGATTCATCCAACATCTCTGGGATCTTGGCTGATCCTAAATCTTTAGCCTATGTCTCATGCTGATTATCTCCCTCATGTGTCTTTCTGACAATAATCAGACATATTGTCAAATCAAGACTATTCTTAAGGCCTTTCTCATTGATTTATTAGTTTGGTCAACTACCTCTCCAAGCATCTACTGCATCCAAATAATACAGTGTGTCTTTTCTGCTCTCTCAAAATGATACATCATGTTCTTTGCCTCCTTGATAAACATGTTAAGAAAGCCTTAATTCCTTAACTCCGTCTGTGTGAACGTTTATTAGTTCTTTTCCATTCATATCAATTCATTTCCTTTAATTGCTATTAAAATGGTAATCAAAATGAGCATTAAGATCAGATCTCTGAGAGAATAGGAGAAAGTAGGCTGAAGTCTTGCAGCATTAATTTGCACTTTTATAATAATTGCTCAAAACATACTTCATTTTAATTTTGCATTAGTATAATTCATTGTTGTGTGATTTTATAATTTGATTTCCTATTCACAGTCTCTACATGTTCAGTTGCTTACATTATATTTTCCAATAGAAAATATTTCATTTCTATATGAAATTATTAGTGTCTTCATCTAATTATCCTGTGCTTTATTCCATTTGATTACCACATAATTTACCTGATTGGTTGTATTCTATGCCTCTTGATCTTTTTTTGAGAATCTCTTAAAATAAGTCTTTACAAAATTTCTAAGAAAAGCAGCAACACTTTCCTCTGTCTTTTTTAAAGTCTAGATTCCATAGTTCTCTATATTTAATCTTCGCATCCTAGCATTTCATGTCTTTCATTTTGTTTTTCCATCACTTTTAATTTTGAGATGCTCTTAGTTACAAATAACTGACGGATGTTAGTGTTAGTTAGCAAAAGTAGCATTAGAAGATTAAAGACCAATTGGATTATTCTACTATTTTTTTTTTCAGTTTGTGATTTGTGTCAATCTGTGTTTGCATAATGTGAATCCTAAGAATAACAATTCTGAAAGGAAGGATAAAAAACCCATAAATTGTGAAATTTGCTTTTAAACTAGAGGGTAACTCACTTCCAAAATGCTTGATTAAGCAGAGGATTTTCATCCAAAAATAACAATGCATTGTGGCTTATGATTTTTGTGACAGCGTTCCAGAAAAACTGGAGAATTTGATGAGTTTGTCAATGATGACAGTGATGAAGACCTTCCAGTATCCAGAAAGAAAAAGAGGAGGAAGGGCAGTGGCAGTGAACAAGATGGTGAAGAAGAGGACGGAGAGAAGAAAAAGAAGAAACGACGAAGGTGAAATCCTTTGGAGGGAAATGAGGGTGTACACAGTGAATTTGATAATTCACATTGAGAAGTTTGATTCCTTTCTTTCCATTACTGCTCTAACCTGCCTTGCTGCCTGATTCTACACTGCTTAAAACTCAGAAAAGAGCAGTTTTTGATAGTGGGGAAGAACCAAAGAAGTCCTGATGTGTACTCATAGAAACATTCAGAGCCTAGCCATGGCATCTGAACTGCAGTTTCTGGCATTATTATGAACTGGTGTTTACAAGTGTCTTTTTTTTTTTTTTTTTTTTTTTTTTTTTTTTTTTTTTTTTTTTTTTTTTTTTTTTTTTGCTATTGTAGATGTATAAATACAAGTTTTTAATTACTGTTTTATGTTTAAAAAATAATTTGAAATCATTTCAAGAATTAGATCTGCAGTGAGCTTTTTTTAAAAAAAAAACATGAGACCAATCATATGATCCTCATTACGTTTGTCTATATTGTTAAGTAATTTTAATGTAAAGTTCTGGAACTATTAATGGAATATGTTTACGTAAGAAAAAGCGAAGAATCGGTAGGGTTGTTTTTTTCTTTGTAGAGATCTGATCAGGACACGGTGTTTGTAGAACTTTGTTGATTATTTGGGTGTGTGTTTTTCTCAAGACCTCAAAAAGGAGATGGTGATACTGATGATGATGAAAATGAGACAGCACCCAGACAGAAGAAGCGCCGCCCAGCCAAAACTGAGAAGAGAAGAATGGTGCGATTTATAACCATTTCATTAAGTGCTATTTGACTAATTAAAAATCTTTAGTTTAAGGTTGCATGGCGGAATGTCCTAGAAAGCACTGGAAGTATCCATCCTTGCTTGCACATAACATTGCTTCACTTATTTCTATTTGAACTAAATTGAAGACTCTGAAGCATCTTAGCATGGACCTTAGCTAGAGGTCCCCACCTTTTCCGGGCTAATGAACATAATTTGTAGCGTTATAAGGACATGTTATAAAAGAGTCTTGCCCGTTCACAAAATGGCTCCAGTGGGAGATGTAATGCAGTTCTAAAACACTGATTTACTAAAATGGGGTCTGCAAACCCCTTGAGCCTCTTTGTTTCTTTGCTTACCTTTATCTGATAGGTATAACACACTTCTTTCAGAGCACTTGCACCCTCAATCATTTGTATTTTCTAACCAAGGTTCAGGACTCTTTAGAAATTCTTCTTCTTCCATGTCTAGATCAAATTTAAACTGACAGAATGAAGCCACCTTCTTGGCTTTGTTCTTGGCCAAAAATAAGTCCTTATCGGTACATGCTTCTGCTAGTAGCCAACATACTAGCAGATGGGCCAAGCTCTGTGTCTCTCCACATTCACATAAGCGTGTTGTAAGAGCCTCCATTTGAGCTTATTGGTTTTACATTAAGGCACTCCAACCTTCAACCTATTCAGGGTCCTTCAAGTAGTATAAGGCAGGTCAGATCCTTCAGCTATATCTTCCTTTAATGTTATTCCTTGCTCGATGGTCTCCTTCCTCCACCTTTTCATTAATTAAAATTAAATTAATTTAGTTAATTTAATTTAAATTAATTAATTTAGAAATGAAGATATGGAAAATTGGAGCTTATTTCTTCCAGGATAACAGCTTTTGGTTCTTCTTCTGTTTTTTTAATTTGAAATATTTTTAATACAAAAAGTTGAATGGAGGTGGTAGTCAGATAGGTATAGGAAATATTTGTGTGTATCCTGGCACCTCCAGGCTCACAGCATATAATAACCTCTTTTGTTATGACAGAGTTAAGCAGTTTCTTGAAAGTTTGAATGGTTTTTCTCCATAGTTTTTTAGTTCAGTCTTTAGCAATTGGAAATTACTTTTATATCCTAGACATATGGGATCGGCTGTAATTTAATAAGACATGGATAGACAGAGAAATGCATAGCCACCTTATAACTAAATTGTTTTACTTTTCCACCATAAGCTTCTGTAATGGGAATATTTTTTTTTTTAATTAAAGAGCTCAAAGTCAATTTTCTTTACAAGTTCTATCATTTCCCCCCCCCGCTTGCCTCTTTCAATGAAGGGAAAAATCAAATCTAAAGCCATCATTTCATCAAGCGATGACTCATCTGATGAAGATAAACTCAAAATTGCTGATGATGGGTATGTATATTTTCCCCCATTGGAAGTAATAGTGATTGATTTATTCTGATAAAAATGGAGTCACAGGTTAACATGTATTTTCTTCTCCATTTCAAAACTCTGAAAAATATAAAGTGAATACGTCCTAGTCCTAAGTAACTTTTAATTGAAGGATAATAGAACTAACTTATGAAAGATTGAAACCTTTTAAAAATCCAGGTAAACCAAGTGACTCTTCATTATGTTTCCTCTTGAAAAACACAAAATCTATTTTCTAGTTTTCTGTGTCTTCATGGGTACAGGTAGTCCTTGATTAACAACTGCCCTGTTTAGTGACCATTCAAACTTACGCTGAAAATTAGGTTTACAACCAGTCCTCAGCATCCTCCACAGTCATGTGATCAAAGTTCAGGCATTTGTCAACTGGCAATCATTTACGATGGTTGTAGTGTCCCACAGTCATGTGATTGCCATTTTATTTATTCATATCCCATCATTATTATTTTTTTACAAATAAGATAGCAAATATCCAATGCACCTTCCTCCTTCTATTTTCCTCACAACAACACCCTATCAGGTGGTTGGAGTGAGTGAGTGTAATTGGCCGACAGTCATTCAGCTGGCTTTCATAGTTAAGACAGGAATTGAACTCACAATCTCCTACTTTCTAGCCTGGTGCCTTTACCACTAGACCAGGAGTGTCAAACTCGCGTCGTCACAGCAGCGTCACGTGATATATCGGGACTTTTCCCCCCTTCACTAAACCGGGCGTGGGCGTGGCCAGCGCGTGACTCATCCGGCCCGCGGGCTGCGAGTTTGACAGTCCTGCACTAGACCAAACTGCAACCTTCACAGCTGGCTTCCAACAAGCAAAGTCAATGGGGAAGCTAGCAGGAAGCTGCCAGTCATGATAATGTGATGTTGCACTTAAAGACTGCAGGAAATTTGCTTAATGACTGCAGCAGAGCTGATGTCATAAGTTGGGCACGGTCACATAATTTTTCACTTAACGTTCATTTCACTTAATGGAGTTGACAATCCCAATTGTGATCGTTGAGAGAGGATTACCTGTAATAGGTTGGTAACATTTAACACTTCTTTGTTGGGAACCCCCAATTTAGACCTAAAGAAGTATTAGGCTAAGGAAGGAAATTTAAGGAGATACAGCTTCTGTTTGGCCTTCACGCTCAATGTAATTAATCCTGATTCTGTGCATGGAGATAATTCTGTATCTATGTGGAAAATGCACCAAAAGCACTAATGATGTGCAAAACATTTTGATTCAAGTCATTTGAAGTAAGAAACACCTTGTTTCAAATGAGAAGCAGCTGATTTGCACTCCAAAGATAACCACTTAGAACATTTGGGAAGTGTTTTGAGCTTAAACTCTGTCTCAAGATCAGAAGTGATCTTTCATATTTGAGATGGTTTTATTCAAAATACTTCAGTAACATCTAAAGTGCAATTATGCATAATTAAACTTCCTGGAAATGTATAAATGTGGTTAATCAGTACTTTCTTTCCTGGCTACAAAATTATATGAAAAGGTGTAAGCTGACATCTCAAAAACTATAGAGGTAACAGCTTAAGGACAGTTTCAGTACACCATACATAAACAAGAACAAATGATCACAAATGATATTTCATTTAACTTTCTTGGCGTAAGATCTATTATGCTGGACAAAATTAACATAACTCCCAGAAACTTGTAGTATTCCTTATACAACTTAATCTTCCGCTTCAGATGTTTGCATTTTATTTTTCTCTTTGCTTGAACAGCAATGGCAGGAACAGCAACAGTGACTCAGATGATGCCGAGCAGCGGCGTAACAAAAACGTTGTGTCTGACAGTGATTTGGACAACAGTAACAAGTCTGGCAGCGAGGGAGGCAGTCCCAGGAGATCCAGTGCCCGCCCTTCGGATGAAGACTCAGACAGTGATGGTTCAGTGAGAAAGAGAAGACAGTCTGATTCGGAGCAGTCGGATAATGAGTCTGTGCAGTCAGGAAGAAGTCAGTCTGGTGGGGGTTCTGAGAACGAATCTCGCCCAGCTTCCCGCAGTGCTGATTCAGACAGAGATTCAGAGAGAGTCTCTGACAATGAGGGCTCGGCTAATGAGTCTGAGCCAGAGGCTTCCAACAACGAGGCTTCCGAACGAGGCTCCTATCATGGATCTGATGATAGTGATTAAATGTCAGCTGCAGCCCGGTTCTTATAAACTCCTTTGTAAATACATATCCCTCTGAGCCTAATGAGAAGGATAGACAACCATCATTTAATATCTCAAAATTGATTTTAAAACATGCATAGCTATGCTTTAGGAACAAAGACTTGAAACTTTTCCTACAACATTTTTCTACTGAACTACCCATTCACTAGAGCCTAGTGTTCCTGTAGTGTACGTGAGCTACTCAAGTACCACATTTGGCAATAAGTAAGCTGCATACCTATGTTCTGTAGGCCGCCTAGAGTCGCCCTATCAGGAAGATGGGCGGCATATAAATTTAATAAATAAATTAGGGCGTTTAAAAGTTTATTTTGTTGAAATGTACATATGATGTGAAGATGAACTAAATGGTCAAAATGGTAACGTTGCATCTAGTTATGCTCGCTTGAACCACCTGAAATAAATGCCTTGAAGCCCTCTGATTTGGGTGGAAGACTGTAGCTCGTCCTGCCTTGACTGGTCTTGCTAGATGTCCCGGTACTTTCTGAAGTGGTGTAAAGAATGGGTCTACAAGCTGTCACTCTGGCTAGCAAACTCTTTTTTGTTATGTACAAAAATACATTTTACTCTTCTAGTAAAATTCTAAATTTTAAAAGTTTTTTCTTAATTTGAAAATTGCTACAGGTACATAAATTATAGCTTTGTAATGTGGCCAAATATTGTACAAGAGCCCTCCTGGAATAAAATGATCTGCTTGTAATAGTCATTATCATCTGTTCAGAGTGGTCCATTTTATTACGGCTTTTGACAGTTCTGTTTTCTGAAATAAATCCTTTTGAGTTCAGTATTAGCATTTTGGTAGAGGATTGTATTCTGGTAATCCTGAAAAGTTGGATTTGGGCATCTGCGGGATTTAATTTCAAATTATAAATTACCTACATTACTTTTTAAATATTCCTCGAATGCCCATTTCCAATCCATACCTCTATGTCAGAAGTACAAAGAGTGCATATGGGCAGATAAAACTCAACTACAACTCCCATCATTTCCTATTAGGAACTATTGACTTGAATTTAACTTTATTTGGCCAAGTGTGATTCGACACACAAGGAATTTGTCTCCGGTACAAAAGGACTCCGTGTACATGCAAAGCAACAGAATAGTAATCATAGTAATAATACCAATAAAAGGGGAGTGAAGAAAATATGGATAAATAATAATACCACAACCATACTACATGGGTAAATATATAGAGAGATTAGACATCTGTGGAGATTCTCAGTCATCCAGGTCATGGTTGTCCCAAAGATGCTTTTTCAAGAAAAAAGTCCATTTGCCTTTTGAAAAAGCACCTTTGTGATAGACATTAGACAGCACTGTAAGAATTAGATGTTCAGCAGAGTGATAGCATGGGGGGGGGGGGGAACTGTCCCTGTGTTTAGTTGTTTTGGCATGCAATGGCCTATAGCAGCATCCCGAGGGGAGGAGTTGATACTGTTTATGTCCAGGATGTGGAGGGTCTGCAGGTATCTTCTCAGCCCTTCTGACCCGTGCAATATACAGGTCTTTTATTCTGCTAGGACTGCTAAAAGCTGTAGTTCAGTACAAGTAGTCCTCAAGTTATGACTATAATGAAGCCTGCCCACTAGTTGTCTTGACAGTCATAAATTGGATCACCCATGTGACTGACCTGATTTTACAACCTTTTTTGCAGTGGATCATTTAGCAAACTTTGCTAAAGCTTTGCTACGGGCCGATTTTAGCCGTGAGGAGGAGGCAACTGTCAGAACTTCAAATCCAAGTCATAAGTAACCCTCTACAACTGTTACTAAGCAACCGGTTGTAAGACAAGGATTACCTGTACCATTTAGAAAGTTGCAATTATTTCTGTTCAAACTCCAGGTGCCAAGAACAATATTTTACAGAAACAGCAAAGCCATGTAAAGCCTGCTGTCTGACTATTTTAGTAGCCTGTATGTTTTGATTTATAATTTGGAAACACGGTAGAAATGATAACAGACCAGTTTTTGATATTGCTATCTTACATGAAAAAAGCAAAACCTGGCATGTAGCATTCTTGTATTTTCACTCTTGAATAATTTTAAGGAGCCCTAAAAGAAGTAATTTTCATTTGTTGTTAGCAATAGTAAACCAGAAATATGGGAATGATTTGATCAAATGAACTAAGAGATAAAGAAATGGGTAAACACAATGTAAAAATGGACATAATAGTATTACTTGATTCAGAATTTCCTTAAAGAGTGATAATGTGATGACTCTGATACGATATACTCTGGCTATTCTCTGCAGAGAGTTTGGCACCTGATATTTATAAGGATGTAAGATTCAAAGTCATGATTGGCCATGCCAACTATCGCTGTTAGGAATTGTGGTTCAGCAAAATCTGTTGAGTTGGAAGTTTTTCATTCTCATTCCATAGTTAACCTACAAAGCAAGTTATACCAAAGTCCACCAACAGAAAGGGAGAGGCCGTGACAAGTTGAGCATTATAAGGAATGCCAAACGTATTGTTGAAATTCTTGCCACTTCATTTTTTCCTTCAAAATGTTTCACTTCTCATCCAAGAAGCCTGGTTGAGAAGCTTGGATGAAGTGAAGAAGGTTCTTGGAGATGAAAAGCAAAATATTTTCAAGGAAAACCCCAAGAAAGTCCAGTTGCCTTTTGGAAAAGCACCTTTGGGCTCTTTCACTTAATTGTTTTTCTTGTTCTAGTTTATTTATTTATTATTTATTATTATTTATTAATAAAATTTGTATGCCGCCCAACTCCCAAAGGACTCTGGGCGGCTCACAACACATGAATAAAAACACCATTCATAGTTCAAAGTCTTCATTCTTTGGGAGAGAGTAGTTATTTTTGCTTAGGAAATGCTGCCAAGGGCTACATTGATCAACTTTCCCCAACTTCACCTCTTGCCAGCTTCAGCTTCCTTAGTTCCTGTCCAACACAACCGTTGTCTGTGTTAACAGAGAATTAAGGAAATGGAAGTTAACATTATTACAACTGTTGGGGATTAGTTCTTGAGTAGAACAGGAACTTCCATGAAGCAGCACTTTTTTAGGCTGCAAAGTATATGAGGATACATGATATAATTTAGCTATCAAAATGAATTGGATCATTTTGGGGGTGGGTTCTGACTTACCTTGCTGCCGGTTCACTTCCTCACGCGCTGCGCGGGCGCGGGCTTTGTTCGCAGAAGCAAAAAACAGCTGCGCGTGTGCAGAAGCAAAAAACAAGATGGCAGCGCCTATGGCGCTGCCGAGAGAGCCAGTTTGGGGGCGTGTTCAGCTGGCCATCGCTGTCAGTTCGGCGAGCGGGGGAAAATTCCCGCTACCGGTTCTATAGAGCCGGTCTGAACCGGCAGGAACTCACCTCTGAATTGGATGCTATATAAATTAATGGTGCTGTCCATATACATTTCCTGTCCATAATGCAATTCATTCTCAAATGAAATTCAGTTATTCTGGAATCGGTTCCATTGAAATTGGCAGTTTAAGACAGGGGCTGCTCAAGGGGCATATGGAATGCATGTTTCAGAGGACTGGGCAAATGAACATTTTGTTGATTCTTGAGAGTAGTTGTGGCCCTTATGGTGGCTCTATATAATATATCATCAGGGAACCGTGGTGGCACAATATTGCAGTATTGTAGGCTAACCACCCACTGCCAGGAGTTCGAGTCTCACCGACTCAAGGTTGACTCAGCCTTCCATCCTTCTGAAGTCGGTAAAATGAGGATCCAGATTGTTGGGGGCAATATGCTGACTCTAAACCGCTTAGAGAGGGCTGTAATAAAAATACTATGAAGTGGTATATAAGTCTTAAGTGCTATTACTATATGATGGGATCAGCAAGTTAAGCGCTTATTATGGGACATGCTGTTATGTGCAGAACCAAGAGAAAACCACTATCCAGGGTAGAGATCAGCCTTTGCATTAATATTACTAAAGTTATTTAAGACAGATAGAAGGACATAAGAGCCCGATCATCCATTATTTGTCAGGGTTCCAAATAGCATCCAAACTTAAATCAGAGTCCGAGGCAAAGTACTCCTCAAAGTTCCAATTTATTGACAGAGCCATGTTGGCACATCTGGGAGAAACCCAAATCTGAAGTCCCCCAGGTTTCTCCACCCAGTTGAAAGTTCAAGCCCTTGTCCCCACACCCCCAAGTCCATCACGTTGACCAATCTTCAACTGCCAACTTGGCAGCATCCACCCATCTCTTCCTGTGCAGGTGCAGGAGTGCGAAGACAAAGGATGACCTTGACTAGAAGGAATTTGTTATGGCTACATACAAACAGCCCTCATGCAATTCCCCCTCCCAAATTCCCACAGCAAGGAATACACATTAAAATAGTATAAAGTGTGGCAGGCCAAAGACCCCAACTAAAATGGCTTCGGCCTGACATTATTGTTGTATAGTTAAAGTGCCATTTTCTTTTTCTCATAAATACATTTGGTGTGTTATTTTTATGTCTTTCCCCATCATTCTTCATTAAGACCATCACCTAGAAACAAACAAAAAAAAAAATCCTCATCTTTTACCTTGTCTAGCCAGCATTTTATTTCTGTAATTCAATAAGACAAAGTTCACACATCAGTTACTGACCGGAATTTAAATGAGGTACAATATGTTATGCAAAACCTTGCCAAAATATAGTGAAAACATATTGTTGCTTTAAAAAAATGACATCAATCGAGCCAAATGTTCTATACTCCCCTGGACTTTTCATTTCATTTTATTGCTTTTTTGCCAGCATACTGTAGTATACAGGCAAGAGAAAAGGAACACAATACGGACCCTCCAAATACAGGAAGGTTCTATTGCTGATCTTCTTCTTGTGCCATATCCCTCATCAGACGTTGGTGATCCTATTTTTATCAACAGCCACACAAAAAAGTGCTGAGTTTTGTCCAAACCAATCCCTTAGATTTTGAAGCTGTGATGTTCTTCTTCTGCCTGGACCTCGTTTGCCTTCAATCTTTCCTTGGAAGATTAAGTGAAGTATGCCGTATTTTTCTGGGTGTCGCATCACATGTCCAAAATATTCTAAATTTTGCTTTTTTATGGCTTTTATTATTTCCCTTGGCTTTCCTAGGTGGCTTATCACCTCGTTTCTGATTTTGTCAACCCAACTATATGTAACAGCCGCCTGTAAATCCACATTTCAAATGCTTCTAATCTCTTCAAGTGGCTTTCTGTCAGAGACCAACTCTCCACTCCGTAGAGCAGGATAGAAAAGATGTAGCATCTGACAAGCCGATATAAATAAATCCAATAGGAAAATGTTCCTCTTTGTTGTTTACACAGATCACAGTTACTTCTTAATTCTCTAACAACGGAACATTTCTTATGCCATCTGGCCACTGACCAACAAAAATATTATGGGTAAATTAGTGTCTCTTTAACAAGAAGCTCACTGCTATAATAGACCTACTAAATCCACAGATTTGCTAATGCCAGTTTAGCTCTTTACCACTGTTTCCATGACCCTGATTCAGCTATGTCTTTCCATCCATTTATCAGACAGATCAATAATAATTAGTTAGCCAAAGCAAGCAGGCTGATCAGAAAGATGGAAGATAACAATATAATTTACTTGCTTCCTCCTCCGCACTTATCACCAAACAATTGATTAGCAATAATGTATGCTTTAGGTCTGTGTTTCACAGACAATCTCTATAACTTGTTATCCAATTTACAGAAATTTAAAAGGGACCTGTCAGTTTCATTTGCTTCCTTCTAATACCCCTCTAGCTACAAATTGTCCAAGAGGCCTTCTTAAGCAACTGAATGGGAGCTCAGATCTTCTATGCTATTATTTACACATATCCTTTTGATGCTGCTGCATTAACCCAGTTTCATGCTGTGAAATGAGGCAAGCAGCCCATGTGAGAGAAAGGCCACACTATGTTATTCTTTCATGCAACTATTATGAAGCTGAATTTATCATAAAATATTTGAGATTACACAGAAAATTATTTTTAACTTGTTTTTATATTCTTATTAAACATTTATGACATGACTACATTTGGGATGAATAGAATAGAATAGAATAGAATAGAATAGAATAGAATAGAATAGAATAGAATAGAATAGAATAGAATAGAATAGAATAGAATAGAATAGAATAATAGAATTCTTTATTGGCCAAGTGTGATTGGACACACAAGGAATTTGTCTTTGGTGCATATGCTCTCAGTGTACATAAAAAGACAAGATACATTCGTCAAGAATCATGAGGTACAACACTTAATGATTGTCATAGGGTACAAATAAGCAATCAGGAAACAATATTAATATAAATCGTAAGG
>QLTV01000972.1:5344816-5363419 GCA_003457575.1 Thermophis baileyi
TATTCTATTATTCTATTCTATTCTATTCTATTCTATTCTATTCTATTCTATTCTATTCTATTCTATTCTATTCTATTCTATTCTATTCTATTTCAACCCATTTCACCCCACACAATCTCTTTGGGCATTTTGTCAGCCAAGGCAGCTATTTTTGAACTTGTGTTCAGTGAAATTTTAGAAGAGTGTAGTGATTGTGTTCAGAAATAGTCCAACTGACAGGTGGGGTAGGATGCTGAAACAGGATCATTGAGAGAGCTTCATCCAACTTCACTCATGTTCCCCTTAGAGCCTACAAACATCTGTTGGGCAACTCTTCTAAGCTTTGATCCAAATTCACCCCATATTCATAGAGGGAGTGATTGCTGGCAGCTTTCTCTCTTGCAGGGGATGCTTGGCATGAGTGAAACAAAAGCTGGGGCTATCCACTAATTATTTCCTTGATTGGCCTAGAATAAAGATGAAAAATACAATTCACTGGCCTTGTTCCTGTGGCAAAATGTGCTATTGAGGGCAGCACAACTGATATGTATTCAGTTCCAAGACTGGTGGATAGCACTCCAACTTGGCAAAAGCCCTTAGACTTTTGATGGTTTGCTAATTTAATAATACTTGACACTGTAAATCATACAATACAGTAAAAATCTCACAATCCTGTGCCTCTTTACCAAGTTGGGTGTTTTTTCACATTGTAATTTTATGTTGCACATTAGTGCTGGGAGTTGCCTAAGACAGATATAGAAAGACAGTATGCTTTAAACCACCATTATAAGGTACCTGAAAGATAGATAGGAATTGTGAGTCAAAATACTGGAGGGAAATTAGATAAAGTCTGTCCTAACATTATTTCAAACAGGGAATATTGTTCTCAGTCCCATGTTACTAGAAACTGCATTGTGTAGTATATTTCTTCTAAATATATCTATACAATCCTATTGATTATCCTTTTACAGATTGCAAGTTACTCTGCTTTTCTCTTTTAGATTTTTTCTTTCCATTTATATTGCTTCTTGCGATACTTGGTAATAGCATCCCATGGTTTTGCTCTTCAACAAATCACACATTTTGTGAATCTCAGATGTGCTTTCAGATATACCTTACTTAACTAATTTCAATGGGCTAAAAAAGTGGCCAAGTCCAATCTATAATAAAAACTGGATTAGCAATTAGTACTGCCAGATCTGACCTGAGCCAAGTAGTGATTACCATTTTCAGTTGAAACATCTTAATTATAATTAAGGAAGTCACTGACATAATCAGATTTAGATTTACTTTCAAAAGTAGTATTCCTACTTCTAAATTACCATTCAGATTGCAAATTGGCCATACTAAACTTGTGCACAAATTTACATTCTGCACATCAAATGATGCATAGAAGAGGCAATATCAGGTGTCTTCTCCATGGATCAAAACTTGCTGGGCTTGGAAATGCACCTGGAATGTGTTCTGGCTAAAGGTACTCAGGGTGGGGACAGCAAGGAAAACAAAAATGACTGTGTGGTGGGGTAGGTAAATTGAACATGCTGGTCAGACGGTGGGAAAGCAAGCAGGCTGGTTGGACAGTGACAGCAATCACTGTTGTTATAAAGGTGATGGAACCAGTGATGGATGGATGGCTCAGTCATATATGCTGCTTTAATTCAGGAGTGGCATCAGGGAGATGGGGCGTTGGTCTTACCTGATACGCTCCTTCTCGTAGGGTGGAGATAGCATCTAGGAATGGGTTGTCCTTGTCCGTTCATCCAATAGGACTGAGTCTTTTAAGCTGATTATTCCTGCCTGTGTGCCGGGAGCCCCAGCTTCATGAAGGCAGAAGACTGACTCGACGTGTGGTGCTGCTGACAGATATGTACCCCTCTCACGATGGTACAAAAGGAAAGGTTAGTACGAAGAAAAAGGGACACAGGCATGGACCAGGGCCAGAGAGCAACCAGGGCGGGGCTAGATGCTATCTCCACCCTACGAGAAGGAGCGTATCAGATAAGACCAACGCCCCTTCTCCATAGAGGGTGGAGCTAGCATCTAGGAATGGGACATACCAAAGCCGTGTGTCCGAGGGTGGGCTGGTTCTGGGGCCAGAGACATTACTATGAATGCACCTGTTGAAGAACCCTGCGGCCAAAGGCAGCGTCCGCCAAAGCGAAGGGGTCAATCTTGTAATGTCTTATGAAGGGCGATGGAGAAGCCCAAGTAGACGCTCTACAGACCTCCTTGATGGAGGCTTGTGTCGCCCAGGCCCCGTTGTGCCGCGCTGCGAGAGGAATGCGCCATCACTCGGGAGGGGCGGGGAAGAGAACTTAGATCATACGCCTTGGCGATGGTGCCCCTCAACCAACGCCCAATGGTAGAGGGGGACACTTTGTGGCCCATTGTGGATGGCAGGAAGGAAACGAATAGAGACTCTGTTCTACGGATCTTAGACGTGCTTTGAATGTAAATTCGCAGAGCCCTGTGGACGTCCAACTTGTGCCATCTTTGTTCCAGTGGATGGGAAGGGTTAGGACAAAAATTAGAGAGGATGACCTCCTGGGCCCGATGGAACCAGGAATTGATCTTGGGAAGGAAGGGTCCAAGCGGAGCACCACCCTGTCCAGGTGGCATATGCAAAGGTCCTTTCGCACAGAGAGTGCAGCGAGTTCCGAGATCCGTCTAGCGGAGGTGATGGCTACCAGGAAGGCAACCTTGCAGGTGAGGAGACGGAGGGAAGCCTCACGTAAGGGTTCATATGGTGCCGCTGTTAGAGAGTTAAAAACCCTGGACAGATTCCAGGTAGGGTATCTGTGGATGACAGGTGGACACAGATTGGTGGCCCCACGGATGAACCTCCTCACCGTGGGATGTAAGGCCAGTGATTCCAGGGAGCCACAGGATAACACTGAGGACAAGGCCGCCACCTGCCTCTGGATGGTGTTAGGAGAGAGCCCCTTATCCAGGCCCGCTTGAAGAAAGTCAATGATGTTGCTAATGGAGAGTTGTATTGGTGAGTAGCCCTTTGTCGTGCATCATGCGCAGAAGGCCTTCCAGGTGGCGGAGTATATACATTCGGTGGAAGGTCGCCTGGATGCCTGAATGGTTTTGATGGCCCTGGCGGAGATGTCCTGGTGCCTTAGGGCGCACTGCTCAAGTGCCAGGCGGTCAGACGGTACCACCTGGGATCCAGGTGGATGGACCAGCACCCCCTGGCTGAGCGCAGACTCGGTGGCTGGTATCTGCCAGGGCTATGATATTGACAGGGATATTAGATCCGCAAACCAGGCTCTCCTGGGCCAATGGGGGGCCAGGAGCAGGACCTCCGCCCTCTCTTCCAGGATCTTGGTGATGACTCTGGCCAGTAGGGGAAGAGGAGGAAAGGCATAGAGTAGGCCGGGAGATCAGCTGCAGCGAAGGGCGTCTGTCCCCTCCGCGCCCTGGGTCTTGTACCGCGAGAAGAATCTCGGGAGCTGAGCGTTCTCTGGGGTGGTGAACAGATTGACCTGTGGAAGACCGAAACGACATGTCAGCTCGTGGAAGATATCTGGATGCAGACGCCACTCTGCGTGGTCCACGTCTGACCGACTGAGCCAGTCCGCCTGGATGTTGGACTCCCCGGAGATGTGTGCAGCCGAGATGGAAAGCAGAAGGCGCTCCGCCCACAGACCCAGTCTCTGGGCCTCCCTCATGAGGGAACAAGATCTTGTACCCCCCTGCCTGTTGATGTGGGCCTTCGCGCTCACGTTGTCAGTGAGCACCAGGATGTGTCTGCCGAATGTCAAATGTCGCAGTTGCTTCAGGGCCAGGTAGACAGCTCGTAACTCTAACCTGTTGATGCTGTGACTCGCTTCCGCTCTGGTCCAGTGGCCCTGAACCATCGCGGTCTGGGAGTGGGGCCCTCAACCTGACAGACTAGAGTCCGTAGTGACAGCGAGCCTCGCCGGCTCATGGAAGACACCCTTTGGAGAGGGCCCCGGAGGACCACTAGAGGAGGGAGCGGCGCACCTCTGACGGGAGGAGAACCTTCACCATCGAGGAAACCCGCCCTGACCTCTGAAATGGGAGAAGAAACCATAGGAGGTCTCTGGAGTGTAAACGTGCCCAGGGAATGATCGATATGCATGAGATCATTTTACCCAGGAGCGTGGAGAGAGATTGCAAAGGGACCCTATGCTGAGTTCTAATCATGGAGACAAGGTTTGTTATACCATCCCATCGCTCCTGGGAAAGGTACACCTTACACTCCTGAGAGTCCACAATGGCCCCTAGGTGGTTTAGGCGAGTAAGTGGAGACAGGTGACTTTTCTCCATATTAAAGGAGAACCCAAGTTGCCTAAGGATAGACATGGTCGCCTGGACGTCCCGCACCGCTTGGTGCCTGGACAGGGCCTGAATCAGTATGACATCAAGGTAGCATTGGATGCGAATGGGAATGCCCCTGAGGTGTGCTGCCACGACTGCTAGGACCTTGGTAAATACCCTGGGGGCCGAGGATAGACCTAACGGAAGGGCAGCATATTGGAAGTGCAATCCTGCATAGCAGAACCTGAGATATTGACGGTGAGATGGTAGAATCGGAATATGCAGGTACGCTTCTGTAAGGTCTATCGAGGCAAGGAAATGTCCCCTCTGTACGCTACCAAGAATAGTTGCCAACGAGTGCATCTTAAACCGCCTGTAGCGAATGAGGCGGTTGAGGAGTTTTAGATCAAGAATGGCCCCAACCCCCCCGAGGATTTTGGGACCACAAAAAGGATGGAGTAATACCCCTGCCCAATTTGGTCCGCAGGCACCCTCTGGATGGCTTGAATGTCCAGGAGGTGGGCGATGGCCGAATCCATTAGGACCCGTTTAGCGGGATTCTTGGACACAGGGCAACGAAGGAAAAACCTCGGGGGAGCGGAAAAAAATTCAATGGAGAGACCAGATCGAATGGTCTCCTGGACCCAGGCGTCTGACGTAATCTCCTCCCATCGGTCAGCATAGAGGGCCAGGTGGCCGCCGATGGGAGGGTCAGACGGAGCCTCACTTGGAACATCGGGACGACCGCCACCCCCACAAAATGGCCGCTTGAATGGCCTGCCCCTGCTAAATCTGTCTGAACCCTGTCAAGGCCTGCCCCCATACTGACCTTGGGGCCTGGGGGAGAACCCTGAAGAATCGGAGGCCCGAAAGGACTGCCTCTGATAAGGCGTGTAGCGGAAGGACCCCCTCCTGGAGAAGGAGGGCAGAATCTTCCTTTTGTCCCTGGACTCAACGAGGATTGGGTCCAGGGACTCTCCAAAGAGCTGCTGACCCTTGAAAGAAGGAGGAGGCCAGGCGCCAGTTGTGTCGGGTGTCCGCCTGCCACTGCCACAACCAAAGCATACGTCAGGCCACCACAGAGGAACCGATGGCCCGGGAGGAAAACCTAGCAGCTTGGAGGGTGGCATCCGCTGAGAATTGGGCTGCAGCCAGGAGCTTGTTGATGTCCTGGTGAGAGCGTACGTCTTCGGCGGGGATTCTCTCTTGAAGTTGCTGAAGCCAGATGAACGAAGTACTGGTGAAGAACGACGCTGTTGAGGCACGAACCGACCAGGCAGCCGCCTGATGAGGAGAGCTTGCTCCGTCCTCCTGTCCTTGGGCTTGAGGAGCTCCTCTGATGCGCCCGGCATGGAGGTGGCCGAATGAATGGCCGCGATCGGGGCATCCACCAAAGGCAGTTGCAGAGACTCCGCCAATTCCTGCTGTACATTGAAGTACCTCTTGTCCAGTGACGATGGAATGGGACCTGAAGCGGGGTGCTTGTCCAATGATAATTGGTCCGAAGGCAACCCTGAGACAGAGTCAGGGCTTCATCGCTACTGGGCCGAGGATCAGAAGATTTGCCTGACTGAGCGCACGACTTATCTAGTGCTCTGTCTCTGCGACGTTCATCCCGCTCAGCAGTTCTGGATCCCCTAGTCTGAGGATAGAGGCTATGGGAATCCTTATGAGAGCTGGATGGCCCAGGTTTGTCTAGATTGGCCTCAGGCCGAGAGGTATGCTTTGATTTGCTGGACTGCTTGCCACCTTTTTTGGCCTTATCAGGCTTGTCAGCTTGAGAGCTCATTGTGATTGCAGGTGAGATAAGGGAACTCACATCCCTTGAGAATCTGTTAAAAGGTGGCAATGTTATTCAGTGATTCGTGCAAAAACAGATTCCTTTGTGAGGGTTAAGATTGGCGGAGGCCTTGGCTTTGAACAGAAAAGATTTAAACAGCGCTGGCTGGAAGAGAGTCGATACCTGAGGCGGTTCAACAATCAGACCCTCATCCTCCGAGAGATCAAGGCCCAAATGACCCTCGTCCTCTGACACATCTGAGCCAGAACCGGCAGAGCGCTCCGATGCCACGTAGCCAGAGGCCCTGACACTGGTGCCTGGGGCAAACCGGTCCTGGTCCTCGCCGAAGAGACGAGATCCACCGGAATACAATAGAGGCTATGGGAATCCTTATGAGAGCTGGATGGCCTAGGTTTGTCTAGATTGGCCTCAGGCCGAGAGGTATGCTTTGATTTGCTGGACTGCTTGCCACCTTTTTTGGCCTTATCAGGCTTGTCAGCTCAAGAGCTCATTGTGATTGCAGGTGAGATAAGGGAACTCACGTCCCTTGAGAATCTGTTAAAAGAAGGTGGCAATGTTATTCAGTGATTCGTGCAAAAACAGATTCCTTTGTGTGTGTGTGTATTATTATTATTATTATTGATTTTTTTTTGTAATTATGTTATTATAAATAATTTGCCTTGTATTATATGGGCGCCTGCTGGTTACACCCAGGAATCAGCACGACAGGCAGGCCAGAAAGGTCAGAAAAGATCCCCAATAATCAAAAAAGAAGAAAAGAAGGTGAAAATCGCCTGTCAGGTGTGCCTCCATTCAAAATCCAGGAAAGAAAACCCCCAACTCCATGATGATAGAGAAGAGTACTTTTACTGAATGAGAACTGTAGCCTTGCTAGGCAGGAAGCTGATCTGGGCTAAGGGCAAGCCGACCAAAAGAAAACCAGGCACGAAAAAAGATTTCAAAGGAACCTTTCTTTTAAAAATGGTGCCCAAGAATTAATAGCCTCCAAAATGGCGCCCGCACACCCGTCCACGAGGCAAGGAAAATGAGCACAGCTCCAGCAATAGAACCTATTACTCTGCCTGCATCCCCCAGCCGATTCAAACCTGGAGCGGCAAAACTCCTGGTGGCCAAATGATCCATTTAGGACTGCAGCTGCTCAGACTGGGCAGTCTCCAGACCTGCCAGCCAGCTGCAACACACACACGTGGTGTGTGGGGGAGCGTAGAAAAACTCCTCCAGCCACCTTCCAGCCTCTGATTGAGAGCACCGGGCTCCCTCCAACAAAGAAACCTGTTAAAAAGCTATCAGCTGATAATTGGAGCGTAAAAACTTTGGCTTTATCCAGCTAAATCTTAAGTACCGAGCAATTAAGAAAAAAGAAACAGCGATCCCTCAGTTTGTAGAGAGGTGGATAAAATCAGCAACTGGAAAAAATAGCAATTTCTCGATAGAGGGAGAGCTAGCAAACCACACGTCCGTCCTTGTCTGAGGACTGAGTGAAGCTGGGGCTCCCAGCACACAGGCAGGAATAATCAGTTTAAAAGACTCAGTCCTATTGGATGAATGGACGAGGACAACCCATTCCTAGATGCTAGCTCCACCCTCTATGGAGAAGAGGTAGTCTTGGCTGACACATCGGCCAGACGGAAGGTGAGGTGCATCAGCCTTGCCCTATTTCCACTGAACATTGCTGTTTTTCTCAGATGAAAGCCAGAACCAAATTGTTGATCATAATCTTCACTAAATAATCCTGCCCAAAACTCTAGCATGCATGTTTTGTGCATGGACTCAAACCCATTTTCCAGTTTGTACACACCCCTTTATTCTAGTTTATTCAATATCCACATGGGTACAATTCTTATTCTCAAACCTACAGTTCAAAAAAACTGTCAGGTCTCTGAGATCTGACTGAATTACTTGTATCACTGATACAACTGTTTATTTCATAGCCAATAATTACAATAATATGAACCACAAAGATGGCAAAAACATGACAAAAACACACTATCTTTCATGTAAAAAAAATTATAACTAATGCCTTATATTATCCAAGTAAGATACAGGTTATTCTGCTTTTGCAAGGTTTCTACATATATTAGACCATATTCTGTAAAATGGAGCTGGTAGAGGCTTGGAAGAAGAACAAGGGTTAACTACAGACAAAAGTACAGTACATTGTGTTAATCCATTATTTAGTTTGGATTTTGTATATCAGGTAAATCCAAACCATTTAGGGTTGCTGAATGAACCATGGCTAAGTGTATAAACTAAGCCATAATAACCAACTACAGAACATTTAAGATAGTAACTTAATAGTGCCTGCAAAAATAAGGGGAAAAGCAGCATACACTACACCAATTCCTCTTCGTTAGTAACAAAATTTAAAGATGAGTTTTAACTGCCATCCAACTTTAGGTTATAGATGTAATTATTTTCTCCAGAGTATTTTGATGATAGCAACACTGAATCCAAGGTCAGTAAAGGCTAAAAATGCCATAAACTCTCCTTCCACCTTGACACCTATGAGCCTGGAATTTACATACTGCAAGTGCAAGACTATCTGTTGGACATAAATGGGTAATTGAAAAATACAGCTTTAATAATAAAGCCATTTGGAATATTGTGGGTGTTTTGGACTCTGGAAAATGCTGTCCCGTTTTTTTTTTTTTTTTTTTTTTTGTGTTCTTTTTGAGTTTGGAAATTGCTTTTTCTTTTTTTTTTTTTTTTTTTTTTTGAGGGGGGATAGATCTAATCAAGCATTCAATAGTTGGCAAAGTAGCTTATGACAGGCAGTGTAGGGAAGTAATTGTATTCAGAAAAATATACTGGGATTATACAATATTTGTCCATAGAAAGTCAAATGGAGACAATAGCTAAGAACACATTTCGATCAATCAAGGCTAATACTTAAGACAATGTTAAGTACATAATAATCTATGTAGTCCTGTTCCATTTTGGCACTAACCTGTTGATTCCAGTGATGTAAAATACTGGAGCTATGAGGCAAGTTTCCTAAATTTTAGGAAGATTATATAACTTTACTTTGTCCCGTCCCCCCCAACTCCCTATCCATTATAGTAGGAAAGGACTTTCAATACATAACATCATTTTAGCTTTCCTTTCTTTTGTAATTTTTCTCAGCAGAGTAACGAACACTCTCTATTAATCTTTCAAATGTTGAAACACATGTAAAGGGAACACAATACTTTTCTTTTAAGGTAATATAAATGTAAACAAAACAATATAGCATTGAATTTTAACTATTTGGATCTGAAAATAGCAAGCTGTTTAGGATTTCAAGCTAGTTCTTCAGATGCCGTGTTTATAAATTAATAAATTATAAATGTTAATATTGCTGTCTGAGGCTTACAATTCATAAAATCATGATTGCAGAATTATAATGCCGAATTGTGCAGCCTTTTTTCCAGATGCATTGAACTTGAACTCCCAGAATTTCTGGGAATATTTAAAAAATACATTTTTAGGACAATAGGAAACAACTAATCTTACCAATTTACCTTTTCAACACTTTGCTTTTTCAGTTGTTTTACCCTGGTTTAGAAGATGTCATAAAGAACTCAAAAAATATCAAGCACTTTCCACAAGTTAGTATTATATGGATCTCAAACAGTATCATGATTCTGACATATGAATCAATGACAAGTGATTTCATGATTCACAATTGGGAAATAATGAAACAGGGTTGCCCTCTCCAGAAAACTTTACCATACAAGATATACCTAATTAAATGGGATTGAGGAAAAGTCACGTAATTCCTGCTTCAGAATCTATTTTCAAAGATAATATAAAGAGCAGCCATTTCAACAAACATTCAAGTATCACAATGTTTATTGATAGATACAAGTATATAAAATCAGGGCATGAACATGTCTTGATAAATTAAGTAGACTTAATTCCAATACTATCATAGGGACCAATTCAGTTTCTCACCATTTTATTTCATACCCACAAAGACCACTTCCAAGGGCATCTATCCACCTCTTCAAACTGATCATTTTTGTGCAAGTAAACCATGTTTCTTTTTAAAAGACTTGTGCACTTGCCCAGGCTCAAGGATATTAAAATCTAGCACATAAAGCCCATTACTAGAGGTAGAAATACAGGCAATATACTATTACGGCAACCACCATCAATTACAGTTAAGGATTCTCTGTAACAACCAAATGGATAATCAAATATTGCAACAACTCAAGTATTACACTGAGCAAAGTGCATTTCTACAGTATTCAGTGTTGCTATTCAGATTTCTAACGAACAGCCTATGGTAACTGGCATCAAAGAAGATCCTTACACAGACTGCTTCTGAACTTATGATGTAATTATTGCATGCTGCTAATACACTGTTATCTAAACATTAAAGATATTCTAAAATATTTTTATGGTAGACTATGATTAAGACATACTACAAAAACCCTTATGCAGAAACAAGTCCTACTGACCCGCTACTGCTTTAAATATTGTGAAAACATTACAGCGGAATGAGTTTTCGCAGTGGTTAGGTCAAATGCAGTTACATCATAGCAACAGTATGTTTGCACAATTTAAGGCTTTGGCTGGTTTAATCAGCATCTTCTTCAGATTCTTCTTCCTCTGCTGTTTCCAGCCAGGTCAACCACTGGTTTACCTGCAATTAAGCCCAAATACTATTATTAGAATGAGAAAAAGGAAGAAGTGAAATTCAAATGCATCTGGGAATTAACTACGTATGAAACCCCTACATAATAATTTATTAAGAGTATAAAAATTATTGAAAACATGAGGCATATTCTCATGGCTCTAATTTTAAACTTTATAGAAATCTGATTTTTTACAGTATATTCTATGTTTCCCCTAATGAATCAACAAGTACAATGAAGTAACTGTTTTGCTTAAACCTACGGTTAAAAATATAGTGAGATAATTCACCTGGAACAAAGCTTTGCCTTTCCCTGGAAACTCTTGAGTAATATCTTCTTTCCATGCCAGAAAAGCTTCTTCTTCAATGATTTCCATATCATAGAAATGCACAAAGAAGCGCAGCAACATGCCTGTAAGAAAGATTTTGCTTTTTTTTTTTACTTAAGACCTTTTAAAGCACCACGATTTTAAGCCATTTCTTTAGCATCAGTGGCACTAAAATTTACTATTGTCATTTCGCTTAGTTCCATAAAAAGTGGTTAAGCAAACCTGACACCAACTTATACAAACACCTCTCTAACTGTATGACTATAGGAACATCTGCTTGAAACCCCTCTCATCCTGATGTCATATCAAATGCTCATGAAACAGGGAGAGGCCAAAGGTTTTATTCTTACCTTTTGGGAAATTGTTGTTGTAGCAGTGCACTTGGAGTGCATACAGGGCACTCACTTGTAGATCAACATGGTCATGAAGGAATTTCTGCATAACTGGCTTAAAGGAAAGAAGCAGCTGTTTTTCTTGCTCCAACTGTTCTTTAGAAGGAGCAGATGAAGAATCTGGTTCATCATTAGGTGGATTTACTTCACTAGAAATATACTGCAAGAAACTAAAAGAATTGGAAGGAAATTGTTTACCATACTCATCCATGTAAAGCAACAGAAAAGCAAGATTTTTCTTTGCTCAGCATATATAAATAGTTAATAGAATAAGGAAATAACCCCACCATTGCTATAATCAGCTTATATTATAGTATCTTTAGCTCATGCGTGACATACAACAAACTGGTTTCAATTGCATTTCTCACCTGGTCATCAAAATATTAACAAATCCCTTATCTACATGTAGTTTTGGTGAAATGTTGTCTTTAATCCATTTATAGATTGTTTGAGGGGATGGGTCCAACTTAATTTGCTTCAGTAGCTCCTTTTCCAGTTTCAGAAGTGGAAACAAGAAGCTAAGTCCTTTCCCTTCCAATATCTCCAGCATACGATCCTTATTCTGGTCAATCTCTGTAACATACAGATACAAAACTGTCCCAAATATTCTTTGAGCTTGTCAACTTAATATACTACATATTCACACTTTAGCTCACATTTTAAAAACCATATTTTCTAACTAGATGTTTATTATAGTTACCCATCTACTTCCTAATTCCCTCCCTGTACCAGTGTACTCATTCCTTACCTGGCAGCATCTTTTGCATGTTCACTTTGCTCTGCTGGAAAAGGTCGGTTAGCCATTCTCGATCCTGCAGCTTGGCTAACTGCTGAAGGCAAAGTAGGAAGAGGGGAAAATGGGTGCCACTTTCCAATGGTTGTGCTAGTTCAGAGATGCTCACTAGTTCTGAAATTATGGCACGAGCTGCAAACTGTGCTAGATAGGATTTTACCAGAGGGATGTCCACCTCTAGTTTAGGGCACTGGTCCAATACATTTAGGAATGCCTGAAAAAAAGTTTACTACCATTAATTACATTCTCTCATGTCTGGTTCTGACAACAAACAATGCAAAGATATCGAAGTGTACTTATGAATACATGCATTACCTGCATGAAGTTGTCACTAGTAGCTATCCCTTCCTGTTTAAGTAAATTGATTAATGCACTTGCTTTTTCTTTATCTTCATCTGATCGATCTAGTGACTGAAGTATTATTTTGCTCAGCATCTCAGAAATAAAATGTTTTGGTGCCCTCATTTCTCTCACACTGTTAACAGCATCATTGGCGTTTCCATTGTTCAAATATTCAGTCACAACAGTTTCCTAAAAAAGGAGGAAGGTTTTTGTTTTTGTTTTCTCTAATTCTTTAGTTATCACATACTGTAGTTTGAGAGCAGACTAAATGAACTTACTGTTAACTTGAGCAGCTCTTCCTTAGAAGGTGGTGGCTTTTTAGTTGTCTTTGCAGGCTTCTCCTGAATAAGTGGTGGATTTGTTTTGAGACCAAGTTGAGGTGGCTTAAAAAACAAAACACCAGAAGTTTACAGGTGTATTTATTAACAGTAACGCATGAATCTTAAATATTTGCTAGTTTCAAACTGCAATTTTAAGCATTATTTTAACCAAACCTTAATTAGTAGAGCTCCATGGCACTGTGGCAAATTCACAATAATCGTATCCTGGAATAGCCTAGCAAAGGCTTTCACTTTCATGATCACCCTTAAGCATATATATTCTGAAAAGACGCTATTACTTAGTTGTCCCAATCAAATCTCACAGTTTACCTGGATTTATTCCCAAACAAGCAAATATTGTGGAATTCCAGGATATTGCTAAGCATTTGTTCTTCTGAACTCTTAAATAGTAGAAAATGACTTACGGGAGACATGTGCTGCAATGTTCCGAAGTGCCTCTATAGGGCACAATATTCTCAGATATGCAATCACCACAATAGAAATTAGGCTATAGTCTTAATTGTTCCCTCCCCATTATTTTAATACCTTTAAAATGCATGTGCTTTGAAGAAAGCAACCTGTATAATGAATATAATCAATAAATCTTTGATTAAAACATTAGAGAAACATTTACCTGTCCCAGAGGTGGTGTCTGAGTACGTTGTGGCTGTGCACTGGGAGGAATCATAGTTATCTGGGGCTGAAGCTTTGGCACTTGGTTTTTGTTTACTACAAAACACTGAGCAGGTCTCAGACTAATCTGTGAAAAGAAGCTGGATATTAGAAATCTGGAGTATGGTTCTATTATGGTAGCAGTGAAAACTACCCATAGCAGAGTTGCATGTTATTTACAAGCACTGCTAAGTTATAGCAACAATATTTTTGAGAAAACAATTTGTTACAAGTTTATAATGGCTTTTTATATCTCCATCCAGCAACAGAAATTACTTCAACAGCTCTTATGATTAAGACATTGCCCTCATATCTCATAATCTTGCTCATAGGACACTGGAAACTCCAAGAAGGAGGGGGGAAGAGAGGAAGAGGAGTGAAACTCCAAGAAAGGGGAGGGGGAAGCAAGAGGAATGAAGTTAAAAAGATAAATAACTGGGGGGGGGGAGGGGAGAAAGTGAACAGCAGGAAGGTAGAAGGGGAGTTCCAGTATTGATCCTCGTAATAACGCGTCTTGTTATAATCACTGGGCATCTTTTAAAGACTGTGCCTATTCTTTTTCAAGGGCATACCTCATCTGCATTAAGCTGTCCCTTCTTAGAAAACCGTGGAGGCATATCCTTAGACTGTCCTTGTTGAGACAGAAGTCCCTGATTTTGATTATGGTATAGTTGGCTTTGCCCCTGTTTTCAAGACAATGAAAAGAAAAATAAAGACTATAACAGTGTAAACTTTTCCTTATCATAAAAATATTTTTTTCATATATTCTATGTGTACTGCATTTTACATCTTGTTAGGACTTTTTCTATGATGAAAATATTATTACTATCTTACCTTTCCATCAGTTCTAATTTCCAATTTTTCCTCACAACAATCCTGTGAGGTAGGTTGGATTTAAAAAACTGGGCCCCAAGTTGTTCCCTGATCTTCCTTGGCTAAGAGTGAACCTAGGTCTCGCTAATTGTAAGCTAGCATTTTAAACATCTCAACAGTTACAGACGGGTTGTTTTATAAGCAAGCTGATTCGGGTTGATCTAATCAAAAGGCAAAGTACAAAAATTGATGAAATCACCAATAGTAATTTGTTGAAATGACAAAGATAATTTAATTATTGTTTTTGTAATACAGGTAATCCTCAAATTATGACTATTCTTCCAGTGACCGTTCAAAGTTATGACAGTACTGAAGGAAGGGATTTAGGAGCGGCCCTTTTAAGTTAGATTAAAGACTTTCTGATAAGCGATTTTTAGGTCACGAAGGAAAAAGTTTGGGAACCACTTAATTATATTATAGAAGTGTTCATAAAGAAGATGCATCAAGTATAATATCTGGGAGCTACTAATTATGCTTTGGATTTCATATAAATAATGGAAAAATGTATTCTCTTTACTTTATTCTAAATTTAAAAACTGGAGAAAATATTCTAAATGGAAGTGTAGCAAGTGAAATTGCCTAAGGAAAGAGGCAGAAAAAGACCCCGATCAATTCCACTCCTTTATTCCTGGGTGCTCCTGATGCTGGGGGGACATTTAAAAAACACACCAGAAGAATATGGAGACAAAGAGAAGTACTTTTGTTACTTACAAGGGGAGTTCCATGTTTTGTTTTTACCTTCCAGAATATGGCAAGTATTATACAAGCAACAGATGCAGACATAATGCCTTTTTGGAGAAGCAGCTAGGGGTGCTAGAGACAAACTAGTTCATCCATCAGATGTTGTGAAAAATGTATTGGACAACAAAAAATGCTTGAGGAAGAACAATAGTGGCAAGCCCCAAGAAGAAAAAAGCAAGCCAGGCAGAGATTGGAGAGATGACACAAAAGAACCAAACTTGTAAAAATGAGCTACACTGCAAAGAGGACAATTCCCATCTCTGCCTTGAAGCAACAGCAAAAGGAGATGCTTATTTGAGACTTCCTATTGAAGGACCAAAGCATCAATCAGCAATGAGCTACCAGTCTTATCAAGAGAAAGGTGCTGCCTTTCACGGGCTCACATTTGGAATGTATTAGAAAACATCTCAGGACTCCCTAAAGCTCATTGAAGAATAGTCCTTTTTAGTGATTCTGGTGGGAATAAATAGCAGTGTTGAAAGCATTGCAAGATTATAAAGCACTGGGCTGTTGGGTAAGTTTAAAAACAAAAATAAAAAAACCCTTCCCCGTTGAAGGCTGTGAACCCTGAAGCAAAATAAACTTAACTTCACAAGGGAAGCTAAAAGTAACATAAAAGTTTGGGGTTTTTTTTCCAGTTTTGTCAGAGCAAGAAAGCCATAATGGACAACTAGTGTCCGGGAACAGACTGATTATATCCAAGAGCCTTAAAAGAGCTTGGCTATCAAGAATGGTTGTAGTGCCAAATGAGTAGTAGGGCAAGTGTGGGAAGACGACCCAGGTGACTACAGACCTATAAGCTTGTTGCTGATATTGGGCAAACTCCAGAACAGAAATGACTGTTAATCATTTAGAAAAGAATATATTGCTTGGCAGGAATAGCATGTCTTTATGAAAGAACAAAGTATGGCAAAGCAATCGGATCTCCTCTATTGTTTGCTTGACTACAGAGATAGTAAACATAATTCCCAAACCATTTAATCAAGTTTCTTACAAGATCCTTGTAAAGAAGATGACAAAATGTAAGCGGTCTACATTACTGTTATAAAGATATAAGCTTAGCTGAACGTACACAAGAACATAAGGCTCTGTATTGTTCAACACTGACTTATAAAATGGGTTAAAAACAACAAAAGATTAAGTTTTTGGCTAATAACAAGACAAATTAAGAGGACAGTATCAGGATTCAAGAAGACGTGGCAAGCTAGAACAATGGACAGAAAATAACAAGATGAATTTTAAGAAGAATGAGTTGTGTCTGCACCATATATGTGAATTATCTGGTAAATTGCAAAAAGATTATGAGCTAATAGCATAATGCAGCTCCAAGAAAAACACAATTTTAATTTGTATTAATGATAGTACAGTTTAAAGATCAAGAGAATTATTTCATTCTACTTGGTATTAATTAGATCACAACTAAACTCCAGCATCTTTTCTTGGCACTGTCAATATCTTTCCAAAAATACAAACTTGAATAAAACAAAACGGGAATAACTGAGACAGTTAAGAGCTGGAAAAAAAAAGGCTTATTTGGAATAGTTGGATGTGCTAAGTACCTTTAACCTGGAAAAGACTATGAAGAGACATGTCTTCAGGTTTTTGAAAGCTGGTCTATGTGAATAGAATACAAGAGACCTTTTTAGTGGTGTTCCAAAACACAGGACAAGGAACAGTGGTTTTAAATTATTGCTATTGTTGTTGATGCAAGCCATTCAGAATTATGCAATGTATGATAGGTGGCCATGCACATTTCCTACATTTAAAAAACAGCATTTCTCTTCTATCAAAGTCACTTACTGGATTTTTCAAGAAGGATTTGCCTAGCTCTCCAAAGTGGGATTGAACAGGAGCCATGAGGTGTCCCCCATGGCCATTGAAAAGTTGATTTGACCGGTGTCGCCCCATGGTAGGTGAAAATCTGTCTTGAATAACTCCCGGACCAGTACCAATTCCACTACCTGAATTCATAAAACACACAAAAGACAAGAGGATTATAACTCAGGATATCTTTATCAAAGTAATTAAAGAAAGTAAAAAACACAGGTGTCATTTCTTCACTGAAGTAATAGTAATTACCAGGCATTTGTCCAAACATATCAGCAAGCCCTCCAAGTGGATCCCTGTCAAGTTTCATCCTGGGTGGCATAAACGGTCCCTCCAGAAAGAAGTCACTTCTCATTCCTTGAGACAAAGGAGGCGGAATAAAAACCCCCAGATCCTTAAAAAGAAAGTCAGTTGGAAATCAAATTAAAAGCAGCATTTCTTAATACACTTTAATGCCTATTAATGAGCTGCACAGCTAAATCCGTATCTTGTGAAATACTTACTTTCACAGCATCTTGACGGATTTGATTGATAGTCTTTGGTCCATTGTCAAGAAAAGCTTTGCGAGGAATCCAATTGTGTTCTCTCAACTCCACAGTATCCTTCAAGGATTTAACAGATTATTAGCTTCAAGGCATATGCTAGATTTGTCACAGTAAGCAATTTTATACTCTTACCTGCAGCAGGAAACGAATCCTTGCCGGCAATTCCTTACACATCATCAAGGAGCGCATACGGGCAAAGTACTGATCCATTAAGGACTGTTGAGAAAGAAATTCATTAAATTTGACAAGTTATCGAACAGAAGCCGAGGTGGCGCAGTGGTTAGAGTGCAGTACTGCAGGCTACTTCAGCTGACTGTTCAGCAGTTCAGCGGTTCAAATCTCACCGGCTCAAGGTTGACTCAGCCTTCCATCCTTCCGAGGTGGGTAAAATGAGGACCCAGATTGTTGGGGGCAATATGCTGACTCTGTGAACCGCTTAGAGAGTGCTGTAAAGCACTGTAAAGCGGTATATAAGTCTAAGTGCTATTGCTATTGCTAGAATAAACTTATTAATATGTACAAGTTATTTTTATTTGCTAATTAAACGTTAACTACAATATTTTATCTACAACAGCCTATCCCAGGAAGATGAATACTAATAGCATAAATACAGAAATATATATATATGTACCGTGTTTCCCCGAAAATAAGACAGGGGCTTATATTTTTTTGACCCCCCAAATATGGCCTCGGCCTTATTATCGGGGGGGCTTATTCTTCTGGGGGTGCAGTAGGCGGCGAATGTGGGACTGGATGTCTCATCGNGGGGCTTATTATTTTGGGGGTGCAGTAGGCGGCGAGCGTGGGTCTGCATGTCCCATCGCCGCTGCCTCGCCTCCCCTCCCTGTCGCCACCGCCTCGTGGAGCAGGACTCAGCAAGGCTTGTTGTGCCGTTGCATGCACGAACTGCAGGACTGCCGCAAGCTTCATCATACCAGCACAATTGGTGTCCTGCCGCTCGTGGCTGTGCCAGTATGTCGAACCTCGCGGTAGTGCTGCCGTTCGTGCATGCAATGGCACAACAAGCCTTGCAGAGTCCTGCTCCACAAGGCAGCGGCAGTGGCGTGACGAGTCTCACAGA
>QLTV01000972.1:5365487-5385776 GCA_003457575.1 Thermophis baileyi
CTCTGGGCTCTGCCTCTGCCAGCGTTTTGAAGCGCTCCTGCCTGCGATGGGGCGGCGAGGCAGGCATCAAGGCTCCCCTTCTCTTCCTCGGAGGCAGGAGCGCGGTGGAAAACGCTGGCAGAGGCAGAGCCCAGAGGGGCCGAGGGAGGCTCTGCCTCTGCCAGCGTTGTGACGCGCTCCTGCCTGAGATGGGGCGGCGAGGCAGCCATCAAGGCTCCCCTTCTCTTCCTCGGAGGCAGGAGGGCGTTTGAAAACGCTGGCAGAGGCAGAGCCCAGAGGAGCCGAGGCAGTCTCGTGGGGTGTGCGTGCCCTCGACTCTCACTTGCTCTCGCTCTCCCGGCCAAAAAAGTGCCCGCCGCAAAAAGAGCGCCTCCCGGCATGCCCTCCCCCTTTTCCCCCGGAAAGTAATGGGGGGGGGCCTTATTTTCGGGGGGTGGCTTATTTCAACGCATGTCCCGAAAAGCCCTGTTGGGCTTATTATCGGGACATGTCTTATTTTCGGGGAAACACGGTATGCAATTCTACTAATGCTTACCTTGGCTTTTGCATGGTCTAGTCTAGGTCCTACTGTCCTCATTATCTGACAGAGACACTCCAAATCCTCCCCCATATCCTTGAGTTGGACTCTCTTCTTCTTTTCCAAAAGCTGGGTAATTTAAAATGATAGAATAAATTTAAAAAAAAATCTTTTTACTGCCATTTTACAACTTATTTTTACAAGCCGTTTATCAATAAAATCGGTATTCAATAACATTAAGCCATACATCCAAGTAACAAAACAAATGCTGTTTTCACTTAAGATGCTATGGACAAACAAGCTACACAATTCCCTTTCAGCCTAGTGTTTTATGCAAATTCAACATTAGATTCCATCTATAAACTACTGGAAAATGTTAAGGATTCCTCAAAAAGAACATCAACACAATTGGTACTTTTGATTAGCAACATTTTCATAAGAAATCCAACCACATGAAAATACAAATAAGGTAAGGGTAAGGACTCTTTAGTTCTGGTTAGTGTTTTACATTGGTGATAACATGACCTAGAATTTTCTATAACTTATCCAGATTTCTCAAGCAGATCTGATTTTCCTTAAGGTGTTGTTAGACAATGTGTAAAAAAGGAAGAACAATTTTTATTTTAGGAAATTTATTGCTAACAGTGTTTGCCCACCATGTAGTCACTAGCAGATAGCACTTAATTTTTTTTCAAAGTACATTACTAGCTATCTCACCAATGAGGTTTACATAGTAAAGATAAAAAAACAACCACTTACTGTTTTGATGCACTTATGAAGGATAGATTCATGAATAAGATCAAGCTTGCCAAGTTCTCCAATGAATTTGATGTTTCCCAGCATCTTGATCTTAGCAATAGCTCTCTGTTCCTCCTCCTCTGGGAGGAGGGGGCCATCTGTCTTATCATAGACTAAAAATAGAGATAGGTTTTAGACATTGTTCCACTTTTATGACAAAAACCAAGCAAATCAAGAAATACAGTATTCTCAAAACTTACTATCAACATTTCTGGTTCGGTTTTCAAATTCATCTTGAAGTTTAGAAATTAAGAGGCGTCTGAATGTCTAGGATTTAGAATGCAAACATTTTAATGTCTTGTCTTTTTAAAATACCAATTCTCATAATAGCTTTACTCCAAAAGAGAATTATACTCACTGTGCTTTGCTTCTGTCCTGGATGACTCTCTGCGGATGGGCCATCAAAGTTGGGTGCATCTTCTGCCAGTCGCAGACATAGTTGAGCATATAGCGAGCTATACTTTGGCTCTTCAAGGGCTTTGTCTACGATCTGAGAGCAGAGACTTCATAAATTATATGGAAATTTGTTTAATATTTAAAACCTGCATTTTTAAATGATCCTAGCTAATCCTATCCAGTTTTATTGATGTTTCAGAAATTCACAATGACAACTATGCAGTACAAAAAACTATAGTGTAGTTAAATTCCCTACCTTGCTCTTCCTCTAAACAATTAAGTAACGGGACAATCGGTATTCAATAATTCATTAATCTACCAGGTATCAATGTCCAATAAACAAAATCTAATGTATTTTAACGGACACAATAGCGGAAGGTAAGCTGCATTTCCATGCTTGATTTCTACTCTTGAAACCTGGTGGATGGTTATCTGAACAATCATGACAGCTGAAACACACCAGCTCAGTGTTTTCCCTCAGGCCACATCAGAGCCATATTATTTGCTATGAGACAGTATTCTCTTGCACTTAGAAATTTCTACCTTTACTAGTAAGATAGGAAAAAGCTCAACTGATTTATGTAATCTTATAAGCATACATAGGGAACAGTGCCACTACATAGTGATCATTTGAGAATAATTCATTCTCTAAGTTGCTGTTTTATAACATAACTCCTATAATATCCATGTTCACAGTACACTGAACAACCTGCAAGCTGTACATTTTAAGAACCTTGAACAATTATACCTGCCGTACATAATAGAAATTTTATTAAACAACATTTTTCTAATAAATTTATGTTATCTTACCAGCAGTATGATCCCCTTTAGGATGAGTTTAGACTCTACACCCACATTGAGGAGCTCAAGGCATAGCTTGTCAAACTTTTCAGGAGTAAGCTTATTTAGTATGCTAAAGGAAAGAAAACAAATCAAGGCTTTTCTTAGTCAAGATTTGACTTGTTTACTGCAGTTTAACTTATAAAACCTTTTTGCTAGTATTAATCTTAAACTGCAAGCAGTTTTCAATTTTAATGTGTTAAAATTAAGTCTTATACTAAATGGGTAATTGTGTAACTGGTTACTCAAAATCAATGTAGATTATAGACCAGATGCTTTGAAAGTCCAGATTGTAAGTGCTGGTTTGGCAATAAATAAAGTAACACATTAAGTATAGGCTAAGTGGGTCCCAAAAAACAGGAAAGCTAAGAAACAAGGATATTGAAATAAAAATGTTAAACTAAAGGAAAAAAATGGATCCTGAGATGAGAAGTGGAGAACTCAAGGGGGAAGGAGAAGATAAATAAATAAAGCAAGGTATTAAGATAGGAAATGCCTAGTATGAGCAGCCTTCTAATAAAACCAAGACATTAAGAGCTGAATTAAAGGTACTACAAAAAGGGGAAAAATGGGTGGAGAATAATATAACAGAGATAGGGTGACTAAACAGTGTGAGATAAAACAGGTAATGCCATAAAAATCAGGACTCTGAATAAACAATGGGTGTGAAATACAAAGTGAAAAGCAAGAGAATGCAGGACAGAGTAAAAATGCAAAGCCTTGACCCTAGATTCAAAGCAGTCAGGAAACACACAAGCAAATATTATTGAATATGGGCATTGGTGTCAAGAGTCCAGTGGATCTATCAGAACAGTAATGAATTCTGAGAACTATAATTCAACAACATTTAGTGAATCAGTAATTTCTTCCTCCTGGCCTAGACTGTGCTAACTTAACATAAAAACAATATACCAAACGAACAGAACACAGCAGCAGCTTAATAAATTTCTTTTTTCTTTTTGCTTCTGCCTGGAACCATCAGTTTAAGAACTGCCATCAAGCATTCTTAAGACCACATAAGCAACTCAATATGGGCTGAACTAGTTATAGTCTAATGGACTGGATCTACGGAACCCCCCCACCTCAAATTATTTGTTAATCTTTTCATTTTATCTCCATAATGTTTTTAGATAGATAGGGCGATTGGCCCAAAGTCACCACTATGTTTCCATGGCTAAGAGATGATCTGAACACGTGTCCTCCATATCCAACCCACCTTGTCTCTATACCATGCAGGATCTTTAGATTTTATGCTCAAAGAGAACTCAAGAACATCTTTAGAAAATTGTGGCTTTGCAACTAGGAAAATCTCAATTGGAAATAAATGGCTGGGAAAACAAGTATGCATTCTGTGTCTTAGATGTGAATCACATCTTGGATTATAAAATTCCACTGACAATTAAATTGTTACCTCAAAACTTACCCTCTTACTTTCCTGAAGATTGCATCATGTCGTTCTTTGTCATTTGCGGAGTCGTCATCTCGTCTAGTGCTTCGTGAAGGAATCCATTTCTGAGCGTTTTGCCCTGGGGTTTTCCCCAGGAACTCGCTTTAGAAATAGAATATTAATTCATTAAAACCTACAGTGTATTCCCATATAATCTAGAAACAATATGCTCAATTTTAAACTTGTTTTCAAATTGGGACACTGAAGAAAGCCTGAAATTTTAGCACTATAACCTGAATTTTTTTAATAGTCATTATTTAATCACTTTTGAACTCATTTTTGGAGCTTTGAACTCATTTGAAGAATTCTCTTACAGGAGCAGTTATAGCTAAAAATTCTCAGCAGACGTAAAAGAACCATACCATGTCAAGCATAACAAAATAAAAAATAATTAAAAAGGAATTAAAGCAGCTAAAACATTGAAAGCTTGGAGCATTCCATTTATGGAATGACCATTTCATGTGTTATGGTGATCTGGCATTTCGTTCTAAATTTGAAACAAAATGGAATAGTTAAATTGTCCTTGAGTATTCAAATATTCCACAATTTGCATTTCTAATCCTCTAAATTATGGGGAATTTGGGTCCAGAGATTCCATTTCTGCTTTCAAGTCAAAGAGGCTGGGGAAGATAGTTAATTACATGTTCAAAGATCTATGGATTTCTACTTTGTAGAAAACAGAGGTAGACTTCAGAATTGATATTTATTGACTAATACACATTAAGAACTGAATTTCAGATACTACTGCCTGTATACTGTATAAGCAATCTTCCACCCCATTCCCTAAGCAGTGTTCCATTTGCTTTCTTATGCCTAAAGATAAATGCCAGGATAAATTTGACTCAAAAGAAGGCACAGCATACTGGAAGCATGCATCATCCCTACCTGCAGTCCTTCTACTAATGCTATTTATATGCTAGACAAGGAAGGTAACTGTCAGTCCTCCAAAAGTAAAGAGACTTTCTCATTATTGTAAAGATACTTTCTTATTATTGTGAGGGCTCAGAAGGAAGACTCTAGGCCCGTGATGGCGAACCTATGGCACGCGTGCTGGAAGTGGCACACAGAGCCATCTCTCCGGGCATGCCAGCTGTCGCCCGTTGCTCTTCCGGCGCGTCAGCTGGTCTTTGCACGCGCATGAGTGGCAGAAACCAGAAGACCAGGTGACCGGCACGCATGCGCATGCTGGAAACCGGAAGCTCAGCTTCCCAGCACGCACATGCGCACCAGGGAACTGCTCTTCCAGTTTCTGCCGCTCCCCTGCGTGCGCATTCCCGTTTCGGCACTCTGTGCCAAAAAGGTTCATCAGCACTGCTCTAGGCACAGCCAAGTAGTGTACTGAAATATTTAGCATGTACATTATTTCCAGCAGTACCAGCTAAGAGTTTAATTCTAGCACTAGGTTTTCCTTGGCACACTGGGAGGGGGGAGGAGAAATTACAGGTCTGTAAAGCATAAGGAAGACACTTGCTGACTTACTTCAAGTACAAAATTAAATACTGCTTTAGTGGCAGATGTTTGGATGGCCAGCGTGCAGATCTGTTCAGACTAGACATGTGTCACATGTCATCCAGCCAAAATTTCATGTGAAGCTCTTTAGGATAGGTGACATCCTATAATCTATGTCAAATGTTGATTTTCTAGAATAACTGATCTTCCTCAAGGCTAACCTGCTTCTGCTTAATTTTTTTGATTTGCCTGAATTCTTTCCTCACTCTATAGTCAACCAGCAGTTATCCCAACATTCAGCGTCATCTGATTGGCTGGATAGGATGCTCTGACTCTCAGACCATGTATGTCTGCATCAGAAATTACCGTATTTTTCGGTATATAAGACGCACCGGACTGTAAGATGCACCTACATTTACAGGCAGAAAACAAGAAAAAAATAGTTTTTGGCCTCCGTGCGTCGTGTTTTCGCCCTCCTCGGCCTCCAGAAGCACTCTGCAGTGCTCTGCATGGCCCATTTTTGGGCTCCCGAACCCTCCGTGCATCGTGTTTTCGCCCTCCCTGGCCCCAGAAGCACTCTGCAGGCCAAAAACAGGCACATTTTTGGTGGAAACGGGCCATGCGGAGCACTGCATTGTGCTTCTGGGGGTTGGGGAAGGCGAAATCGTGACGCGCAGAGGGCTTGGGAGCCCAAAAACGGGCCGTGCGGAGCATTGCAGAGTGCGAAAACGTGACACCCAGAGGGTTTGGGAGGCTAAAAACGCCCGTATTCAGTCTATAAGACGCACCTAAATTTTCACCCACTTTTAGGGGGGGGGAAAGGTACATTAGACAATGACTGCTGCATTCTTGGAGTTTAAGATGGTAAATAGGATTCAGAATGGATTACCAGCCACTTATGCTTGCAGTCCTAAAACAGAAATAAGGAAGCTGTTTTGAATTCCAAATGTTCCCTATTGTGGAATACTCAAAATGCTTTGGATTTCATGCTATTGGGATATTCTGCATGCTTTCATGCAAGCCCCATTAGAGGTAAACAAGTACCAGACAAAAACTTTAAAATACTAAGACACGAAGTAGTTAACAGAACAAAACACTGATTGGTTTTATACAGACTTTCAATTTACATTTACTTACAATGAATTTAACTTTACAAATTAAACAATGCATCACAAATCCATATAATAGCCAATACAGCATTGCAGTTAGCATGCAATATACCTGTTGCCGGCAGTCTTGGGATAGTGCTGAAGCGCACCCCTACCTCCTCCTCCGCCTGAAGAAGCACTATAAATAAAGAATAACTGCTAAAGAATTTTTGTTTTGTATGCAGGAAACCAAAGTTTTGTAGTTTAACCAGAACTATTTTGTAAACAACTTGATTTGTGAACACAAACTTCCTTGGATAATTAAGTTTTTTTTCCCCTTCTGCACAGGTTAGTATTTTCTGGTAACCTGATCTGAATCAACTAGTATCTTTTATATGAAGCTAAAACCAGATGGAGTATTATCCTATTCTTAAAGTCTCTATAAACACAACAAATACACAGAAGATACTTATTTGTTGCCTTTTAATATATGGTCTGTAAAACTGTAAAAATTCCACTAACTGTGTTAGTGGAATACACGTGGTAAGCCATGTATTTAATTTCATTAGTTGTGACTAACTGAAAAAAGAAAAGAAAAGAAACCTTAAAAGACTAAGGAATTTTTCTTCAGATAAAAATGCTTTGTGTTCCCATCTGTTTCATTGTCAAAAAGCTTTACTTACCTGAAACGAGAAGCACCCCCTTCTGCAATCGCACTCTCCACTTTGGCGGCTTGGCAATGAAGAATCTTCCAAAGAATAATAAATTGACAGGATAGGGAAAAACAAAACCTAGAAGGCAAGAGTTAACAATGTAAGTTTTTGATTAAGGTTTCAATAACAGCACTTCCCCCAGATTTAAACAAAAATCGTTTCCCAAAGATTTTGGTATTCAGTCTCTAAATAATCATCATTTCCTAGAATCTTATACAGTTTGCCATTCCGGAATTTCTGAGAATTTTACTTGGCATCAGAGCCCAGGTTTTTTCCTCATCTGCATCTCAAGTCAACCTTTCCTCCTGCTGATTCCACATACATATATATATATCCATGAAAGTCTTACACATTATATACATTTAAATATTTCACAACAAATGCTGTGTATAAGCAAAATCTAAGCAGTCTTAGTATCCATATTAAAAAACATCTGTGTAATATTTTACTACCCAACATGACATGTGCTTATAAACCTGATAAACATAGGTAACTTGACAAATTCAACCAAATACCGGTAGCTCTCAATACCCTAATATATATATAACAGTCAGGATTCCTGACATCTAAAGCGGAAGCAACACACAAACACGTTTTTCCAGGAAGGATCCCTATTTGTGTCCCAACTTAAATTGCAGCTCTTTTTTTACTTTAAGAAGACTTCGAAGTAAACCAAAACACAAAGGCGTCCAATCCCACCGAGGCCCGCCACATCTGTAACCTCCACGGTTATTATTCCCGCCACCGACCTAGCCTTAAAAATACGCCTGCAAGGCGGGATATAGATGGCGTGGCGAAGCCAAACTAAAGACCCAGAAAACCCCTCCGTTTAATCCCGCCGATCCTCGGAACAAGCTGTGACCAGCTTCAAGCATCCTGCCCAGGTCATCCTCGATCCCTTCCTACCCGCGCTGGGCACCGCCCGACTCCAAGCTCAGGCGCAACCCCGGCAATAGGCCCGGCCTTTGTTCTCGGTTCACAGCCCGATCCGCAGTTGCCGGCTATTCAGCCCCAGCAACAGAGATGGGGCATAGTTTCAACTTTTCCGGAGCGAGGGGACAGCGGGGGAACCGAAATTGATAGAACTATTCCACTGAGACTCTAAATACAGTTCTCTTTCCTATGGAATAATAGGAGCCACGGGCGAAAAATAGTATATGCTCTATTCGTCGAGCCGCGTGGAGGGCTGAAAGGCAGCGGACTATCCCGACACCGGACTTGATTGTGCCACAGTTACGACCTTCACTCAAAATCGGCCGCCTCTTTCTCCTCTCAGACACCGGCTGGGCGAAGACCGGTGCCGGCCGCCATTTTGTTATCGGCAAACGTGCAAGACCGAGATTGCAAACGAACAAGATGGCGGCGATTTTAGGTAGCCGCCATTTTGCATACCAGCAGCCGATTCTTCCTTAGCCGCCTTCGCTCACCCCGCCTCAAATACTCCCAAGTCCAAGCAGTACCAGCCCCGTCGACTTTCCCCCCCGATTATCATCTTTGCCAACGACGGTCATTTCCTCACCTTCCCTACAGCCTCGTCAGCGTCCCCAGGACCGGCGGCGAGGGCTGGGAAGAGGCGAGAGAAGGGAGGGGGAGAGGGAGCCGGGGATCGGGGCTGGGAGAGGGAAGGGGGAGAGAACGAACGGCAGGACGGATCTCTGAATCACCACAGCAGCTACCAAGCACTTCTTTCCGTCACCTCCATAGAGATCGGACCAACTCTCCGCCGCTTCTAATGCGTACTGAGACAGCCCCACTAACTTTATTACACAGCGTGCAGCTAAACCCTCCTCAACAAGCCGGCTTCCAATCGCCGGCTGAGACTTTGTCGGAGCAGCCAATCACAACGAATAAAGGAGGTGGGTCCAGGGCAAAGGAGGGGGAGGAAGCGAGGTTGGTTGACGGGAAGCAGCGCCGCAGTGCAGCATCGGATTCACAAAGACTAGCACCTCCTTTCTCCTGCGTAGAAAACCAACTGGAGGGGTAGATTGCGCAAATGGCGTACCGGGTTAATTGGGACAGGCTGTACGCCGCTTTTTTCCCAGCGCCGTATTGCCTCCAGTGACAGAAGCTGGAAGGCAGCTCATTGAATTTCAGATGCGGCTGTTCTTTGGGTCGGTTTCAATAGCGTGCGCCTTTTGCAATGGCACACAGATGCCAAACCCCTCCCCAATAGTTCGCGGCGAAACCATTTGGTGGGCTTTGTCTTGTTAAAAATTATATGCTTAGAAGCAGCAGAGGGCATGTAGACGAAGCTCTAGTTTAAAAGAGGTACCCGAAAAATCAGGACGCCGATTCCAAGAAGGGATGAACAGGGCTGGGCATTGTTAAGGAAGTGCCGGGATTGTGCTCTTTCCGATATGAAAACGGTTACTGAACACGTTTCCTCTCCTCCTCTCCGTTCCTCGTCTGCTCCAAATCCATTTTTATCAGGCTGAAGAACAATGTTCTAGAAAAACGGCTCAAGGCTTTACCTCTTGGCTCTGACCGCAAATTAACTGAATAATGCATGATCTTTTAGAATAATTTCAGCAAGACTCAGCACATCTATCTGGGCTCACAATCAAAGTGCTGAAAATCCTACAGGGCATAATGTTGCTTGCTACGTATCCGTCTTTTACATGATGTAAGCATTTGCCCCGAAAAAACATCTCACACTGGGGTTTTGAACACATTTTGAACGCTTAAACCAAAGTATCTGGTTTTCTATATCAAATAAGTAAATACTTCATGATTTCCTGATTGAAAAAAATCATTTTACTTAAACACTTCTTTTTAACTTCAAGAATGGTGGTATGATAATCCAGCTCATACCACTACCAGCAATTTCACAATCATTCATTCCAAACCATACTTGTGCAATAGTTAATGACTTCCCACCTCACATGACTCCAGAAGACACAAATTTAACACATAAATCTTAGTTATGAAATTAGGTGCTTGTCACAATTCGATATAAATTTTGAAAAACAATACATAATGTATTGTTGCGTTGTATTACTATGTCCAGGCAAGATATGAAGATAACCTTTCATGGTTAATGCCTCTTGGCTAATAATCATATCTTACTATGTAGGATCTGAAGAAGAAAAAAAGGAACTAGCAAAGGAGCTACAACTGGAAAGACTGCAGTTAGCTAGCAATAAAAATGTGGAAGGAGTCTCACTGCACATACTGTAGTTTGCTTCTAGAGAATCTAAGCCTCCTCCATTGGATGTTTCCCTATTTCCCTGCACTCAGTTGATACCGCAAAACCATCATGGCCTTCCAATTCTATTTCTTTACAATAAAATATAGGCTACATCTAAAATATCCTATCACTTGAGGAATGGACACACTGAATACAATATTTCAAATTCTCTTATCTAGCTACCTTCGTATTTCTTTAGAGAAAAGACCTCCCTCCCAGAGGTCTTATGCATTTTTTTACAATGATATTGTACACACATATAGAAAGGGTACAGTTTATTATGTCATGATCTGAACCATCCTCTATTTAGTCTGAATTTCAGGGTATGTACTAAATCGAGATACCATTTTGTTAAATTCTGGATTACCAGAAATAGTTTTACATATGACTCAGCACTGGTGAGTGAACACCCACACACTTTCTTTTATACAATCTAACTTTATTTGCTTGCTTTACCAGATTCAACCTCATTTCATATAAAGGTAAAGGTTCCCATCGCTAACACATATGTGCTAGTCGTTCCCGACTCTAGGGGGCGGTGCTCATCTCCGTTACAAAGCTGAAGAGCCAGCGCTGTCTGAAGACGTCTCCGTGGTCATGTGGCCAGCATGACTAAATGCCAAAGGCGCATGGAACGCTGTTACCTTCTCACCAAAGGTGGTCCCTATTTTTCTACTTGCATTTTTACATGCTTTCGAACTGCTAGGTTGGCAGAAGCTGGGACAAGTAACGGGAGCTCACTCCGTTACGTGGTGCTAAGGATTCGAACCACCAAACTGCTGACCTTTCTAATCGACAAGCTCAGCGTCTTAGCCACTGAACCACCGCGTCATATAAATATACAGTATAAAAACTATGCAGGTGAAACACTTATCTTAAAATAATTAAAAACTAGAACCTAGCCACATCATTTTGATTACAGACAAGGCTTTAGATATGACACAAATACTGACTTGTGGCCTTGACTCTATGGCTCAATTAAAAAATAGAGGATCTGAAGTGCTGGCTCTGAGTAGATTGATAAAGCTATACTGAGATAACAGAACTGCCAATGTTCATTAGCAGGATTCTGCAGAGTGGACAATACTGATTCCCAAAGATCAAAGGAACTATCCAAAAGGTCAGTGTCGTTATTATTACTATTCATAGTACTATTAGTTAAAGTAAACTTTATTAAATTATTTTCATATAATAAATTTTGGGAATCAATGGACAATCTAAAACTTCAAGAAGAGGTTGACAAGGTAAAGAGTTTGGGGACCCCTATTCTATTGTATGTCTTTGAGTGGCCTTACAGTTGTGAAATGTGAAATGAGTTTTATTATGGCATACTTACCAAAATGCTGATACCTGGATTAAGTAGTTTATGAGACACTGAGGGAACTGCTTTTCACTTCTCCGTTATCAAAGGGAACAGTTCCTCTTCCCTATTGAGTGAAAAACAAAAAGGCAAAGTTTAAAATAAGTATCTTTAAGTGAAACGGTGGTTCAGGTAATGACAATAAATGTCTAGCACTGTTTGTTTTACATAATTTTTGTCAAAAAATGTGTGTTCGCTTCAACATATTTGCAAATCTACATTTTCAAGGACAAATTCCATGTTAATTTTACATAAGTATTATCTTGAAACTAATTCTGTACAATTTTAACTCTAAAACTAAGGGACACATTTTAAAATTCCAAATGGTGATCACCATGTTATAAAAAGAACATTACAGCTCCAAAACAGCAAACAATAATGGTTTATCATTGCATACACTATATACAAATGTAAAATTGCACTGTAATTCTTACAAAACCTAAATATACCATAGTTCTGTGACACATTAAAAGTATTCCAAACATTGTCAGAAAAAAGAAAAGGAACAGAAGTACAATAGGGCTGGCATATCCTCTCAGTTAGTAAACAGTATCAATATCAGGGGGCCAATGTTTTTGTATGGAACTCGTCTTTGAAACACACTGAATCCCAACATAACTTCATAGTACAATTAATGCTATAATCCCACATACTTATTTGGGAGTAAGTACCATTGCACTCAGGCTTCCTATTTAATAAATAACAAGCTCAGGCTTTCACTGAGCACTACATATGGGGGTTAAGATAATAAAGATATGATTTTAAAAACCTATTTATGAAAATGATAGTGTTCAATGGTACTATGCAAGATAAAACCTCATGAGCCAAATCTGTTCATCTGTCCTGTAAACCAACCACTATTGATCTTTGAACTAGAAATAGCTATATTAGGTAAAGATGAGCTGAGAGAAAACAGAGCAGCACAAGCAATATACAGCAGAAACGAGTCATTCTTTTGGTGTGGCAGCCCTAATATTATGGCTGTATTGCTAAGAGTTTAATAATGGAACTCTGAATAAAAGGATCACTGCACTGAAGCAGACCTGTAACATAGTGTGTTTGGCGGGCCTACAGCTATATATTATTTTATGAATAACTACTGAAATTGTCTTCAAAAGATTAAGTACAGGTAGTCCTCATTTAGCGACTATTCACAGTTATGATAGTGATGAAAGAGTAACTTAGTAACCTGTCCTTGCATTTATGATGTCAGCAGATCTGTAAAGCAAAGGAAAGCTGAAGTAAAAAGATAAGCACAGTTGCGATTTCACTTACCAACTACTGCACTTAAGAACCAACTTGTTGGTTCTAATTGTGGTTACTAAGCAACGCCTACCTGGGTATGATCTCCTTCTCTCTCCTTTTTTTTCTCTCTTTCCTTTTCTGGTGCTCAGCTAAGCTTTTAGTTGACCACACAGCCAGATCCAAGACAAGTGTAGTGTTAGTAGCCCAAAATATTGTGGTAACCCAATGTTTTGTATTACTGTTTCTCGCCTAAGGACTCATCTAAATATGTTCTGAATAGGATAAAAGTGAATCAGAAAAGGGGAAGATAAACTACAAAGAGGCTAGTTTGAGACTACGGATAGAAGGCTAGGAAGGGAGCTCATTTCTAAACTTGAGAGAAACTGTGTTTCTCTCTCTCTCTCTCTCTCTCTCTCTCTCTCTCTCTCTCTCTCCCTCTCTCTCTCTCTCGCTCTCGCTCTCTCTCTCTCCCTCTCTCTCTCTCCCTCTCTCTCTCCCCCCCTCTCTCTCCCTCTCTCTCTTCCTCTCTCTCTCTCTCTCTCCCTCCCTCCCTCCCTCCCTCTCTCTCTCTCTCTCTTTCTTCCTAAAGGTCCAGTGAAAGACAGTGCATTGGGTTTGTTGAGATACTAGCCATGGAATTCAGTATTAGAAAACATTGGCACTCTTCAGTGACTCCTCCAAAGGAAACTGAACTCAGATAAATTCTACGGTACATCTGTGGAACTTTGCATAGTTTTGAGAAGAGAACAAGAGGCTTGATCTTTGGTTGGTGTTCCTTTTATTGCAGGGATCCCCAACCCCCAGGCTGCAGACCAACACTGATCTGTGGCTTGCCAGATACCGGCCTGTGCAAACGAGTGAAGCCCCGTTTGCACACATGTGGGATGCAGGCAACGCGTGAAACCACGCCCCCTCCGGTCCACAGAAAAACCTCTCTCCACAGAACTGGTCCCTGGTGGCCAAAAGGTTGGGGGCCGCTGCTTTATTGGATTTAAGGATTTCATATATAAGAAATGTGAATGGTATTCATAGGTGAAAGGTGGGGTATGACTTGTTATTGTGGCATGTTTACATGCTGATTTTAAACTATAAAAATTTCTATAGAAACTAATGAATCTGAAGAAGTTCACAAAATATATAAAAAACTGAAGTTAATGGGAAAAAAATGGGAAATGTATTGCATTAGGAATGTTTTTTTGCATAACTGCATTAAAGGCAGATTCACTCTTTCTGCTTTGTCCATTGCCAGTGAGGTCTCCTCATCACTTCCTGACTATAGGATTGAATTGTACTGTCCTCCCACTCCTAGATCACTTCTGATGCACCCCATGGTGCACGCCCATGCTCACCAGCCTTGACACAAAACTGCTTCTTTTCTGATTCAATCCATCATAAGCCCTTCAGAATTGAAGGTCTCCGCAGCTTATGTTCATTTCAGTAGCAGTCTCAGCTCCAATTGGCCAGAGTGCCTGGCATGTTCCCTCCTTTCCAGCAGCTGATTGCTGCCCTGGATAGCAACATAATCCTGGCCTGCTAGGTGGATATGTCATGTTCTCTGCGGGTTGGCAATTGCTGGATTTTTAAAGGCAGCCTTGCAGTGGTTCCATGATGGCCCATTAAGTCAACAAATCATCTTCAACCTAGATGTTCATGCTTCATTTAACTCTAACATCTCCCAATGAGCACTCCTTTGATTTCTGTACAGTTAGACTGAGCAACTTTTTTTTCTACCTCTTGCCCATGATACTGCAGTTTCCTTCCCTTTATTTCATTAAATTGGGAGTAGAAACATTGCAACTTTGTTTCTATGAAGCTAAATGATCAGCTTATATTTGCTACAAAGTTTCCCTGGACCAATAGAGCAAAATAGAAACAAAGGAACAGTTCTGTTGCTTATAGCTTTTGATTATTGTAGCACTGGAACCCCAATAGTGCAATGCCGAATATAAGTAGAAATATTATCTGTCTGTAGAGGTATTAAAGGAAATAATGTGGGAAGGGATGGGGTGAAGAGATCCATCTGTGCAAATCTGGGAAAGCAAAAGTAAGGTACGGGGATTAGTGTGTGTGTGTGTGTGTGTGGAGGGGTGGTGGTTGGTGGTACGATCCCTAAATTGAAAGGACAGGCACTGCTAGACTGCTCCACACAGGAGCCGGTCAGTGAAATTCATCTTACTGGCGTGGGAGGGCAAGAAAAAAGAGGTCTTGCAGTGGCCTTGGTCCAGACTGAGAACCAGCCTAGCCCCACAGCCAGCCCATTGCAATCCAGACTGGAATTTCTAAAATTGGCTTACAGTAAGAAAAAGCAGAGAGCATTATGGGAGACAAGAAGTTTAGGCTGCCATGCAGATTGCAGTCCTAAGATGACATTTGAGACCCTCTCTGAGGGAGTTGGATGGTTTAGAAACAGGAAATACAAACAAAAAAATATATACATAAAAACAAACTTTAGTTAAAAGCTACACTTTTTCAATCTAATTACAGGGGTGGGTTCCTCCCGGTTCGTACTGGATCGCCCGAAGCGGTAGCGAGCTGCTGGTGACGTCACAATGACATCATTGACCCGCTTTGGTCGGTGCTGGTCCATGGGCGCCACCATTTTTTTCTGAGGATTTTTGGAGAATTTTTGAAGTTTTGTGCCGTTTGTGCTCTGCTGCTGCTTTGGAAATGACCCTCCCGCCCGTCCCCGTGTGTATGCTGACCTTTATTCCTTCACCCGAAGCACAGCTGATCAGCTCCTCAGCTGTGTTTCGGGGCGATTATAGTGACTAAGCATGTGCGGAAGCAGAATTGCACCGGGGGAACATGCACACGCAAGGTCACGATGCACACCGGTAGCGAAGTGGAACCCACCCCTGAGCCACGCCCACAAAGTGGTAGTAGAAATTTTTGGAACCCACCCCTGTCTAATTAGTATATTTATTGATCAATTTGGAAAACTAACCAGTTTGCTTGGACTTTAGCCCAAGTATGCTGAAGAACAAACCACTTGAAAGAATGGGAAATACGTATCAAGACAGCGTCAGTGTAAGCTTTATCTATTTTACATACAAGACAGAAAGCAACATGAGTAATAGTGTATGTGCAAGATCCAACACGTCAGGCTCAAATACTTACATGAATCTAATGGAATGACTCAGCAGGTTATTTAAAACCATTCATATAATTGTCTTTTTAAATGTACTGTTTACACACATTTTTAAAGATTTGAGAAGCAGACCAATACCTCTTATCTTAATAGAATTTATATACTAATCAACTGTTCTGTAAGCCCCCCCCCCCGGGACAATTAAGAAAATAGCTAAGCAAAGAGGTCTGGAGAGAGGAAAACCTATATTATATAATGGTGTGTGGGAATGGCCTTGGGAGACAGAAGGAAGAGCAGCAGTCAGATAAGAGGTAGCTAAGCCTGCAGAAGGAATGGGGACATGGCAAATATGTCAGAAGTGACCCTTCCTAATTTTTTGGCTGTAAAGGTGACAGTGGAGAAACTTACTTTCAGACTTGCAAGAGTCTGTTAATACAGGTAGTCCTTGACTTACAACAGTCCATTTAGTGACTGTTCAAAGTTATAGCGGCACTGAAAAATGTGACTTATGACCGTTTTTCAGAGTTACAACCTTTCTAGCATCCCCCTGGTCACGTGATCAAAATTCAGATGCCTGGCAACTGGTTCATATTTATGACCATTGCTGTGTCCCAAGGTCACATGATCACCTTTTGTGACTTCTGACAAGCAAAGTCAATGGGGAAGACAGATTCACTTAACAGCCGAGTTACTAACTTATTAACTGCAGTGATTCACTTAACAACAGTGGCAAGAAAGTTCATAAAATGGGGTAAAACTCACTTAACAAATGTCTCACTTAACAACAGAAATGTTGGGCTCAATTGTGGTCATAAGTCGAGGATCACCTGTATAACCTTAAATAAATCTAGTGCTGCTGAGTATTCTTGTCAGGACTACCTCACAAAGCTGACATATTCCCAGATTGCACTTGTTTTTTATTTATTAAACAGAAATTACCTTGGCTTTCTAGAAACCTATATAGGAGACAAAAGAGAAGTCAAGATTCTGTACATTCATTTTAAAAAAGAGACTTATTCCTTCTTTTCAGTATTTTTAGCCAGTGATTAAATACTTAGAGGGAGAATTAACATATTTACCAGTAAGATAATCCTTTTTTCATTTTTTCCCTATAAATCAGGTCTTTTTTTTCCCATTTTCCCTATTGAGAATTTAGTTCTGTCCCATAACAGCAATATAGAAATCCAAGTTTTTAGTGTTTTGGATAAAAATAAGGTTTTGGAGGGTTATGAATGGAATCTTTATTTCTAAAAAAATATTTTAAATATCTAAAAATCTATGTTATCAAAGCATGCAAATAGTGTCTTTCATTATTAAACTCTATTATGAAAACTCTTACAAAGTAATCTACAGTAGTGTTGTTATGTGAGTTTTGTTGGGGAGGGGTAAGGAGAAAGAAAGTAAAATGATTTATGGAAACCCTGCAAAGAAATCCAGTGGTTCTCCTATCTTTAGGGAAATGTAATGGAACAGAGGTAAAATTGAGTACATTAAGTGGAATTTATTCTGGCCATATGTGATTCTCAGTCCCTTTTCAAACAATGAAAAATGATGTTCCATTTTCTTTGTTATTACTGACTGTTGTAAGGACTATCCTTCTGGGTTCGGTTCCAAGTGGGGAAAAAGACACTGGAAGCATGGTGACTGCTTGGAAAGATGGTTTAATGGTGGACAGCAGGACCACATGGTTTGAGGTCCTGGAGAAAAGGCGATCACATGTTTCAAGATGCTGAAGAAGAGGAGAAGTGGGGAGATGCTGAGAGTGCCTGAGTTTTATACTCTCTGTCGGGCCCCACCTTAAGAGTTTCCTGTTCCTGTGTAAGAAATGTATCCCATTGGCTGTCAGACTCCCAGGGGGCGGGGGTCTTAGCTAACTCTGTAGGCTTTGTCTGTGTCCCATGCTAGTTTGAGTGCTGGCTGATGCAATCTTCCCAGGTGCCATGTGGTGAGATGGGCAGAGGGCTAATCCTATCTTTGTTATGTAGAATAGACTGCCCATTGACAAAGGTGTGTGTGTGTGTGAGTGAGTGAGTTTGCTCTGGTCTTGATGGTCCATTGACAAAGGTGGGGGCTACTAAGAGTGAGTCTTTTTCTGCCTAAAAACATGTTTCTCCATTTCCTCATCCATATAAGATTCTGCCTTTTTAAATATTTCCTAAAATATTTCATTTCTCTAGGAGGGGGGGAGGTGCTAACTTCCTACACTGACATTATAAAAATACATGTGACAAGTAAGCAGCATGCCTCCTATGATCCTTGGAAATTAAATTAAAAATTAAAAACACAGTCCTAACCAATCTTTTGGACTTTCAACCTCTTGCACCTTCAATCTCCAGATACACTGCTATTCTCTACATGGTGTATGCCAATGATTCTCTTGGATTCCTCAGGAAGGGGTGAAAAACCTTCTGTCTGCAGTTCTAGTAGTGGCTGACAGTTATCAAGATATTAATCCATAGTCAACTGACCCATAGTTTAATAAATTAGTACAGTTTTGGAGATTCAATGAACTCTGAACCAGTTACACTGGTTGGATTCATGCAAAAAAAAAAAGGTTAAAATGTAGTAGCTTTATAGCTAAGTGCGTTGTAAGAATAAGATCACTGTAGGCTATTCTGTACTACATGGACAAAAAGTAAAATGACTTATGCAGCTTCTTATGTTCTCATTCAGGATCATAGATCATTTTCTCCCTTGCCCCATCAATCACATGCAGTTGACAATGTAATGAAAAGGTTATTGTTATTAAGCCATTATTAAATTATTTCACTGTTTCTGAAATGGAATGTGACAGTAAGCAACGAAACAAAATGCACAAAAAATGGGTAATTAGCAGCATGTGCATGCTATGCAAAATATTATAACATCATTACACTCCCCCCGCCCCCCAAAAAATCTGGATAAATTTCTGGAGCTACCTTTCCAACTAAGCCAGAACTATGATTTATATGATGTCATGGAAGGATCCATGATTTTTTAATCTAATAATTTTGTATATGTATCAACCAGAAATCCAGCAGATTATGTTACTCTTAATTAATAAATAATTAATCATTATTTGTATGTCAGAAAGACATTTTTCTGCTAAATTTCTTCCTATCTTGTAATTGGTGACAGATGCTAGAACAAACTTTGGAGAGGTTGGCATTTGCAGTGTTAATCATTTCTTTTTGCTCTTAACAGTCAGAACTTTCTTTGGAATACTATTTCCACTTGCCTAAATCTTTTGTTGTGCTCTCTGCTACACTTTTGTGGTTTAAATTAACTCTACTAAATGACCTTTTAGAAACTGCCATTTCCAAAAATTTAAAAGCTATAGTAAATCATTTACATTTAAATGGCCAATCCCAAGGCACTGAATGTATTGTCCCAGAAGTAAAGCTATAGGTTTCCCTTAATTTAATTTGAACTCTTTCCAAACTTGTCTATTCAGTGTAGGAATATAGGAATCATTATGATTGTTTTATAAACAATAATGCATCATCACCACAGAGAGCAATTATAGTATCTTGCTTACTGCGTTTAACCTTCTTCATATTATGATTTATCATATAGCACAGCGGTTCTCAACCTGTGGGTCGCGACCCCTTTGGGGGTCGAACGACCATTTCACAGGGGTCACCGCGCGCGTTAGCCCGCCATCTTGGTGCCACCGTCACTGCAGGGGTGAAATGCTCCCGGTTCGGCCGTGCCTGCGGGTTGCCGGACAGCCGGTAGCTACAGAAGCGGGAGACTTCGCCCACCCGCCCGGACGCCGCCATTTGGGTTCTTTTACCCTCTGCGCATGCTCAGAATGCTTTGCGCATGCGCAGAGGGTAAAAGCACCCAAATGGCCAAATGGCTCGCTATCAGCTGTCTGGCGACCCGCAGGCCAGCCCAAACCGGGAGCATTTCACCCCTGGTGCCACGCCCGGGATGGAGGTAGACACCAGTTCAGCTGTGACAATCATCTCCTGGCAAGTCCTGAAGCTCGCTGTTCCAGGCATACAGAAGCGCCGTCTTGCACACCAACACATCAGACTCTCTGACTATCAGGGAAATCGTATTCCCAACATCAATCAAGGACAGTTCCGAGTCAAATTCAACAAATTTGAGAGGCCCCTACAGCTGACGGTGGTCGGCGGAAACCTTCCTAGCCTCCTAGGCTTGGACTGGTTCACT
>QLTV01000972.1:5387284-5420737 GCA_003457575.1 Thermophis baileyi
CATTTGTCTGAAGTGGTGTAGGGTTTCCTGCCTAAGCAGGGGGTTGGACTAGAAGACCTCCAAGGTCCCTTCCAACTCTGCTATTCTATTCCTATTCCTATTCCCATTCCCATTCCCATTCCCATTCCCATTCCCATTCCCATTCCCATTTCCATTTCCATTTCCATTTCCATTTCCATTTCCATTTCCATTTCATTCCATCCTATTCCCATTACCACTTCATCCTATTGCTATTACTATTCCATCCCATCACATTCCGGCCTGCCGCCTTCTCTCCCCCCCTGCGCCGCTTGGATGCCCTTCCTGCCTCCCTCTCCAGGGGTAGAGACAGCCGTCCTCCTTCAGGGGCAGGCAGCCTCAACGGCCACCGCCAGGACTGATATCTATGTGTGGTAGCTAAATTCCATAAAGGAAATACAGTAGATTTAAGCAGGAAGAGATCTGGTCCGTCAAAAAAAACAAAAAAAAAAAAACAAAAAAAAAAAAAAACAACCTGCGGAAGGAACCGCCATGGGCAGTGGGGCTGGGCTCACCTCTGGACGTCCCAGTGCAAGTAACGCCCCTTCGCTGTCACCGCGCGATGCTTCGTGGAGGCAGCTTTGCTCAAATGGGGTGGGTTTTTTTTTCAGCTGTCACAAACGTCTCCTGACTGTTTCTTCACGGATCAAGGGGGGATCTTTGCTTGCTCGGAAGGTCTATTTTCTCTGGCAACGGTAAGGCAATTTGAGTTTGGGAGAGATTTCAGGCTTTGAATGGGAATCAATCCGGAATCAGGTGAACCTCACTCCTTTCTGTGGATCTGCGCAACGTGGGATTCTTTGAACACCCACCCCCGCCCCCATTTAACTAACTCCACATCTCTGATCTGGATAACTCTGGAATGAAGGATGAGTTTACGAGTGAAAGTACATTTTTCCTAATGGAGGGGAGGGGAGGGGGATATGTGTGCCCCAACTTCTTCCATCATCCTTGGGAATCTACCCTCCAGGACCTCCTGAAGCCTCAGCCTAGCATCCTCCCCCGATCATTAGAAGAAAGGCCAACAGGTCCCGCTCTTTATCGGGGGGATGGGGGGGACTATGCAAAAGGATGTATGCATTAATACTGGGGGGCTACTTGAATTTGCGTCCACAGGTAGCACTACCCCAATGGCTCCTATAGTCATAATGAGAGATTTGAGGGGGCAGCGGGGTGGAACAGCCAAAAAAAAAAAAAAAAAAAGAGCGAAGAAATTCAGCTGTTACAAGTGGAATATTGTGCATTTGAACATTCTGATGGAATGTTTCTTGTTATCCCCCCACCCTTTGGCTTCAGCCCTAATTCTTTCATAGCCCTGAGAATTCTGAGAGTTGGAGTCCATAGGTCGTAAAGGGGCCATAGGTACTCGACCCTGACTTTAAAAAAAGTGCAGGGAGCCCCTGTTTCTACTTGTCCCGTGCGGGAGATCAGGAAGCACAAAAAAACAGAAGCTACAGAACAGAATGGCGTCTGTGCGCTGACATTTTCTCTGCGCGGCACAGCCTTTTTTCTTCTACTTTTGCTCCAGGTTCATCACCCTCTGGGCAGCCCTATCTGGGGAACTGCCAGCCCATCCACGGGAGCTGTGAAGCAGTGCGAGGAGAGAAGCGGAAATGGGGGTGGGGCGGGTGTTCAAAGAATCCCACGTTGCGCAGATCCACAGAAAGGAGTGAGGTTCACCTGATTCCTGATTGATTCTCATTCCAAGCCCAAAATCTCTCCCAAACTCAAATTGCCTTACTGTTGCCAGAGAAAATTGACCTTCCGAGCAAGCAAAGATCCCCCCTTGATCCGTGAAGAAACAGTCAGGAGACATTTGTGTCAGCTGACCCCCCCCCAGTTTGAGCAAAGCTGCCTCTACGAAGCATCGTGTGGTGTGATTACGCAGCAGGCGCAGCCTCTCCCATTGGGACCCTTTGGTTTCCCCCCCAAGTGGAGCGACGGTGGACTGAAGTCCCTAGCAAATCTTTGAGTTCTTTCCTCGGCTGGCAAAAGGCGTGGCCCATTTTTGGTCTCCCCCACCCCCCCAGAAGCACTCTGATGGCCAGAAACAGGGCGCGTGGATGCTTTCCGCGGCCTCCGCCTGCCCCCTTTTTTGGCCTCCCCTGCCCCCCAGAAGCACTCTGCCGGCCCGCAGAAGCACTCTGCTGGCCCTCACAAATGTAAGTCCTGCACTTGGTCGAAGGGTGGGGGCCGGCGGGTGGGTGGGCGATGTGGGCAGGGCAGCCTCATGGTTCCACGCGGGCCATATTAATGGCTTTGGCTGGCCAGATCTATCCTGCGGGCCATAGTTTGAAGATGCCTGCTCTAAGCAAAGCCACATTTTGAAGGCATCAAATAATCCCAGTATCATAGTGTGTACAAAAGTCTGAAATTTTAAATGACAGAGGGATAATTTCTTCATTAAAAACAACAAGCTCACAAAAATTTTTTAAGTGAAAGGACAATTTAAATGTCCTTTAATATACGAGGCCATTTCAAATGGTGTCAGATTAGAATACATAAAGTTACTGTAGAAAAAGGCTTACACTATTTGTAAGCAAATCCAATACACAACATTTTTCAAGTCTATCTAGAATCCCTAGATTCTAGATTCTATCAGCAAATCCAAAATACCAACAATTTCTACCCAAAATAACAACATCCCATTTTAACGCTGATCAAATAAACCAACTTTGGGTTCCTTCTATGTAAAACAATCTGGCTTTTTAATCCATTCAGTAATTGTTGATCCTTGTTTTGAATTTCTTCAAAACTTTAAGCATCCTTTTTATAACTCCAGCAATTGCTTTTTAAATTTCCTTCTTAATTTTTAAAGTCTCATCCATTTTTTAAAATGTCCAACAACAAATTCTTTTTCAAATTCTTGTTGATGTTGTACTCAGATTTTGTTGCATATCTTTTTCTGTAGCATCTTCTGGGAACAGATTGTTCTCAAGAAGAAATGACACAGCTGACCTTATTCATTCAAAATTTCAAAGAAATTCCCCCCTTTGAATGCCATTACCAGTTGCTTGCCTTATTGTGTCTCCAATGTCAAAAACAGTTTTCTTTTCATATGAAAATGCATTTATTCTTTAAAATTAATTTCAAAGACTTAATGTTAAAAATTAAATATTACAATGTTTTCTGAGCATTTCATCCATTCAAAACTTTTTATTTTTTTTGTCAAGTGAAAAACCAAAATCCCGCCTTCCCTTGTGATGTTTTGAAGTGGATCTCTGAAACCATCAAATGATTCTTTAAATATCTATAACTACTGTCATGGTAGGCTAAGATTTGAAGTCAGAGGAGGGGACCAATGATAAGCAGCCAGTTCCAGAGGCAGTCCAGAAGGGCTGACAGATGATGAACAGCCAGATCCAGCACTACCAGACACACTGTCGTCTGAGTGGCAGAGGAAGTGGGGCACAGCAGCAACCAGCAGGCACAGCTACAATTGCTCTCTGAAGATGAGGGTGTGGAATTACTGCCTCCTCCAATGCAAGAGCTCCATAGACTGCAAACGGAGTAAAGCAAAGGAGCTCTGCGAAACTGCTTGCATGGAAGGAGTCCCACTTCGCTAAATGAGCTACAACAGGTTGCCTTCTATTAAAATGGAGTAGTAACCTGACTTTGAACCTGGACCAGCTGACAAATCTGCTATAAGCTCTGACCCTCCAACTCGACTTGACTACTCTGCTTCATGCTTCTTTGATTTGGCATTCTTGAAGCCAAACTTGCTGAACTTTGTGGAAAACCTGTCTCTAGGCTACAAGTGTTTGTGTGTGTTTGTGTTTGCAAACCTCATTTAATAAAGAGAACAAAATACTCTTCGTGTGTTTGTGTGTGCTTGGCCCGGGACAGGACAAATATAGTAGAATGCTACATTAACTGAAGCCTATGATAGTGAGGGGGGACATAGTTCCTGCCAGTGGAAAAGCTCACCCATCCACAAACGTTACAGAGCCTTAATGTGGCAAATTAAAAGATATTTTTTTGGGGTGGGGGGGATACATTGCAGTAGAGCCATACATGAATGGGCTCAGCTGTTAAACACAGATGGCAGTGTGAGAATGCAGATGTCTGGAACAGAGTCTATAGTAGTACAAAGACTTCTGGAGGAAGTACTGAAAGTAATATATTTTATGCCACTTCTTTCAGAAATTTTATTAAGCCATTATGACAGGTTAACAGTTTATCCTATGTTACGTGTGTTATTGTATTTATTTTTGCTGTTATAGTTGTAGGGATAGTTTTAATACTGTTAAAACATGAATATAGAATCTTGTGAGGATATATATACACATACAGAGGTTGTGGAATGTTTGGCTTGTTTATAAGGAAACATTTAAGGTGAAAAAGAATCCTCTTTAATTTTCACTGTTGAAAGTCTGACACCCTGAAGATGTGTGTTTGATGGATGTGAAAATGTACAATTGATTATGTATATCTTATGCATATTTGATTATGTACATTTGAATATATTTGAATCAGAGGTGGTATTCAGCCGGTTCTGACGGGTTTTCGCGAACTGGTAGTGGAAATTTTGAGTAGTTCGGAGAACCGGCAAATACCACCTCTGGCTAGCCCTGCCCCCGATCTATTCGCTGCCTCCCGAGTCCCAGCTGATCGGCTGGGTCTTCTTTTGTTGCCCTGCACAGGAGAATGGAGCTGGAAAGCAGGTTGGTGGGGTGGGGTGGGGTGGGGAGGGAATGGGGATTTTGCAGTAACCTTCCCCTGGAGTGGGGTGGAAATGGAGATTTTACAGTATCCTTCCCCTGAAGTGGGGTGGAAATGGAGATTTTGCAGTATCCTTCCCCCAGGAGTGGGGAGGGAATGGGGATTTTGCAGTATCCTCCCCCTGCCATGCCCACCAAGCCATGCCACACCCACCAAGCCACGCCCACAGAACCAGTAGTAATATTTTTTGAATCCCACCACTGATTTGAATTGAATTGAAGGTATATTGGATGTGATGGAGTGTAGTAAGGAGGTGAATTCCAGAGGAGTAAGAGGCAATGTAGCTCAGATATTAACTGTGTGAGAAAGACGGTGAAGACAGCCCCTCCATAATAGTTCACAGAGTGTATTATAGATGCATATAGTAGAATGCTCAGTCTGGCAAAATTTTGTCTATAGGTATGAAACAGGAAAGAACTCAGCTTGGAAAAATCACTGCATGTCTTCTTGGTTTGGAGCCTGACATTGTAGAGGTATATTTGAAGATGTATATCTGAAGGTGTATATTTCATTGACAAGTATACCAACAACTCAGAGGAATAGCCATGGGATCATTACACTTAAGACACATAGCAGAGATTGTAATGCAGAATCTAGAAACCAATGCAATCCCATGCATACAAGTATGGATCATGTACGTAGATGACATTTTGTTCATTGGTGAAATTCAATTTTTTTACTACCGGTTCTGTGGGCGTGGCTTGGTGGGTGTGGTGTGGCTTGGTGGGCGTGGCTTGGTGGGCGTGGCAGGGGAAGGATACTGCAAAATCCCCATTCCCTCCCCACTCCAGGGGAAGGATACTGCAAAATCCCCATTCCCACCCCACTCCAGGGGAAGGATACTGCAAAATCCCCATTCCCACCCCACTCCTGGGGGAAGGATATTGCAAAAATCTCCATTCCCACCCCATTCTGGGGCCAGCCAGAGGTGGTATTTGCCGGTTCTCTGAACTACTCAAAATTTCTGCTACCGGTTCTCTGAACTACTCAAAATTTCTGCTACCGGTTCTCCAGAACCTGTCAGAACCTGCTGGATTTCACCCCTGATTTTGTCATAATAAAAAAGATCAACTAGAAAAGACACATGACAATGAACAACATCTTCAAGGGAATAAAATTCATAAGGGAGGAAGAAAACAATAACACACTGCTCTTCCTCGATGTCATAATCAGCAGAGGAAGTGGCAGCAAATTAGTCTATAAAAAAAACATCACATTAATCAAGTGCTCCACTGTGAAAGTAACACCCAACTCACACAAGAGGAACTGTGTAAGAATGTTATTCAGGTTAGCACAAACACACTGAAGCAACCCAGAAGATCAAAAAAAGGAAATAGACAGTCTATACAACACCTTCCAATAAACTGGAGACCCACACAAATGTATCAAAAAGTGCCTGAACACTCAATCCACTGCACAAGCTAGAACACTAGAGTATTTAATAGCACAACCAAGACAAAGTATGCAAAAAATAACACTGCCATACCAGGGGTGGGTTCCAAAAATTTCTACTACCACTCTGTGGGCGTGGCTCAGGGGTGGGTTCCATTTACCTTCGCCACCAGTGTGCATCACGACATTGCACGCGTGCGTGCGTTCCCCCGGTGCAATTCTGCTTCCGCGCACGCTCAGTCACTATAATCAGCCCAAAACACAGCTGAGGAGCTGATCAGCTGTGCTTCGGGCGAAGGAATAGAGATCAGCATACACCCAGGGGCGGGCGGGAGGGCCATTTCCGAAGCAGCAGCAGAGCACAAACGGCACAAAACTTCAAAAATTCACCAAAAATCCTCGGGAAAAAATGGCGCACCCACGGACCGGCACCGACCAAAGCGGGTCAATGACGCCATTGTGATGTCACCAGTGGCTCACTACCGGTTCGGGCGACCCGGTACGAACCGGGAGGAACCCACCCCTGTGCCATACATCAGAAATATTTCAGAAACAACCAGCAGACTATTACAACCACACAGCATCATCATAGCACAACCAATTAAAGCCCTCCATAATATCTTAAGGAAAACAAAAGGCCCAATGGCCCAAGAAGAAAAAAACAACTACAGCCATTATTTGGAATAGATGGGAAGAGTGCCTACATGAAACATCAACTAGCAGTCAGAAGACACAATGAAAACTTCTTAGTTTCACAATACATGGACAGACTTAACTATAGTTTTAACTGAGAAACTGAGCAACCTAGTCCAAGCTAAATCACTTGAGAATTCCTGAAGCTTGACACTCGGACAAATCAGCCACCAACAGAGACATAATGATAAACAACATTTACTAAATCATTCAAAAGAGGCAATAAAAAAGCTAAAAAGGAAACAAAAAAGAGCAGAACATCTTCTTGCCAGCAATGAAGACCCAAATAAGCAGGGATTAACACCAGGATTAACACTAGATGAACAATTAAACAATAAACAGCAGCCTAATTAAAGAATTATAGTATCAGACAAACAGTCAAGCAGTAGCCTAATCAAGGAATTACCAAAGAGAAAATAACACTCCACAAACATTGACAGAATAAGCTATTATAATATATAAACAGAAAGCAAACTCTGCTCCCTTCTAAGTACTGAACATGTTACCTAGTTGGGTAATGAAACGTCTGCAAGCAAACAACTTAAGCTCAGAGAACATCATGGACTCCACATTGAAAAACGCAGGAAAACTTTACTGTCATTAGAAAAAATGTGAATATTATTTATAATTATGTCATTTTTGACAAAAAATTTATTAATGATAAGTTTTGTAAAAATTTCACACAGGCATAGAGAAGACAATAAAATGTTGGTTTGTTTGCTTATCTTAACATAGCCATATAATCTCTGCAATGTGACAATAGGTTTGTCTCATTGCAATTAATATTATTTGGTTTTGTGGATTGTTGAGAATGAATAAAATACCAAAAAGGAAGATGTCGTAATAGAAAATGGAAATTAAACTTGATGAGTAGTACTAACTGTCACCATCAACAATAGATGTTCTAAAACTGAAATGGCAGGAAAAACACTCAAAAACTATAATATAAACTATACATGCATCACTGGATGGATGGGTCAGAATCTGGAGAAATCGTAACTGTTAGTCACAAGCTTACAATTTCAAAGTCATCAAAAGGCTTAAAAGTCTGTTCAGTTAATGCTTCGAATTCTCACAGTGAATGGATTATATATATTAACTACATTCAGATATAGTCCTAAACTAGGATGGTTTAAACTATATTTTTTGAATAGATCATAGGCATCTCACACAAAATGTATCACCTAAGCAGTAAATAACCTATACTTCCATTTTGTGTGAACCAGACCATTAGTACTGCACAGATTGAAAAATACCTATGCGTATGTTTTCTGGGTGTGATCTGGTACTAATCTGGATCTTACATAACATAGACAAATATTCAAATGTATGTGTTAGAGAAACCGAAACATTTACATATGTATATATTCAAACTGAATGCTAGTTAAAGAGATAGTCTATAAATAATCAAAATAATATGGAATTGTAGAGCCTATACAGCAAATCTGGATGGTTACTTGATACAAAATACATATATATTATGGTTTGAGGACTAGGCTTTGATTATTTTCTATTCCCAATATGACAATAATAGAAGGACCATAATCAAAGAAGATGCAAAATGAAAACTTAGCAATTCAGTGATTATTCTTTTTGAGGAACTGTGCTTAAATCCTATTCAAAATAACCAATTTTCTATGCAAAAGAATTATATTTTTATTTCTTAGCAGCAATGGCTTCCCAGGCTGAATATACTTCCCTGTTTTTGACATGTTTGAAACTCCCCTGTAGGTTACTGTGATCCTTTCTCCTCAGAAAATTTAGCTTGCTTGTTTTACTACTTCCCACTGTCTGTTCACTTTGAAATAACAGGTTTAACAAGGCTGTTTGTACATACTTTGAGCTTTACTTTACAAGCATTAATTAATTCCCTGCAGTTTTTTTTTTTTTTTGCAGGCTTATCAACTCCCAGACTGACTTCTTGTATCTTTCCACTTCCACATCTCTCTCTATTAGCAACAATTGAGAGTTAAAAATACACACTGGGAATTAAATATTTCTGAAAGAAATGAGCTGGAGGAACAAAAGCAAGTGATTTTGTTCATAACAAGAGTGGATTTTCCCTGATAATTTGAATCTTCTTATTGAGTTTCTGACTGAAAATAATTTTCTTATACTTGTTTAAAAATTGAACTCTATTAAACTCCTTAAGGAATGATGAATACTTCTATAAAAGAAGCCTCATTCAGAATGCTGCTGGAGACATAAAACTTTTAAATATTTGTCCTAATCACATTTTTATAAAATTTGTGAGAATGGAGTGACCCTATTCTGTTAGAGCCACCTGAATAGAATCAGGACAAGCCATGCCAGAATTAAGGCAAAACTCTTTAAGTGGGCAGTGGCCGATAGTCTCCAATGTGACTATGATGCTACGGAACAAACTATAACACATATAGTTCAAGAATGTCTCCTCAGGAAATTTCAAGGTAGCTGGGATGATCTCATCACAGTCACACCTGAAACTGTTAGATGGTTAGCTTCCTTAGATACTGAATTATAACATCCATCCCATTGCAGTTCTATGGCTCCATAGTATGATGATTTTATTATAGTTTCATCTTAATTTAATATTTTATCTCCTATATCGTATTGCCCACATATTATATATATAAAATATTATATATATATAAAATATGTGGACAATACAATATAGGAGATAAAATATTAAATTAAGATGAAACTATAATAAAATCATCATAATATGGAGCCATATATACTTTATTTAAATTAAATTTGTATATCAATGATTGCATGATCTCTGTAGATGCCATACGCTAAAAAAAAAAAAGCCTATTCTATTATTACGATGCCATTGGCTTTTGGAATAAGATACTTTCTCTGAGCAATGCCCCAGATTAAGTAGTCACGTACAGTATCTTTATCAATAACAACTGTGAAGCAGCAAGGTGAATGTTGTCTAGATCTACACTAAGGAAATGTGTGGAGGTGAATTGGTTACACATGAGAAATCCATAGCACAAATACTATATTTTCAACCGCTACCACACCTGGGCTGTAAACATTCAATCACTAGATGGCAGCAAAGAATGATGCCATCTAGTGATTGTCTTAATCTATTGTCAGGAACGTATACCAGGGGTGACATTTAAATTTTTCCCCTACCGGTTCTGTAGGCGTGGCTTGGGGGGGTCATGTGACTGAGTAGGTGTGGCCAACTTGACATCACTCACGGAAAGGTGGGGCGGCACCACCCCACCAAGCCACGCCCACCAAGCCATGCCCACAGAACCAACAGAAAAGTTTGGCCAAGTTTTCTAGCATTCAACCTGGCTGCTTCTCATCTCCTTCTCATGTTTGCTCTGTGTGTATGAGCCTGAGAAGGAGAGAAGCAGCCACGTTGAATGCTGTGGCAGAGAGAAGCCGAACTTTTCTCCTTCCCTTCACAGCAGAGCTGCTGCTCCCTTTATGGTCCCCCCCTGGCCCCTCCCTCCCAGGGGTCGAAGTACCTTAAAGGGACTGGCAGGCTGCCGCAGCTCCCTTCCAAGCAGGTTCCCTTCCCTTCGCTGCGAAGGGAGGAAGAAAAGTTCGTCCAGGTCTTCTCCTCCTTCTCGGGCATACACACAGAGCGGAAGGGGTGAGTGGTAAGCGGGTGAGCGGGCGGGGGTGGGCGGGGCCAACCAGGGGTGGTTTTTACCAGTTCAGCGTAGCACTTCAAATTGCTGCTACCGGTACCCGCGATCCGGTCTGAACCGGTCGAATTTCACCCCTGACGTATACCCATGCTAACTTCATTTAGGAGTGATATAGCTGGCGTAGGAGGTCAATGCATTATTAGTTCCTACTCTATGACTTCTAGCACATAACCCTAGTAGAGTGGAGTAGGAAAAATACAAAATAGAATGGCTCCTACAACATTACAACATAAGGACACATGGCATTTATATTTCATATACATGAACTAAAGTGACAAAACATGAGAGAGTAAGTTATATAGCATATTTCTGTGCTACTATAAAATCCTCATGAGTGCCCCATCTCCCCTGTGTTTGAATAATCTTATAATTCCATGTTGAAAATTGTTTCCAAACTATTTTGAGGGTGGGGGAATAGGAATTAACTACAAATCTTCATGCAACCTTAAATACAGAAAGGGCCTTTTAGACCACTAAGTCCAACTCTCTACTCATTGCAAGAATCAAAATTAAAGCGTCTCTAGGAAGTATATTACATGCCATCTCATTGATGTTGAGATTTATCATTCCTTTTTTTTTTTTGAGTAATTTTCATTAGAAGAAGATTTTTGCAAGGATTTAAAAAGTACAGAACCATAGAAGAAAAAAATACATAAAAAGAGGAAAAGATTATAAAAGGGTAAAAGAATCCTTTTAATATATCCTGAAATCAACGGTTGATTTTTATCCATTTTTGGCAAAAAGTCTACAAAGGCTTTCCAGTCTTTTGTAAAAGTGGTTGTAGTTCCCTTCTTAATCAAATATAGTTCCTTTTTTCTGAGCATGTTGTATTACTGTTTGTAATGTTTCCCACCAATGTTAGAATTTTGGATTTTCCAGAAGAATTATAGCTTTCAAGACCAAAGTATGTATTTTTTTTAGTGCTTTCCAGTCAGTCTTTACCAATGTTCCCTCTGACATTGAAAATCGCTGCGCGGCAGTTGGAAACTGCTGCACGGCGATTTCCTGTCAGGTGCGCGGCCGCGCAGCAATGTTCCTCTGACATTGAAAATCACTGCGTGGCAGTTGGAAACTGCTGCGCGGCGATTTCCTGTCACATGCGCGGCTGTGCAGCCGTGCAGCTTAGAGGGAACATTGGTCTTTACTCCTGGTGACTGTGCCTGGACAGGTCCCTGCAGTTTTCTTAGGAAGGTTTTTCAGAATTGGCTTGCTTCTTCTTCCTAAGGCTGAGAGTGAATTACTACCCCAAGGTCATCCAGCTGGCTTTGTGCTTAAAACAGGATGCTCACTTCAATTATAGTCAGTTTTGTGGGCCCACTTTTTATTTCCAGAGATCCCAACTGGCATAAGACAACCAAGAAAGAGCCTCAGCAAGCTATCTAACACACTATGGTAGTATCAGTTTTTAATTGCTTTTATTTGCTAATTCACTATTTTGTCCCTATTGAACTAATGTAATGATTTCTGTGTTTGCCCTCATGGCATGAAGTATAGGTATGAGTAAATGTAATATAAATAATTGAAATAAACAGTTTTTCTGCTGTGCTTAATGGACACAGGAAACAGTACCTACATATATATATCAGGGGTGGGTTCCAAATTACCTCAATGCTGGTTCACTCCCTCCTGCAGTGCGTGGGCACGCCTCATGGGTGCGTGCGCGCTTCACGTGCGCGCGCATGCGCAGTAACAAAAAATTTGAAAAAAATAAAAAAAACCCCAACAAAGCCAAAAAAAAGATGGCGACCGCATGCACAGTGCTGGAAATCAGCTTCTGCGCATGCTCAGAAGGAAAAAAAAAAATAAAAAAAAATAAAAATAAAAAAAAAGATGGCGGCCCTCACGGACCGGCACTGACCGATCCAGTTCAGTGATGTCATCGTGACATCACCAGCAGGCTGTTACCGGTTTGGGAGAACCGGTCTGAAGCTGGAGGAACCCACCCCTGATATACATACATACATACATACATACATACAGTACATACATACATACACACACCAGCAACATAATTAGAAACCCACTGAATCAAAGAATAGATTCTTTGTTTGGCCCAATATAACATCTTCCCTGCTATTTTCTAGTTTGGGTTATTCCACAATGTCAATTTCTCATTTAATTTGGGATCAAAACATAAATGCTTACCTATTAATAAATATATGTTTCTGGCAGCTTTCAAAGCTGGAAATGAAGATGCCTGTTTAATATACCTGGACCTTAAAATTTGCTAAAATTTTAAGGTGTTACACACATTCTCTAGATAAATCCAAGAGAGGAATATTCATATAAGGCCTCATTCTGAATGAATATAGGTGTTAGAATAAAAACCCAATAATATAGTTGAAGATTTGCTAGGTTAAAACTGTTATCACTTCCAGTTCTATATATCTTGATTTACATAAGTCTGATTGAGGTTGAGTTCTACTGCTATGTTTATATTTACACAGTATATATTTCCTTTTCTTCCATCAGAAGAGAATGAATAGAAAATGACTCTCTAATTCAGTGCTTCTCAACCTTTCTAATGCCGCGACCCCCCTGTGACCCCCCCGCTGCACCACGACCCCCTCCCCATGCGCGATGAGGTGACAAAGGGGGCGTGGCACCAGGGGTGAAATGCTCCCGGTTTGGGCGTGCCTGCGGGTCGCCGGACAGCTGGTCGCGACGGAAGCACATGCGCAAAGCATTCTGCGCATGCGCAGAGGGTAAAAGAACTCAAATGGCGGCGTCCGGGTGGGTGGGTGAAGTCTCCCGCTTCTGTAGCTACCGGCTGTCCGGTGACCCGCAGGCACGGCCGAACTGGGAGCATTTCACCCCTGCAGTGACGGTGGCACCAAGATGGTGGGCTAACGCGCGTGGCGACCCCTGTGAAATGGTCATTCGACCCCCAAAGGGGTCGCAACCCACAGGTTGAGAACCGCTGCTCTAATTCATCTCTTCTGCTATTCTGACAGATAGAGGAAGTCAAGAAAGTCATCCCTAAGCCTTTCCTCTAAATCAAGAGACCTTCTAGACTGGCAGATTATGTCATGGAGACTTCAAGGCAAATGAGGGTGGGAGTGGGGTGGAATTATCACCAGTTTTTAGAGCTTTAGGAAAATTTGGCATGCTATTGGTGAGGAGAGTAAAGGCATGCTAGGGATTTATCTACAATTTGCTCTTTCTTTCCAATACTCTGGATTAGAGCCTAATGCACCTACAGGTCTTTTTTATATACTGTAGTTGTAAGAGTAAAATTTTACTTAATTGTGCCCAGGACCTGGACTTATATACCACTTCATAGTACTTTACAACACTCTCTAAACAGTTAACAGAGTCAGCATATTGCCCCAACAATCTGTGTCCTCATTTTACCGTCGGAAGGATGGAAGGCTGAGTCAACCTTGAGCTTATCAGGATCAAACTCCTGGCTGTGGGCAGAGTTAGCCTACAATACTGCATTCTAACCACTGCTCCACCAGGGCTCTTTCTTTATCATTTAATGTGTGTTTTCTGTCTTCCCAGTCTAATCTAAAACTTGATAGTCATAATTTGTATAATCTTGTTTTTTAAAATTATTGTAAGATGAACAGTACATATCTGGTCATGTCTATCCAAAAACAAGTCTCACAGAGTTGAACATAATGTGCAACAAATATAAGACTTTCAGTCTTAGAACTGCAGCCCAAGAACACTAGTAGGAACAATGTTTCACAAGACTTAAAGGCAATCAATAGGGACATTTCTTTACACTGTATTGTGCAACTATTCTGTTTTGTCTTTTATTTTTAGAACGAAATAAAGAGGAGATAAGGACAGAACTTGATGACATCATATTGACCCTTCTAGTATTCAGTGAAGAAAGTACAATAGAAAGAATATCTGGAAATACTCTCATCTCAAAGTAAGACAATACTTCAGAACCCGAAGGGTTAATTTAAGAGTATTTGCATGATTTATAATTTATAAAGAAGTTTGATAGCTCAAAAAACCAGTGTTTTAAAGACACAATTTACTTGTTTTTTAAAAGGTAGATGGAGATGTAATGTTGGAAATTTGTAGGCTTTTAATTTTCCTTTTTTATTATCATACACAATCCTGCCACTTGATGTCCCTCTAACCTAAGTTAACATTTAAAGTGCTTTGACAAATCTGAGGAGCATATGCTGTATTTTCCTGTGTGATTATTTTTTTTTACATCTCCGTTTGTCTGCAAAAGGGTTTTGTGTCATCTCATGAAATTTCTTAGTGTCACTTAAGCCATAAGAAAGCTGCTTATTAATTAGACCAGTTTGCATTTCAGCAATTTCAACAATGCTGACTGTCTGAATTCAAATATAAAATATGCAGACTTTTCTTGCCTATTGGTAGTTCACTTACAGAATATAAATACTCCCTAACACTCATAGTTAAGTACTCATACTTCTATTTGGGGTGTTCACCATTCCACTGCCTAAACTCTTATTTATTAGCTATAGAAATTAGAAATATAAAAATTTCTATCTGAACTGAACATTCAGTTAAACGTTAAGAGAAAACAAGAAGAGAAAAACCTTAGTTTTCTGGTGACAATAAAAAGCTAAATAAATGGATAAGGAACTCCATTACAAATGAAAGTCTGAATGCCTGTAGGTAACCAAATCCTACCACTGCCAATCAAATGACATACAATATCATCATCATCAACATCATCATCGAGAAAACATGGAAGTCAAGGTGGAAATGTGGGATGATAGAAAGTAGAAATCATTGCCATCTCAACTCCTGTAAATGTTCATAAATGGGGAATATAATGGCATGATAAAAAGCCTTCTCAGATGTGCACACCCTAGTTTTCAGATGACAGATGTCTTTTACAAAAAATCTTCTTAGATAATTATATAAAAGCTGTGGCTAAATTACATTCCATTCAGGAAGAAAGCAACTCTAATTCAGTGCATCTGCAAATTTTGTTTTGACATGAAAATTAAGCCAGTTTGAAAAAAATAAATATGGATAAATGAGATAAAATTATCCTGAAATTCTTGGGTGACAGAATTCCATCCTCCTCAAAAAGAGTAAATAAAAATAGAAAGCATTGCTATATGCCAAGCAGTATAAATACCGCAGGCATTTCTTAATAGCTAGTTATTTCTTTGTTTTATAGATTAAGGAATGGATTTGCATTGAGCACAGATATAAATAGTTATTTGTTGTAGTAAATATTTTTTTCCTGTGTAGAGAAATCAGTAAGAGATCTCCAACCCATCCAGTCTCTGAGGAATGCTAGTTAATTATACCAGCAGAAGGCAACAAAAACCAAGTACTAGGTAGCCAGATACATTTAGCAAATTCTACATCATAATTTCATTGAAGAGTTGCTTATAAACATTTGTAATAATTAAACTTTTTCTGTGTACTAGTGTTTTTAAGCATTACAAGTTGTTGATCCCTCATTTTTATCAGTATTGCATGTGTGCAGATATACAACTGTTTTCATGAAAGCAAACTCAACAGATGATAGGATGCAGTTGATCTTGTCTGTGTTAAGAAGCAAAGCAGGGCTGGTTTTGTTAGTATGTGATAAGCTAGGCTGGGAAGGTGAAAGGAGTCACTCTAAAGAGGAGGATAGCTGTCACAAAGAAACACAAAACAAATCTGTGAGGTGAGGTGGCCTGATAGAGAGTGACTGGCCAGAGGTCATCTTCTTCCTCCTATTTTCCCCACAACAACAACCCTGTGAGATGGGTTGGGCTGAGAGAGAGGATCTCGCCCAAAGTCATCCAGCTGGCTATAGAAGTGTTTATATTTTACATCATATGCCACCACTCCCCCAAAATAGCAAAAAGTTGTAATTTTTTAAAAAAAATATGACAATGTTTAATATAAAATAGAAAGACTAACAGCAGCACTTGATTGATGCTAATCTTATGTAGTGCCTATAGCATTTACTATCTAGTAGAGAAGTAGTAAATATTGCTTGGCTAGTGAATATACCTGACAGAAAATTTAAATTCTAAACCAATAATAATTGCATTTTGACAAATGTTATTTGTCTATTTTCTGGCTAAAAACAATAAAAAGCAAACCTGATATGTGCTATATAAGAATTAATTGTATAGTAATACAGACACATACAAACATACAGGTTTTCTACTCCCAGACTGAAGATTCAAATGCAGTTTGTAAAACGATGCTGAGGAAATTTCATCCCACTATCTCTTTAACAAGGTTCCATAGCTATGAAAATATTTAATTCCTTTTTGGGGGGCTGGAAAGAATGAAAAGGGAGCTGCGTTTCTGTGATGGACCCAAAAGAGAAAGTAAATTGAGAGAGATGAGCTACCATATTAGTTTTTAGATACAAGGTTGCCCTAATTATTTTTTTTAAATTCTTCTAGGATGCTAGGAGTGATGTCAGCATCTTCATCCCAGTTGTGTTAGAAGCCTTTCTAAAATAAGTTGAAACCTGAACACGTATCCCTGGGCTATTGTAGAAGGTCCAGCTATCAATTTAGTTTTCATTGAGGCATATAGATTGAAGCTGACAGCAAAAGCTATACGGTATGTAAATGTCATCTTTCAGACTACAATTCTGCCTCAAGGCATGCTCAGTCAAATTATGCCATGCCCTGTTGATAAGAATGGTGTCAGAAACCTTCTGTAATGGATATATTTTACTCAATATTATTGAAAGAAGAAAGCGAAAGGAATGCACTTTTGTATTTAGCTTACTTGATAGAGGGCTTGCTATAATTCACAAATAGTAGCAAAAACACCAGAGTTTTACTTTTCAATCAATCTGTCAGAGAAAGCAATCAACAAAACCAATCTAACAATGCTGTATATGATGTGGTTATTACAATGTACCATTACTGGCTTTAATCTGACTGGACTGGTCTAGCATAGGAAGGATTTGGCTCAAATTGAGTAGAATATACTAGCTAAGGGGTTTTGCATTTACCTTATGTAAACATTCTGATGGGTTTTATATCCCAGAAACTGTGTGACATTAATTTGGTTGTGAATACCCAGCCTGCATTCACAATGTTTTTAAACCAGACATTTATCTAGTCTAAATGATAAACAGTATATGTGTTTCAATAATTATCCTGTCTTCCAGCATGACTTAGCTCATACACTTTGGAGATTCACTCTATCCACCCCTCCTTGACAGAGAAAAGATTTTCTGTTTATCTTTCTTTTTTTATATAAAAAGAGGTGGAATTATAGGGAACAGAATCTGAGATAACAGAAGCAAGAAGATAATGTACCTGAGCTGAGAAAATAAATAGAGGGTATCACTTTCCAATCAGCTCTGATGGACGGTTAGGATTGCTCCAAGAAATTGGGAAGGTCCAAGGGGTGAAATCCAGCAGGTTCTGACAGGTTCTGGAGAACCGGTAGCGGAAATTTTGAGTAGTTCAGAGAACTGGCAAATACCACCTCTGGCTGGCCCCAGAGTGGGGTGGGAATATCCTTCCCCTGGAGTGGAGTGGGAATGGAGATTTTGCAGTATCCTTCCCCTGGAGTGGGGTGGGAATGGAGATTTTGCAATATCCTTCCCCTGCCACGCCCACCAAGCCACGCCCACCAAGCCACGCCCACCAAGCCACACCACGCCCACCAAGCCACGCCGACAGAACCGGTAGTAAAAAAATTTGGATTTCACCACTGGAGGGTCCAAAGAAAAGAAGCAAAGAACATTGTGCTGGAATTCAGGTTATCTCTGGGAATTTTGTATGTGTGTGTGTGCTTTTGAGCCAGTGTTGATTCCTGGACTTTCTGGACTAGTTCTTGTGGTTTTCTTTGCAAAAATTTTTGGAAGTGGTTTGTCATTGCTTCCTTACTAGGACTGAGAGAGAGTGTAACTGGCCCAGAATCACCCATCTGGCTTTGTGCCTAAGGCAGAGGTCTTCAAACTTGGCAACTTTAAGACTTGTGGACTTCAATTCCCAGAATTCTCCAGCCAGCATAGCCATGCTGGCTGGAGAATTCTGGGAGTTGAAGTCCACAAGTCTTAAAAGTTGCCAAGTTTGAAGACCTCTAGCCTAAGGCAAGATGAACTCAGTCTGCTCAGTCTCAGTCTCCAGACTGGCTCTCAGTTTCTAAAGAATAGCTAACTGTGTTAGTCAGAAGTGGCATTAAATTGTACCTTTTTTGGTCTATGTGGGATTGTTAGGCCTTTTAGTTTCTTGCTATTTTTTTCTCTGCACATTCAGTGTAATTTCGGTTGGTTTTCCAGGAGATTTATTTTTCTCTTTAATAGCTTCTTGTAAGCTGAAATCTAATCTGGAAACAGAAATCTCATTCATTAATCATAGACATTCTGCGGCTGCTGAGAACATTGCATTTATTTTTTTGTAAATTGGGTTTCATATCCAGGTAGTCCTCAACTTACAATTAATGTCTTGGCAATCCTTCAAAGCTACTACACCCTGCCCCAAGGTACGACCCAAATTTGAAGTTCTGATGTCAGCCTCCCCATGACCATGTGACTGCATTTTGGATGCTCAGCAACCGGCCCACTTTTATGGCCATTTACAGCACCCCACAGTCATACGACCATGATTCTGGATAGTTTTGCTGGAAACCAGTGTTTACTTTTGGTTTCTGGCAAAAAACTGGCCCATAGTAACAATGGATTTGCTTAACAACCACGACATTTGCTTAATGACTGCTGTGTTTGCTTAATGATCACTGCACGAGAAATGTCATAAAATCAGATCTGGTCACATTGTGACCCATTTTGCGACTGTTGTGATGTACGACCGTAAAGCTCAATTACGTTTGTAACTTGAGGACTTACCTGTACACTATCTTTGAGATTTAGGCAGAGGTGGGCAGGTACTTCTTTGAAGATAATTGGTAGCAGTAGCTACACCTGAGGCAGGAAAGTGGGGCCAGGGTGTGTAGGCAAGACAAAGTTTGATACTTCCAGATTTTTACTCTGTGGGTCAAGTGATTAAAGGTCACTTACTGGGCTCAGAGGCTAATGAAACCCTTATGAGCCAGCGAAACAAGTTTCCAAATTGTGTTACTAATAAACAGAGAATTGAATAGCAGCCAAGAGAGTGAGTTAGCTAATCATGAGTAGACTATCGCAGACACATCAGCAGAATACATGGCAGAAAAAGAAACAGAAATAGAAAGACTAAATGATGTGGGAAAATGACCTGAAGTCATTGTCATTATGAGTGGACCAGTAGCCAACAGTGTGTTTAGGAACCAAGTCCCATCAAAGTCCCTTCTATACCAGATGGCAGGTATAGAAGTTAAATAAGATGATCTTGATGGAAGTATGCAGGAATTGCTATCTGGAAAAAGGGAGCCGAAAGACTTTTAAAGTCCAGAAATACAAAATAATCAGTACCACTAATATTGTGTAAAGAGAACAATTATTCTGTGAATAAGAATAAGATGAAATGGAGAAAAAGGAGTACAACTTTGTTTGAGAAAAGAAATTTGATAGAAGGGATGATGGTAGGATTACCTTATCTTTTCCTTTCCTATTTATGAGAATGTGATTAGCATTCCCACATCTGTCCATCACACCTTATTTTTCTTTTGGTTTTTTTAAGAATAATAATTCCTATTAATTACTGTCTCCAATCACCCTATCAAAATTCTTTCTTGCAGTTATAAATTGATACAAAGAATTTCCTTTTAGCATAGTTTTCAGTCCTGGATTTTGAAAATCAATTCTCTTTGGATTTTGTTTGGAGCAAAAAAAGAGTTTTTTACAGCACATCTTTTTGGCCATTCCTTTTTAATAATACATTAAATTAAATATATTTTAAATTTAATATATTAAAATGCACAAGTAAAAGCTAAACATGAAAATATATTAAAACATGAAAATATATTAAAAAGTTAGGGAAAAGAAAAAAAAAACTAAGTGCAAAGAATAAAAAAAAAAGATAATTGAAGACATTGCTTCCGATCTTTACAGCATTCACAAACTTAGTATTCTTCTTCCCTTTTTAAAATTACATTGCATAGTTCCTTTCTGTCCCATATTCCAGCGGTCCACATCCCTTTTGGCACCAGGGACCGGTTTCATGGAAGACAATTTTTCCACAGGCCCCAGGGGTGGGGGTGGGGAGATGGTTTCACATGCCACCTAGATCCTGGCCATGCGCAAATGAAGCTTTGTTCACTTGCACGGTCTGGTTTCTAACAGGCCACGGTACCAGTCCATGGCCTGGGGATTGGGGAACCCTGCCATGTTCAACCTTTTTTAATCAGCAGGTTCAGAAATCACACTTCATTTTTTTTTCTGTTTTCAGAAAAAAGTTTATAAAGGGTTTCTAGTCTTTAATACAATACTTATTGTTTTATCCCTGATCAAACAGCTCAATTTTGTAATTCCTGCAAATTTGCCACCTTCGCAATCCAATCCTCTCTTGTGGATATTTCAATATTTCTCCGTTGTTGTTATGCATATCATAATCTTGCTTACAAAATAGCCATTCCTAATTGCAACTGGCTAAATGGAAAAAAAAAATAGTCCAGAGTTTTTACTTGAGGCATCAATGATAAAATTAAGATTATTCTACTTTGTACACATTATGTTAAGGTTTAGCTCTTTGGAAAAGGTTTTAGGGCTGGGAAAGGTAGAACAAAAGAGAAGAACATGACAATCAGCTTCAAGTTGGTGAGGCAGAATAAAGAATGCTTATTTGTTTATATTTTATGCTCACCTGGGTTTATAAATTGCAGAAAACATCAAAATATCTCTAAATGCTATTTTGATACTTTCTAATAATTTGTCAGTTTGAAAATATAACACAAATATGCACTCTTCTGGTTATGCCAAGGTGATATATTGATCTTAATTAACACCAATACTATTTGACAAGTGACGGATTAAGTGATACTCTTCTGTATCTTCTAAAACACAATATAGATTTCAAAAATTAAATAGCTCCCAAGGTGTCTCCTCATGGCTAGATCAAGTGGAAGTCAGTCCATTGTAGCATCCTTGATGGAAAAAGTCTTTATCTGACAGAAGACATCTTTGTTTATTCTATGGTCTAATTTTCATTATCAACCTAAGTAGATCATTAGAAAACTCTGTATAACACACATTTGAACATCATGATGAAAGCTAACAAGCTTCCATTCAGATTAAAGAGCATCAAGCCCTCTTACCGTGGGTTATTTTTTTTTTACTGTTGTTGGTCTTCTCAGCCAGCCACACTGAATTATCTCCAGGAACTGTGCTATCTTTCTTCTTTAGCCTAACCTAATCCTGTTTAACTTAGTAATGAGGTGTTTTCTTCATCACAGCCAATTCCGTGATGTCATGAATTATGAAGTCACTATCTCCAGATTGTTCAGTAGATGTTTAAAGAGAAGTTAGTTCAAATTATTATAAGCTTCATTAGTCTGAAGAACAAAAAATAATAATCATATGTGTTTGGAAAAATTAAATGTCCATGGATTTGGGAATAAGGAACTCAAACAGAAGGTCTTGGGTTTAATAAGGATATGACTTTTTCCAATCAGTTTAGCGATTAGACGTGTGATGATTCTTTGTTAATTGTTCAATTTTCAGGAATAACATTTGGTATGTGAATATGGAGATCCAGACTCCTTAATCATTATATATCGGTCACGCACATCTAGCCCTGATCCTTGGTGGAATTAAGAACTGATTCTATACAGATAAAAGAAGTCTGTTGAATAGGACCCAGAAAGATCCAGCCCTTTTCATCTTCACAAAAAAGTAGCCCTCAGATGTTAAATGGGAAGAGAATTCCCTAATTAATGTTTTAAAATAGCTTTCCCCAATAGGGGTATCTTCCAGTGTTCTAGAATAATCAGCAATGTTAAATTCTAGGACTTAGTCTGCACATTTGGCCGATTTCCAGTGTACAACTTAAAACAGTACTGAATATAATATCTAGTGATAAAAAATAACCCTAAAATGTTTTTAAGGGTTAAATAATAACAACAACAACAACAACAAAAATCATGTTCTATGCTCTGACTTTTCTATTTGTTTTTCACATCTAGAATATCAGCATACTAAATTCTTCCCCAAAGAGTCATAATAAGTTGGTGGGTTAAATTGACGAGTGTTTCTATTTTGTCAAATAACGAGCAAGTTTCCAAAAAGGTGTCTGTTTTCTATTAACTTTGAATAACTTTTTTATGTATTAGGCTGAAATGTATTTGAAATCAGTATATGATGATCCTTTGTAAGCCAATCTTAATGAAGAGATCTATCTCCATCTTCCCATTTGTTATTACAATTTACAATTAAGAAATTGGAACTATATCCCCACATATTGCACATTGCCAGAATAGAGTCATTTTTTAAAATATGGGATATGGTTTGTGGATTCATCAAAAATATTTAAAAGCACTAATCAAAGTTGGGTTTTAATATTGTAAACTGCAATTTCTGAGATTATTTCATATGTGTTTAGCCCAAAATGTGAGATTACTGAGCCAATCCACTACATGAGGAGTCAAATACCATTATAGGAGCAGCGGTGGCGCAGTGGTTAGAGTGCAGTACTGCAGGCTACTTCTGCTGATCACCGGCTGCCAGCAGTTTGGCAGATCGAATCTCACCAGGCTCAAGGTTGACTCAGCCTTCCATTCTTCCGAGGTCGGTAAAATGAGGACCCAGATTGTTGGGGGCAATATGCTGTAAACCGCTTAGAGAGTGCTGTAAAGCACTATGAAGCGGTATATAAATCTAAGTGCTATTGCTATTGCTATACGCCTTTCCCTCACTGAACAGATGTAGCAGGATTAATTCATAATGTCATCTACGGGTTATTTTATTATTACCTTGATTTCAGCTGACAATGTCTTAAGCAGTTGGTTTCCCCTACTCTATTTTTTAATCTTTTAATAGAGAGCGCCAAATATTTTCCTAAAGAGATTTCAGAGTTTCCATATTCCATATTCCCCTTTTAACCATTAAAGCTATTTTGTGTGAATCAGAACTTCATAATTCAAACTAAACTGGTTGTTGCTAACATTGCCCCCATGTTCATTTCAGATACCTGATGGAACACAAATGGTACTTTAGGATTAGCAGATTTCACTTCAAAGGAATAAGGTTCTAAATAATGATACAAAAAAATATTTACTTTTCCTTACTAATCTGTGTATGGTAGATACTTTCTCCTTTTGTGTCTTTTGTGTTTTATTTTATACCACTAAAATCTGGCGAAATAAAGCTCAGAATGATTTCTTGGGAAACTGCAATCCTGCCAGTATCCTCTGACCCTGGATGAATTTTTGATGGAAATTTTATTTTCCCATCCTTTGAGAAGCTAGGAAAGTTACAAACACCCTTCTTAGCCCTAACTTTTGAGTTGACTTGAACTCCCTGCACAGATAGTACCAGGGGTGAAATCCAGCAGGTTCTGACAGATTCTGGAGAACCGGTAGCAGAAATTTTGAGTAGTTCGGAGAACTGGCAAATACCACCTCTGGCTGGCCCCAGAGTAGGGTGGGAATGGAGATTTTGCAATAGCCTTCCCTCAGGAGTGGGGAGGGAATGGGGATTTTGAAGTATCCTTCCCCCAGGAGTGGGGAGGGAATGGAGTTTTTGCAGTATCCTTCCCCTACCACGCCCACCAAGCCACACCATGCCCACCAAGCCACGCCCACAGAACTGGTAGTAAAAAAATTTGGATTTCACCACTGGATAGTATCCTCCTATGATGAAAATGGATGGAGAGAATTTTAGCACTCATGCAGTCTTATTCTCTGTCCTGTGCATCTATTTACTTCTACAGCATGTACAGTATAATGGGACATAAATATATTTCTTTGCTGCTAATATGCACCTTACATGTCTTGCATGCCATACAGAGAAGCAGCTGCTTGAAAATAATAGATGATGGACATTCCATGTTGTTTCCGGTAGTCTACAAAACACATATCATGATGTAAATAGCAGAGAAGCTTGTTCAGAAACACCAGGCATCTATTCACCCACCTGCCCTGTTTGCATAAAAAGCCAGGATTATGGGTTCTCAATAAGAAAAATGGCCATATAGAACTAAGCTTTGAGCCTTGCCTTCTTTCAGTCAATTGCTTCAAACTGCTTTTCTGCATTCCCAAATCCAGGATCAACAGTTAAGCCAGTTACGGGTAAACATTGCTACCACCACAAACTTGAGTAAAGTATCTAAGCATAGGTGTTTTTTCTGGGCTAACTGTTAAAAAAAAAAGACTTCAGACTTTCGGCCATCAGACAGAATATATATTTAGTGAACTCACCCACTCCGTCCTATATGCAAATTGTCTGACTCTATGGAAAGCAACAGTGTCACCCTTAAGATGATTTATGAAAGAGGTGTTGGTAAAAGATTGTTTTTCTTTGATTTCTACTGTCAATAGGTTTTTCAACATTTCCCCTCCAGGTGTCCCCCCTCCCCCATTCATCTGAAGGGAAGGTAGTAGGGAAAATGAAACCTGCAGTTGCTAAGCAACTGGACCTGCTCCTTTCCAACATACTAGGAGGAAGGTGCCAGAAGGAGCATGATGCACGGAGAGTTTGGGGTGCAAGCCCAATTTCCATTTTTGTGTGCCGTAAATGTTTACGGATGGATCTGCAAACAATATTTCTCCCAGCAAATCTGAAAAGAAACTGAACAACGTTCAGCAGTGAATTAGCTATTTAATTTTTGCTGTTACATTCTTAATCTACATTTAAGATGTTTTTTTTTTTTTTTTTAAAATTATTTCCAAAGGATGAAAAAGTCAATTTTGAGGATGAGTTAATGAAAATTTTTGGTAATTCATAATGAACCAAAACTGACTTCTGATTTCTTTCTATTAATTCCATTGTAGTTTTTCATTTGTTTCAGATATTGATTGGCTGAGAGTTGAAACAGAAGTTGATGTTTTTTTTCTTTTTTTTCTTTTTGGCAGTTGTCTTCCTCACAGCCATTATAGTCAGAGAACCATCAGAAGAATAGCGTTTGAAAAGTTGATTTTAGGGGATTAAACTTTTTTCCCCCCAGTAGTGGAAAAAGCCCATTATGTGATAGATTTAAAGTGGAAAGGAGATAATAGATGTAACCCAATTGTGAGGTACAGCTTCACACTGAGAACTTGACAAATTGGATTTTTTGAAAAATCAATCCATCTCCTCCAGTTAAAATAAAATAAAATCCTGCAAATTTGTAGGACACATTTTACTTTTATTAATTGGATGTTTCAAAGACATAACAAATCTTGAATTGGAGTTAAAATAAAACTTCTCAAGCTTTGCTTAACTATACAATTTATTTGCTGCTAATATGCACCAGACTATTTTGAACCAGGCTAGCTGGCTCTTTATGGTTTTGAACCAGGTTAGCTGGCTCTTTGCGGCTTATTTACATATTCTGTATTTAAAATATATACTTTTCCCTGGCTCTGCTGATTAGTTGAATTTTTTGCTTCTTTGAAGCTATTTTGTTACTTAAGAACAAATTATTACTTTTGCATGACTATGAATTTAACACGATTTTTACCATGTAATCCTCTCTTCCCTGTTTAATTATAATATTAAGTCCTTGACTGAAAGTGATGAGCACTTTATATTCTCTTTCTGGCAGCTTGGAAATGTGTCATAGTTTCTTCCAGGTGTTTTTCTTTTATCTTGACATGTATGCTCATAACAGGGGTGGGTTCTAACTTACCTCGCTGCCAGTTCGCTTCCTCACGCGCCACGTGGCTGCGCATGCGCAGTCCAAAAAAAATTCAAAAAAATTCAAAACAACAAAAAATGCCAAAAACAAGATGGCGACACATGCGCAGTGCCGGAAACTCGGCTTCTGCGCATGCGCAGAAGAAAAAAATAAAAATAAAAATAAATAAATTAAAAAAAATTAAAAAAAAGTTGGCAGCCCATGGACCGGCACCGACCGAACCGGATCGGTGACATCATCGTGACATCACCAGCGGGTCACTGCCGGTTCAGGAGAACCGGTCCCAACCGGGAGGAACCCACCTCTGGCTCAAAACCTTTACATTCGAAATGAGCCTCTGTGCTCTTTGGAGAGAAGCAGGGCGTAAAGGGTAAGAATCCAATGCATTGTCTTTTCTGCTTAAAATGCAACTTACATTTGGTTTAATAGATATGCTTGTGCAGCATGATGAACTGGGACTTGAGCAGGATTAACAAGTCAACTAAACATCTAAATCCAATTACTGTAGCTATGGAGTTAGAGAGGACCGATTTAAGAGAAACAACTCTTCTGGTTAGATCTGTTATGCAAATACCCACAGCTCAGTCAAGACTGGCACATTTGCTCAGCTCCACCAACAGTTGGTGATAGCCAGTTCCCAGATTGATCAGAAGTAGCTATTTCCAAAACAAACAATAGGTGCAGTCAGTCTACCCCAGTCACTCCTTCATAAAAAAAAAAAAAAAAAAGGATATGTGCCTTTCCTTTTACATAGCACAGGAGAAAAGAAGCAGAACTTTTCTGCCCTAATTTGCATATATATAGGCTTCTCCTGTGCATGTAGTGGACTCATTGGAATTCTTTTGTTACTTTCTTCTTAATAAATTGTACCAATCAGGACTTTGAGAGACTTGTTCTTGGGATTAACCATTTTCAGTCCAGGCTGGGTTTTGTTCAGTGCTACTGGCATTCAGTGACATTGGCAGCTACTGAACATATATCTAAGGCAGACAAACATGACATCACTGACAGATTGTTTGCAGATATTTTTCCTGCAATGATTTCAAAGAGGAAAAAAAAGCTCTGGATGCAACCTCTTGTACCTAAATTCTTAAAACTTTGAAGCTTATTCTCACATGTTCATTTCCTTCTATCAGGGACCGTAATATTGCCAGGGACTTTACACTTTCTTTCCATGACCGGTTTTCTTTGTTACCTTCTGGGAGGAGGTATCTGAAGGAAAACAACTAGATTCTGTAATAGTTTTGTACCATATAGTATCAACCTTGTAAATTCCCAAGACTCTTTTTTCTGCTATGTATTTTAAATAGACTGTGACACACATACACACGTGTGTGTGTGTGTGTGTGTGTGTGTGTGTGTGTGTTGATGTCATTTTTGTATAATTTGGCATTCTGGAGATGCTGCTGCTGTTATTATAATTATTATTATAGCCTTTTTCGGGTGGTTGTTTTTTCCCCCTATTTCAAGAGTGGTGCATCAAAATTTCATTTTATTGTGTGCCATTTGGTATACAGGAACATTAAGTTCAAATTCAATTCAATTCAGTTCAGTTCCGTTCCGTTCCATTCCATTCCATTCCATTCCATTCCATTCCATTCCATTCCATTCCATTCCATTCCATTCAATGTTCTCCAGCAGCATTACAGGTACAAATGATGCTTTTTGGGAACACTACATAAGTACATAGTGTAGAGAATTGGAGGAGAATTTTGATGTCTATTGTCCCTTTTTTTATGATTTGCTAGTCAGGTTTGTGTGTCTTAAATAGCAAGGACAAGGCTTACGTTACTATTCTATGTTTATAATAAAATGCAAATAGTTATTTATTTTTTGAATTTATATAACTGCTCATCTCACCCACATGAGTTTGGGTGGCATACAATAAAACAACAATAATTGGACAGACTGATTATAAACAACAGGACAACAAAATAGCAACAATGATGCCTTGGGATATCTATAAAAAATAACATTTGCCTGCAAGCTAGTACTGGTGGGACCACAAAACAGACAAAGTAATGGAAAATGAAGAAACTAAGTACTCTGAGACTTCAAACACCTTTCACATTATGCCCCAGGCTTAACAATTATTGATAAGAAAGACAAAAAAGACAAAAAAACTAATGATCCTGGAGAAGAGAAGAGAAAGAACTAGAGAAAACCCCAAAATGCAAAGCTTTGCAAATAGAGGTACAACAATTGTGGCAAAGATAGTCCCAATATGATAGGCCCCTTGGGTGCAATCCCAAAATGTCTCAAGCATCACTTGTAATACCATCAGCGTTGACAAAAATCACCATCAGTCAATTGCAAAGGGCAACATTACTTGGGACAGCTTACGTACAGTAGATAAAATGCCAAATCCAGTCTAAACATCTGCCTGACTGTGTGACCAATAATAATAATACAGCATTGATAAAATTCATGTTTAGTTAGTTTTCTGTAGGCCCAAGGATGGTTAGAGAATACTTTAACTAAGGCACAATATTGAAACTCAGAAGATGGCAGACTCACTAGAGCAGTGGTTCTCAACCTTCCTAATGCCGCGACCCCCGCCCCGCCGCCGCGACCCCCTCCCCGCCCCCTCCCCGTGCACGATGGGATGACAAAGGGGGCGTGGTGGGCTAGCGCGCGCTTAGGCGACCCCTGTGAAAGGGTCGTTCGACCCCCAAAGGGGTCGCGACCCACAGGTTGAGAACTGCTGCACTAGAGGAATATAAAGCAGAATTTGAGAAGCCATCTCTTACTTTAACTAAGGCACAATATTGAAACTCAGAAGATGGCAGACTCACTATAGGAATATAAAGCAGAATTTGAGCAGCCATTCCTGCATTGGCCCTTAAGTTCAATATCACACACTGAGCTATTGTCCAAGACCTCTTCAAATAGTATCATGCTATCATTTCTTCTTTCACTATCTAATCATTTACTTTCTGCAGAGTTATAATTTAAGTATTTTCATGCTGTTGATGTTTAATTCCAGGTTTATTTTATCCTACGTTTATATTTTGCTATATAACAGTAGCTTATAAATATACTGTCTGGGAATTCTGCCCAACTCTTCCTTTTTTTAAAAAAAAATAAAAAAAAACCCCTTTATTTATCCACTGGTTTACAAGCATACCAAGGCATTTCTTCCTCTTTTCAGCAACATATATCTTGGTGTGCATATTATAAATGGAGATAATACCTATGCCTCAAGACGGTGTCATTTGTTATAATTATGAGCACATTTGTAAATCCTTTCAACAAATAGACAACTGAGCATGTTCTATTCCCCAAAGCTACAGACTGATATATTTTGTCTTGACTCATGAGGCAGATTTAAATTTTAGTCATTGCTACCCATTCACTCCTACTCATCTATCATTTGTGAAGAATGTCAGGGAAAGAAGAACTTAATCAAGCCTGGCAGATGTTTGCAAAAAATGAAATCTAAAAAATAAAACAGTCCTTTGCTATTTCTGATTTCTGGGAAAGTCCAAATATAAAATTAAAAACTTTTCCCCTTTTCAATTCCTTTTTATTGGAATTGACCACTTGGATCATATTTGAACTGCATGTCAGAGGGAAAAAGGTTGCAATCATTTGGACATCACCACAAACAGTTCCCAAAGCAGCTGAAACAGTAACTCTGCTATCAATTTATTTATTTATTTGATTTCTTAGGCTGCCTACTTGCTAGCAAAATAAACCCTTCCTCACATATTCATTAAAACACAGTGTTGGGTATAAATAAACTCCAAATACATATTATTGGGCAGGTCCACACAGCGTCAGGCCAAGTAGCAGAGTAAAAAGTCAGCACTTCAAGGTCTTCCTAAAAGCTGGCAGGGTTGAGGCCATCCAGATATGGGGGCAGGGATATTTGTGTGCTGTATCAAAAGGCAATTGTAGTAATATAGAAGGCATGTTTCTTGGATCCTCTGAGATGATATTACTTTGTTGATTGGACACAGAGCATGTCAATCTTGCCAGATCTAGTAAGAAGAGCAGAGACAATTGGGCAAAGGTGGTCAAATAATATCCAGGCCCAGTACCATGGGTTAATTGCTGGGGTGGTATCTTACATTGGCTGCTAAGAATAAAAAAAAACCTATAGAAAACAACGAAATGAGGAAATACAAGTGATCGCAGTTGTCACTTCTCTACACACAAAATGACTCTGGGTGGTATGCAATAACTAATTAAAACCATACATATAATACAAACAATAATTAAAATACAAAAAAAAAATCCTATAAGGCACAAGAGAGGAGCAGAGGAGCCATTTTAGAATTGCATCAGAATCCCCAGGCCTGATGACATAGCCAGGATTAAGGGACCTCTGGAACATTAAACATTAAACCTCAGGGAAGAGAATATTTCACAGGCAGGTGTTATGACAGAGAAAGTCTGCCTTCTGGAGCCTGCTGCATCTAATGTCCTAGAACAGGGGCCACCAATCCCTGGGCCACGGCCCAGTACCAGGCTGCGGCCTATTTGGAACTGGGCCATGCAAGTTTGGCAGTTCGAGTCTCACCAGCTCAAGGTTGACTCAGCCTTCCATCCTTTCGAGGTGGTAAAATGAGGACCCAGATTGTTGGGGGCAATATGCTAACTGTGTAAAGCACTGGGAAGCAGTATATAAATCTAAGTGCTATTGTTATATATGGATGCAATAAGGGTGGAGAAATACTGGCGTTTCACTACTCTTACCGCCCTGAAATAGATCTTAATATTGGCTCTAACTCATGTTCAGTTGAGTTCATCGTTTGTTAAGTGCCAACGGCACTCTTTATTTCTTTTCTCTCATGTCATCTTCAATTCTTCCATCATCTATGGAGAAGATGGGATCCACAAGAGGGTAGAGGTTGCATAGGTATGATCCAATCCAATCCAATCCAATCCAGTCCAGTCCAGTCCAGTCCAGTCCAGTCCAATCCAATGCTGTGCCTGTCCTCTTTTTCCAAGTAGCCACCAGGGTTTCAGATGAACTGTGCAGATGCCATTTCTTCCCCAAAATATTTGAATTTTCTTTTGGTTCTAATTAGCTGAGGCAGATTATATTTTCATCTTTTTTTCTTGCACAAAATCATTTTGTTCATTTTGAGTTCTAGTAGTATTCTTTTATGTATTTAACAATTATTATTTTTTATAGTTAGAAATGATTTTACCAAACATTGATGTCTTGGTGTTGTAACCAGTATTTGGAATTCAGTGTTTAATTTCTAACTTAATTGAACTGATATATGACTAATAATATGCTGGAAGGCAGGTCTAATTTGGTGTAGCTAGTGCATATTTGAAAAGTAGTTATACAGCATCTGTGAAAGGTTAATGAACATGTAAAATGTTAATGACTCTGCTATTTTATTGTAAAAGAGGTACAAAATGCAACAGTGCATTCAGAACAACCCCCCATAGTAATGGATTTGTAGGAGGAGAGTTGTGTTAGTTGATGGCATCCAAAAATCAGGAGTCTGGTATCACCTTTTCAGATACAATGTAGTAGCATTCTATGTAGGTGATGTAGACAGTGTAAGAGCCCCATATGTCCACTTTGCCACCCATTTATACTAACAGCACTATCACAGGCCCCAGCAACTTCACATACTGTACAGCTGTTTGTCTAATGTGAATATGTCATCTGCCATGGGTGCCCTTCTGGACTCCACATAAGACAAACAGGCCAGACTTTTCATGAAAGAATTAATGAAAACAAGTTTCACATCAGCAGTCCAAACAAGGACAAGGCAATATTAGAATCTCCTAGGATACTGATTTCAAAGTAGCCATCTTGGAAAAAGAATTTTGGTCAGCACAATTGAAGGACAGATTGCTACATACATCAAAAGGTTTCAAGCTACTTCTGAAGGTCTCAGTAAACACAATGGGGTTTTAACACATTATAATCGTTCATAAATAAGGTGCTTCTAATCTGTCTCACATCTAACCTGCATTTGCATAACCATTTTGTCTTCTCCTCCTTCCATTGACCCCTACTTGATCCCAATTTACTGTAAGTCTTAACATCAGCTTAGTTATTTCATGGCATCTGATGAAGTGAGCTGCAGCTCACAAAGGTTTATCCCTTTTAATAAAATGTGTTAATCTGAAAAGGTGCTACCAGACTCTTTCTAAATAATGGATGTGAAATGGCCAATTGTGAAAGTAAGCTTAAATTCTAATTGGAGATTCCGCTACTTGCTTTTAGTGTTTTCTTTCCTTCTAGCTTACTTATAGTACATATAAAAATAGCTATGCTATTTATTTTTTTTGTCCTTTCCTGTGGTAATGTCTAAGTGAAGAAACATCAAAGAGTGACTATACAAGAGGAATGCCACTGGATGTCACCCTTTGCATACACCTGATTTATCCTGAGTTTCCAGCATTGCAGAGAGAGAGACACACACACACACACACACAGACACTTAAAGTTTTTTACATCTTACATTTTGTGTGCATGTAAGTACATGTAACATCTGACTACAAGTCTTAGGCCTGAGGTCCCCAACTCCCGAGCCACAGACCGGTACCAGTCTGTGGCCTGTTAGGAACCAGGCTGCAGCTGCGCAGCTGGAAGTGAGTGGCAGGCAAGTGAGCGAAACTTCTTCTGTATTTGCAGCTGCTACCCAGCACTAGCATCACCAACTCAGCTCCACCTCAGATCATCAGGTATTAAATTCTTATAGGACCCCGAACCCTACTGTAAACTGATTATGCAAAGGATTGTAGGTTGTATGCTCCTCCCCGCTCCCGAGTCTGTGGAAAAATGGTCTTCCATGAAACTGGTCCCTGGTGCCGAAAAAGGTTGGGGACCGCTGTCTTAGGCAACTTGAACTTATGTGGTTTCTTAGAGAAAAGCAGGAGTTTATAAATGCCATATGACTGAAGGTATTTCTATAGGTCAATTGTCTGATTATGTTGAGGACAACTAGCATGTTAAGCATGTGAAAGTCAGATCTATAAGTGTCACCCCTCCCCAACTCTCATATTATGAGTTGCACCAAATTGTATCCATCTCTGATGGAAAAATGTCTGCCAGGATAGTGAATTCTGTCTCCCGCTGCACTCTGGTATATCCCATTCCTTCTCCAACCATTAGGGAGATAGGGATTATTTGAGCATGCATGGGATTCACAGAACAGAAGAGCAAGGAAACATCTCTTAAAATCTGTTGATATATACAGTACGCAGTCATATTTACATATAGTGTATCCGAATCTATCTATTATCTATTACAAAGTGTACTATATAGTATTTAATTATTATTTCATTAACAACCTTGAATGCTGGCTTATAAAATAGATGGAAATCTACTTTTTAGCAGAATGCAGAAATATATATGAACAATATAT
>QLTV01000972.1:5421773-5434810 GCA_003457575.1 Thermophis baileyi
GTCTTTTCCTCAAAACATGGCTAATTACGATTGGGGAAACATAGGATTTTTTTTTTAAATGAAAGAATTTGAAGATTTATGTCCAAATTATCTTGATTTAGGATTATTCTTGGCTCTAGACCAGCTATATAGATCCGTCTGATCATTCAGATTCCTCATTATTTCATTTGTTCAGAATAGCTTGCCTCTTTAGGAGAAAGTACAAAACATGATTCTTCTTTGTCCATTAATCTTAACTGTAAGAACTAATTTGTTTGGGAACCTTATATTTTTTAAGAACACCCTTTGGTTACTTTTATGCATTCTAGGCCATATTAGGATAAATTCCTGTTTACCAGAAATGAAAAAGAAGGGATCCTGAATCTCCTTGAGCCCATTTGAGTGGATAGGTTGAGATTGTTAGACTTTTTTTTAGGACTGAGAAAATTTAAAGAGGGATATATGTAGCCTACATTTTGCAGAGACTTAAAACATTTCAGTAAGATATTTCAAACTTTAAAGTTATCCACCTAGCTTCCCAACCTAATGACTAGTGATTTCATTGGAAGATTGGGGAGGAAGAATTGGATGTGGTGTGTTCTTCTTTCCCCTAGATCATGGGTGTCAAACTCGCCATGTCATGTTGCCATCATGTGACGTTTCATGATGTTTTTCCCATTTGCGGAGCTGGGATGGGCGTGGCCTGCACATGATGCGTTCGGTCCGCGGGCCGCCAGTTTGACACCCCTGCCCTAGATGCATGATGTACAGAACTTCACATTCCCATGTAATGGTTCAGTGTATAATACAGAATTAGGCAAGCATTTATTTAGCTACTAACGGATTATACTTGGGTCACACTTGGCCTGCCCTTAGTAGGGTACCTATGTAGAGGAGGATGACCTTTCTCATCTTCAGTCTAATGTTTCAGAGTCTATACAAAGTAAGACAGTTGAAACCCTCCATGGGATGCAGACCTAACTTGGGTGTAGACCTAACTGGAAAGACTCTGCATATTTGCTGGCTGGGAAGGGATCTGCCTGCTGTCAGCTTTTGGGGGTTTCTCGACCAGCAGGAGGGCATAAGGTCTTTCTTTTTTGTCTTCTGTCTCATTATTTTCTTCAATATTCTTTAATTGTTGTGCTGTGTTATTTTCTTACACCATCTTGGAATAAAGCGTTAATTATTCATATCAATATGGTCATTGCTTCGAAATCCAAAAAAGTTATAACTCAACTCTGCTGGGCTGGGGCAAAGCAGGGCAAACAAACCCCTCTGCCTATAATATGAAACGAAATGAAACGAAACGAAACGAAAGATCTGTCTACAAAGAAACAAACAATTAATGCTGCCCTTAGAGGTTTTTTTCCCCCTTTGCTTATTAGTTGAGGGAGCTATTATTGTACAAGAAGAAAGAATCTCGCTATCTGAACAAGAAAAGGTTGCAGCTCATTCAAATGTGTATGTACCTGAGACAGAAAGATCTTGCTATTACCATGGCTTCTAGAAAAATAATAAAATTCTAAAATAATACATATTATCTAATAAAATAAAATAAAATACAATAAAATAAAACGAAAGCCAAGATTAAAGATAGCCGCACCCAGTTTAGAATGTGACCCTGATTGTGCTATATTAACCTTGTACAGGCCTTGAGTTTTCAGAAGTCCTGTATCATCATCTGTAGAAGAGCAGAAATAAACAGGAAGAGCCCCAGCTGATTGAGCAGGCAAAAGCAGAAATCTTGAGCACCTCACCCTCTGAATATACTGGCCGAAACAGTCTTTTAAAAAACTTTTGGTTTTTTTTTTATGCTTACTTGTAAAGAAAGGAAAAAACATGTATTCAAGTAGGATGAGAATGATAGATTTCTTAATTTGCTTACTTGAAATGATCAAAGAACTTTTGGGGAGACCTCTGAAACTCAGGGATAAGATAAAACAAATGCAAGTGCAATGAAGACTTAGTTCTAGTAACAAGGCAGAAGACCTTGGAAGAAGTTGGAGGCTATGATTTCTTAATGGAATGACACTGGCTAGCAGTATCAAAAGGGAAAAGATAAAAAACATTTAGAAAATGTGTAGCTCATTGCAATTTTCTTTAAGACAGTTAGGATGCATTCTGGCACCTCTACACAAGGATACCTTGTCAGTTTGAAAATACTTCTGGACCTCAGAGATCCCATGATATTAACAGTGTTTGGGAGTTGAGCCATGTATTTGAAACTTACTGACACTAGCATTTTATTTTACAACACTTTAAAATAACAAACCAGCTGAACTCAAGGCAAATATGAAGTCTTTCCTTCTGCAGAGTTTCAGAGAAATTCTACTTCAAGGCTCTGGTGTGTATGTTTTTGTGGGTGTATTTGGAGAGGGGGGGGGAGACAAGCAAGCAGACTGGCCCCCCAACTAAATGAATGGGAAAATGGATAAAAAGCTTGTTAAGTTCCCTCCTTTATCTGGACTGAACCAGAGGTGGGTTCCTACCAGTTCTAACCGGTTCTTTAGAACAGTTAGTAAACTGGTGATGATGTCATGGAACCAGTTCTTTCAGTGTGTTTTGTGGGCGCCGCCATCTTGGATTTTGCTTCTGCGCATGCGCAGAAGCTATTTTTTGATTGTTGCAGGGGCACGCGCACGCAACCCTGAGCGAACCGGCAGCAAACGGATGCAGAACCCACCCCTGGGCTGCACCAGTAAACAGCCTTGGGTGAATTATTGTGAAAAGCACCTGGCTACAAAAATGCCAACCCTTTTGAATTTGTAGCTCTCAGTGGCTTTTAAATAAAAATACAAGGAATGGTGCATTTGTCGCTGATTATATTATATTGTCTAGATTTTATATTTTTGGCAAATGACCAGACAAATGTGGACATATATCAGGAGGGAAGAGCACTAGCAATTTATTTTCTTCAAATGGAGAGCCTGAGAAGATGTAGATTATTCCAGTGTAGCAAACAGGACACTGTACTGATCATACTTTCTTTTTACATTCCAATGTGATTCAACACTGATTTAACCCCAGTTTCTGAGGTATGCAAAACTTAAGATGACCAGGAGTCATTGCTGAACTGGTTTTGAGGACCTGCAGAATGAAAACTGTGGGAAGTTTCCTCTCTTCCATCCATCTCCAGTTTTTGATCCTATTCTTCTGTTTCTGCTAAATTTTAATATAGATAAGCCTATCTGGTGGACATAGACTGAAGTGATCTGGGGGGAACATTTCTTATCATTCTGAAATAAATCGCAATTTCACCAGATGCAAGCCTGACATAATTTGTTAAAAGTAAGAGTATATACGTCAAAACATGGAGTTTATTATTATACTATGCATTAGATTTGTATCAATGTACTTAACACGTTTCTTTTGATGCATATTTTAATTAACTATTGTCATAGAATTTCTTAGAGATCTGAATGCATTGAGGGATGTTTCAAATAGTATCTGTACAGCAAAAAAAAAAAAAAAGTGAGCCACTCTGACTTTTTTTGTATTATCTAACCAGATCTAATTTCTTTCATGCTAGTCCAGTTTTAAAAATAAATTAGAAGGTAGTCTTATTGGGATTGGATGGATGTGAATTGGGAAGGATATGGATTTTATATTAGGTTAAAGAACTATTTAAAAGGAAATGAAAATTTTCCTTAAATTTCAGAGTTTAATTTAAAGTCTATAAACATTGAAATTTGTTAAGATAAAAGAAATAATGTAACAAAAAAGAAAAAATATACAAAGAAGTGACTTCCAACTTTAATCACAATGAGTAGAAACAATTTTTTAAACTTTTTATTCCCTATAAGATTAATATCTCTTTTTCTTACGTTTCTTCCCTTATCTATAAACAAATCCATAAAATATTAACTTTTCAATCCTGGTCAGCAAAAAGTCCATACAGGGTTGCCAAAACATTGCAAGTCTTCCACATTGCAAGAAAACTACATCAATGTCTCCACAAAGCCATCAGGGTCCAGCTGGATTTGAAGGAGATTCAGTTTTTTAGATTTGTCTGATTTAAAGGGCTATTCTTGATGTCTGGTTTCTTGCTTCCAGAGTTCCTAAATATAAACATAAGAAATATTCATTCCAAACCTTTGCTTTCCTAATACTACTTGTGTATCACAATTCTTCCGAGTATTCTTAATATTTACTGAGTTTCTTGACATATCAACATTTCTAACAAGAGAACAAAACTACATAGATATTATTTGTGCTTCAATTATTGACATAAAATGGCTGGATGCGAGATTTCAAAAAGTTACTTTTTTATTCAATGACAAGAGTCTGACTAGGAAATGACATACTGTATTCCACAAATTCTAATCATTGACTGGTCTTAGAACTTTCTTGCCTGAGAAATGGCAATAATTTGCCAGAGAGAATGTGTGTGTGTGTGTGTGTGTGTGTGTGTGTGTGTGTGTGTGTGTGTGTGTGTGAGAGAGAGAGAGAGAGAGAGAGAGAGAGAGAGAGAGAGAGAGAGAGAGAGCTTTTCTTTCTTTGAAAGTAGGACAACTCTGTACATTTCTAATGATGAAACAATAGTTTTTGAGAGGTAATCTAGGCAGATTTAAGAAAACATATTTCTTTTACACAAAGATCTAGGAATTAGAAAAAAGAAAGCTGGGTAGTTATTAAACCTCTCAAATCATATTATAAAGCTTTTAGAAACAGATAACATTTGTGAAATATTTATTCACTTTGTAACATCCTTTAAGCAGAATGTAAGAGGAACAGAATACACTGAATTTCTTTTGCTCTCTTTATGCAGTCACTAAAAACAGAATGCCAGGGCAAGAGCAGAAATGAAGCCTAGTCATTTATGCCATAATACTGCATAGTTACGGCTGTTCTCAAAAAGACAGAAAGAAAGCTGAGGTATTATTACTGGTATTACCTGATCAGCTGGCAGTGAGACTCATAGTGAGTCCTTATTGGATCTGCAACCTATAAGGATGAATTTAATGGTCACTTTCACTATGATAACATCTGGAAGATTTTTCTAATCTTATCAGATTATACAGTACACCGCAGGCCTGTATCAAGCATTTAACAGGTAATCTTTAATAGATTATAATAATACTGCATCTCTTAAAGACCCTCTGCTGCATTGAAAGGGTAGTATTTTTCTTAGATAATTAGATTTTCAGGAAAAATAAACTTTTTAAAGTGACATGAATGTTGTTATTTGATGCACTATTTAACCAGTGAGAGCTAGCTTGGTAACTGTGTTTCAAGGAGTCTGAATTCTTGTCCTGCTTAAGGCACAAAGCCAACAGGATGACCTTGAGCCAGTCATTCACTCTCAATCTTAGGAAAATGGTAATGGCAAACTATTTCCAAAAAGAAAACTGCATGGATGAAATTGCCAGGAGTCAAGATTCACTTGAAGCAGGGGTGAAATCCATCAGGTTCTGACAGGTTCTGGAGAACCGGTAGCGGAAATTTTGAGCAGTTCAGAGAACTGGTAGCGGAAATTTTGAGTAGTTCGGAGAACTGGCTGGCCCCAGAGTGGGGTGGGAATGGAGATTTTGCAATATCCTTCCCCCAGGAGTGGGGAGGGAATGGGGATTTTGCAGTATCCTTCCCCTGGAGTGGGGTGGGAATGGAGATTTTGCAGTATCCTTCCCCTGCCACACCCAAGCCATGCCCACCAAGCCACATCACGCCCCCCAAGCCACGCCCATAGAACCGGTAGTAAAAAAAATTGGATTTCACCACTGTTTTAAGGATGCCCTTCTATTCCTGGAGAGTAAGAGAAACTCCTGGGGCTGGAGGCCATATCTTTGGGAAAAGTAAAATTTGGGGTCTGAGGTATTCTCAGGCACAACATTCCAATTCATTGTATCTTGCTTCTTTCCCTTGTAGGATAAAGAACATAAAAGCCCCTTTGTAAAATTGCTGAATTGGTTTTCTAGTCTCTGAACATCAGATGGTCATTTGGTGACTTTTTTTAAAAATGCAGATTTGGTAATCCATTACTCCCTGCAGCAAGGTCTGAACAAAGGTAGGGTTAGCCCTCAGCCACAATAGGAATTGCCCAACAAGCCCCTTCATTGCATCAGCCAAACTCCAACCAAGCTTAGTGCTCTATTGTATGAGCTGGCAGGGTGCAATAACTGAGGTGACACCGTGAATGCGCTAAAACATAACCTTTATTCAACAATGAACTCAGTAACCACTAACTAATGAACTGAGGTTACGCATTGACAGCTCCCTTTTATAGTCGGCTGTCAACAGGCTGGCCAATCACAGCTGTTCTTCGCTCCCACTCCTAGAGCGGCCCCGAGTGGCATACCGGAACATTACACCCCTTTCCGCCAAGTTGGCGCACGCGTACTCCTGTAAATACGCCGGATGGCGCTGGATCCGTCCGGATCTTCGTGGCTCCACCGAGCTCTCGCTTGTGTGTGGAGCAGAGGCTGTCGAGGTCGGGCCAGGCTGCCCTCCTTCTGCTCCGCCCCGAGTCGGGCTTTCCTCCGGTGCCAACCCCATCGATTCAGGTGAGTCAACCTGGGGCATTTCGCTGAGGGGGTTGTCAACTGACAGCGGCTGCTGGCTGCGACCCGGCTCTCCAGAGACACGGTCAGACGCATTGGGCAGACTTCATTCTTGTTCGGGACTGATTGCTACTGTCCACCTGGTCCTAAGCTGATCGATGTGGCGGTGCCACACGCGACCGTCCTCCAACGATATCTTATATGAACATGGTCCACACACGCCCACAATCGTGCCGGGCAGCCACAGGGGATGACCCAGGTGGTTCCTAGCATAAACTCTGCTGTCTACATCGTAACAGCGGGAGGGGCGAGCTGAATCTAAGGGCTTTTCAGGGACAAACAGGGGGTGTAACCTGTCGAGAGTAGTTCTCAGACGCCTGCCCATCAGTAGCTCAGCTGGGCTCTTGTTAGTAGTCACGCAAGGCATCGTGTGTCGGGTTAAGAGCAGTTCCCCTATTTTTGCTTGCCAATCCCTGGGTCCTAACTTAGTCAGGGTCTCCTTAGTCGAGCGCACCATGCATTTGGCCATTCCATTACTGGCCAGATGCCAAGGCGCAATCAGGCCATGCCTGATACCTAAACTAGCTAAGAAACTCTCAAATATCAAGGAAGTTAGTTGAAGGCCATTATCCGAGATCAGTAGATCCGGTAATCCGTGGGTGGTGAAGAGAGACGTGAGGCTTCTTATGACAGCCTCCGAAATAGTAGAAGGCATTAACCGCACCTCCAACCACTTGGAGAACGCGTCGACCACCACTAAAAACATCTGCCCTTGCACTGGGCCAGCAAAGTCAACGTGGATGTGTGACCACAGCCCCGCAGGGGATTCCCACTCCTGGGGCGGGGATTTTGGAGGTGCTGCCCTGGTAGCCTGACAAGAAGTGCATGTAGACACCCACTCTTCAATTTCTCTATCTACCCCTGGCCACCACACATAGCTACGGGCCAGCGCTTTCATGCACACAATGCCCGGGTGACCTTTATGTAATGTTTCCATTACCGGCCTGCGCAAGGAGGGGGGAATGACCACCCTATCCCCCCAAAGCAAGCAACCCCGCAGAACAGAGAGCTCCAATTGGTGGACCTTAAAGGGGAGAAACTCCTGGTGCACTTTATCAGCAGGCCACCCTCTAAGGACCCACATCATCACCCGGGACAACACCTGATCCTTTGTGGCCGTGCGAGCAATGTCGAGCACAGTAATGGGGAGTCAGAGGTCGGAAATGGTGAGGATGGATGCCGCAGAGGCAGGTTCCGCAAGTGTGACAGGCAGGGGGCAGCGGCTCAAAGCGTCAGCATGTGCCAAGTGCTTCCCCGGCCGATGAGACAGAATGTAGTCATAGCTGGCCAGGAATACCGTCCACCAGGTCATCTGTGGAGACAGCATGGGAGGGGTCTGTCGGTCGCCAGCTAGAAGCCCAAGAAGGGGCTTATGGTCAGTCACCAACTCGAAGTGGCGGCTGTAGAGATAATGGTGAAATCTTCGCACTCCAGCAACCAAAGCCAGAGCCTCTTTGTCAATCTGGCTGTAGTGGCGTTTGGCTGCAGCCAGAGTCCTTGAAAAGAAAGTGATTGGGGCCTCCGAGCCGTTGGGCAGTCTATGGCTCAAGACGGCCCCCACCCCATACAACAAGGCATCACAAGCCAGGACCAGCAGCAGGTGCTCACAGTACTGGGCAAGGACAGCATTAGACATGAGCAACTGCTTGACAGCCGCGAAAGCAGCTTTCTCCCGCTTACCCCAACACCACGGGACGTTAGTGTCAAGAAGGCGATGCAGCGGTTCCGCCACAGATGCCTTATGCGGAAGGAATATGGCATAAAAGTTCAAAAGGCCGAGGAAAGCCTGGAGTTCTGAATGGTTGGTGGGTGCTGGCGCGTCTTGGATGGCCCTAGTCTTGGCAGCGGTGGGGTGGATTCCGGATGAGTCCACGAGGAATCCCAGGAATTCCACCTGCGGAACAGCAATGAAACACTTTTCCCTCTTAACCCTGAGGCCCACTTGCTGGAATTTGGCAAGGACTGAGCGTACGCGGGTCATCAATTCTGAGCGGTTGGACGCCGAAATCAAGATGTCGTCGAAGTAAGGAATCGTCCCTGGGATTCCGTGTAAGAGCCGCTCCATTAAGCTCTGGAACAACCCAGGGGCGATGCTGATTCCGAACTGGAGGTGGCGACAACAAAAGGCCCCGCGATGAGTAATTATAGTTTGGGCTTCAGCAGCTGCTTCATCCACAGGCAGTTGCTGGTAAGCCTGGGATAAGTCCAAATTGGCAAAAATTGCACCTCTTCCAATAGAGTGGAGCAAGTGCTGGACGACAGGCACAGGGTATGCATGGGCAGGTAATGCACGGTTAACGGTGCATTCATAGTCAGCACACAAACGAATACTGCCATCATGTTTGACAGGTGTCACGATGGGTGTCTCCCATCTCGAATGATCCACCGGTTCCAGCACGTCCTGGGAGATCAACCTGTCAAGTTCAACGTCAACCTTGGGCCTCAAAGCAAGGGGCACTCAACGAGGCTTGAGGCGAATGGGTGCTATTAGAGGGTCCAAGTTGAAAGACACAGGAGTGCCTGTATAAGTGCCCAATTTTCTGTCAAAAACGGAGGGAAATTCCTTAGCTAATGAGTCACAGTCCTCCTCGCCTCTGACTGAATTAATGCCCCCAATGGTTAACCCTAAAGAGGAAAACCAATCAAGTCCTAGGAGACTTGTGAGAGGCTTCTCTACTATGACAAGGGGTAGCCGGCCACTGAAGTTCTTATATTGGATGCTGAAATAACCCTTGCCCACTATAGGAATTGGCGTGCCCTGATAGTCCTTAAGTGCCAACGGGCAGGGCTTTAAGCATCGCTTGGACATCTTCGGGAGCATCTTCACTTAAGCGTGCTCCATGACACAATGGACATGGCGGACCCCGTGTCCACTTCCATGGGGCAGGCCCTTCCTCCCATCAGGACCGTGATGCGATCTTATCCCCAGGGAAACGCTGTGTTTGGCAGACAACAGATTGAGGCAACGGGTCACAGCAATAAATAGCATAGCAATTGTCTCTCTGTTTAAAGGATCCCGCTGGTGGCCATTTCGCAGAGGGGTTGTTGGCTGATTGGCCGGACTGCCACGGAGGGGGCTTTCCTGCTCGACAAACTCTGGCAATGTGGCCATGCTGACCGCACCAGCGGCAGATGGCATCCTTAAAAATACACTGCGCCCTCAGGTGAGTACCCCCACAACCCATACATGGAGTTTGCGCAGGTGCGCGACCCCTAGGCCCGCTATTCTTCTGGCCCTCGTTAAGGCGGCAAATCTTGTCGTCAAGATTAAGCTCACTCTCAGGTGTCTCGAGGAGGGGGTCGATTGCGTTTGTTTGCCTCATTGAAGAAGGGCTTTGGGTCACATCCATTTTGACCAGAGATTGGGATGACATTTCAGCGGCACGGGCCTCGTCTAAAGCAACCTGGAAGGTGAGGCCCTGCATAGCGAGGAGGCGGTGTTTGAGGCGGCTATCTCTTACGCTGAAAACTAAATGATCCAAGAGATAGTCTTCTAAATTGTAAAACTCGCAATAGAAGGTGGCTTTCCTCAGGGCCACAATGAACTGATTAATCGTTTCACCCTCCCCTTGGTTTCTATGGTAGAATGCATAACGTCTCGCACATCGGGAGGGCGGAGGGGCGTAGTGGTCTTTGAGTTTGGCCAGCATAGCCTCCCATGACACGGTGTGGATGGACTGAGGGGCAAAAAGTGCCTGCGCCATCTCAAACATCTCTGTCCCGCAAAATCCTAAGAAGTAGGCACATTTCCTATCCCCCGATAGCTCCATGTATGCGTTGGCTATGAGGAAACATTCAAACCTTGCCACGTAGGACTCCCACGTCTCACCGGGTGGGTTAAAAGGCACAAATGTGTGTTGAGTCACCATTTCCGTTCCTCAGAATCATCGAGGTGGAACGGGTGGCCTCAGCAAGCGGCATCTTGTCATCAGTTACAGTTCTGACTAGTGACTGCTTCTCGCCTCAGTTTTGTGATTCCACCTTCATCGCCAGTGCTCTATTGTATGAGCTGGCAGGGTGCAATAACTGAGGCGACACCGTGAATGCGCTAAAACATAACCTTTATTCAACAATGAACTCAGTAACCACTAACTAACGAACTGAGGTAATGCCGTTTGACAGCTCCCTTTTATAATCGGCTGTCAACGGGCTGGCCAATCACAGCCGTTCTTCGCTCCTGCTCCTAGAGCGGCCCCGAGCGGCATACCAGAACATTACACTTAGCTCAGACAAACTCCTGGGATTTGTACATGGCACCATGGGAGTCAACAGCCAATAGAATACATGTTCTTGCACAGGAACAGGAAGCTCAAGTTCAAAGCCCAAGAGAAGGTATAAAAACCCCTCACTCTCAACTGCATGTGGTCAGCTACCCAGAATCACATGTGCTTGGTGGTTCTGCTTCATCATTAAACCATCTTTCCAATCAGCCTCCATGTTTTCAGTGTCTTTCTCCCGGCTTGGAACTGAACCAGATGGATATTTCTCCCAACAAAATAAATCCAAGATAATGATTAGATATACTGTTTTTATTTATATTTGCCAACTGAATAAGTTTATGCTTTTTGCATTCTTCCAGGAATAATCTATTCCATTTAAGCATACCTTGAAGAATGTAAAAAGCATCTTCATGATGGTATGACTCTTCTCCTTTTGTTAAATTTACATTAAAAATTTGCTTCAAGCATTAGATGCATTAATCTCTCACTTAGGCTAATTGAAAAGTTGGGGAGATGGCAATCATTTTAATTTATGGTTAATGATAATTAAAGTATTATAGAATAATCCTTGAAGATGGGAATCTAATCTTTACAGGCATATTTAGTTTTAGTTTGCTGAGTTGCATAGAAACATTAGACGATCTAAGCCAGATAGGAACATAAACACTTGCAGGGCTGATCCAGTTTGCTGCCTAATGCAATGTTCAAATGGGAAACAATCATCCCATCTCAAGAAAAATGCAGAGTATCCTAACCATCTAGGCCAGTGTTGGCGAACCTTTTCGGCACTGAGTGCCGAAACAGGAGTGCGCATGCGCGCCGGTCACCTGGTCTTCTGGTTTCTGGCGCACATGCACGTGCGAAGACCAGCTAGCCGGTATGCATGCGCGCGCTGGAAACTGGAAGCTCAGCTTCCCAGCACGTGCATGCGCGCCAGGGAGCTGCTCTTCCAGTTTCCGGCGCTCCCGCATGTGTGAAGACCAGCTGGCCAGCGTGCATGTGCACGCCAGAACCCAGAAGAGCAACGGGCAATGGTTGGCGTGCCCGGAGAGATGGCTCTGCGTGCCATAGGTTCGCCATCACGGATCTAGGCCATTTTTGTATCACTCATAAAACTGCCCAAATGCATCTTCTCCTTTCTGGTGTTAAATACACACACAAAAAAGTGAAATAATCTGACCATTGGCTGCCATTCATGACATTCAGCCTCATACATGCTTCGCTCTGCTTCAAGGTTGGTAATTTGCCTCCTGGTATCTCTCTACAGTAGAGTTTTTCCCTTTCCTAAAGTTGATGTGGAAACAAACCCTAGTGTAGGTTCCTAATCTATCATGTGAATTTGGACTTCTAGAATTACTGAGCAACACTTAACTGTTGCTACAATGCAGCTGCTGGTTACACTGCTAAAATAATACAGAATAGATTGGTCATTCAGAGTCTGAAAACATCAGCTAGTAATGCAGAAACCAACAGTTCCCAGGCTAGAGAGAACAGTTATGTAAATGCAGTCCAGTTGTCTCCCAGAACTACAAAGAAAAAAAAAAAAACCCATGGGGTTTAAACTGTGAAGCACAAATCATTATGTTAGCCAGCAGCTGGGAAGACCAGGCAAAAGGGGGCAGAGTGAAAGCTGCATTGCAGTGCTGTGACACAAGCCCTGCTCCTTTTTCTAAATGCATTGCAATGCCTCAGGCATGTCCCAAAGAGGGAGAGTTTGCAGCGTAATGCCACAATGCTGTTTTTTGTAATTCAAATGAAAAAAGGAGAGCCCGTGGGTGCTACTGATAAAAGCCTTTATTTTTTTTACATTATTGAGGACAAATCATTCTAATTTGGCTGAGCTGTGGCTGAAAATCTTCTGTCAAGTCAAGCCTAGTGCTTAATAAGGGGTTAAGTGTCTGAAGACCTAAGATTTACTGCCAAGCCCTAACATTTCACATGCATGTTGACTTACATACTGTAGTACAGTAGTGTGGCTGTTTCACCCAGTGTTTTTAGGGTGGTTTTCCTTCCCAGTATCTAACTTTATTGTTAGACTGAGTAAGGTTACTGTTTGTAACCAATGAAGTTTTTTTTCTACAGGTACCCCCAAATTTAGTGGTAATAGGGGTAATTTGTCTTAGGATATACCCCTATTTTGATGCAATTTTAATTCTGTCAAACAAATCAGAAACCATACACTTATTTGTTTATATAGAGAGGGCTTTTTTTTTTTTCTTTTTTTTTATTTTGGTCTCTTTAATTTTTTTTTGAAAAACAATTAAATCCAACCACCCCCCCA
>QLTV01000972.1:5446267-5490530 GCA_003457575.1 Thermophis baileyi
TGCGTGCGTTCGCCCGCCATCTTGGGGCCACCGTCACTGCCGGGGTGAAATGCTCTCGGTTCGGCCGTGCCTGCGGGTCGCTGGACAGCCGGTAGCGACAGAAGCGGGAGACTTCGCCCACCTGCCCGGACGCCGCCGTTTGGGTTCTTTTTCCCTCTGCGCATGCGCAGAACGCTTTGTGCATGCGCAGAGGGTAAAAGAACTCAAATGGCGGCGTCCGGGTGGGTGGGCGGCGCCTCGCGCTACCTTGGCGACCGGCTCTACGGCGACCGACAGGTAAGAGCGGACCGGTAGCATTTCACCACTGGAGTACTCATCTCTAATGATCTAAGTGCCAGAGCTCACTGTAACAACATTGCCAAATAGGCATTAAGAGTAGTTAACCTAATCTTGCGTAACTTCTTCTCTGGTAATACTGTACTGCTAACTAGAGCATACAAAACATTTGCTAGACCAATTCTCGAATACAACTCATCTGTCTGGATATGGGACATTAATACAATTGAGTGAGTCCAGAGATATTTCACATGAAGAGTCCTCCACTCCTCTGCTCGCAACAGAATACCTTATGCCACCAGGCTTGAAATTTTGGGCTTAGACAACTTAGAACTACGCCCAGGGGTGAAATGCTCCTGGTTCGGACCGGTTCTTGCGTACCAATAGCAGCGGCGGCCTGTGGTTCGGAGAACCGGTAGCAATGGTTGGCTGGCCACGCCCCTGAACCGGTTCCCTGGATGCCGCTCACTTGCCCTGCAAGCGGATGTCCCCGGGCTGCTGCACATGCGCACCTCAGTGCTGGTACTCCTTCATGACATCAGGCTGGCCTGGCCCTATCCCGGCCAGCCTGATGTCATGAGGGAGTGCCAGCACTGCGGTGCACATGTGCAGCAGCCTGGGGACATCCGCTTGCTGCAGCAAGGTAAGGCCGATGCTGGCGGGGGGGGTGTGAGCACCTGATGGTGAACCTATGGCATGCGTGCCACAGGTGCACCAGGCTCTGGTGAGCACCTGGTGCAGATGGAGGAGGAAGGGAAGGCTACGGCCAGGCCCGCCTGCCTTTTGGATCTGGCTCTCCTTGCTGGGAGGCTCGGCTCGGGCTCCTTTTCTCCCTTTTCCTGCTTGGGTTTCGGGACACCTTCATGGAAACCCCGCCCCTGGCTATGGGCAAAGCGACCAGGAAGAAGCAGGAGGCGAGAGGAAGCACAGGCGGTGCTTGGCAGCTCGGATTCTGCTCTTCGCCTTCTCGTAGCTTGGAAGTCCGGCAGGAAGGGAAGGGGAGGCGGCGGCTGGGCTGAAAACGGAGCCAGAGCCACGCCGCTGTTACCACCTTCCTCCTCCCTCCAGTGCCACCGCCGCCCAGTAGGAGGGAGCCTAAAAGCTAAGTCGCTTGTCAGGCTCCCTCCTGAGGTGGGGAGACATGCCGCCAAAGCCCACCATGGCCACTAAGGTGAGGAGACCACCCCGGCTGGCCTCCCCACCTCTGCTCCTTTCCCGGCTTGGCTCGGCTGGCAGCAGGCATGGCGGGGGTCGGGTGGGGGTGCTGCGCGGCCTGCGGTTGGGCCCATTGCCCGCTGCTGCAGCCACAAAGAGGCTTGCTGCTGATGCTTCCTTCCTGGGGTGGCGGGGCTGCGCACGAGGAACGCTGGGAGCCAACTCAGGCACATGGGACGGCATTTGCTGGCTGGGCGGCCGCCTGCCCCGCCCTCTGCTCCTTCCATGGCTCGGCTCTTTGCACCTCCATTTTTATCGAGCTCCCCCCCAAAAAAACCCAGACCCCAACGAACACCTGTTGTTTCAGCCAAAATGGAGTTTGCCTGTCATTCCCTCACAGACCAACTCCAGCCCTGTTAGCGTCCCAGCCCCTTACCTTTCGCGTCCCAGCCCCTTACCTTAGCTGCTCCGCCCAGTGAGGTTGTGCGTGGAGGAGCTGGTCGTGTTTCCTGGCAGGGCATGCAGGTCACCACCCATTCCGTGATGTCTTGGTCTAGTTTGGGCCACCACAGATAGCTCCTGGCCAATGCCTTCATCCGCACTATTCCGGGGTGTCCTATATGTAAGGTGTCTAGGACCCTTTTCTGCAAACTTCGGGGTACCATGACTCTTCCCTCCCACAGCAGGCAACCCTTTAGCACTGACAGTTCCATTTGCTTATTTAAAAATGGTCTGAATTCTTCTCCTATGTCTTCTGGTAGCCATCCCCTTAACACCCAGTTAATGACTCTTGACAATACCTTGTCTCTGGCTGTATGGTCTGTGATATCATTTGACATGACTGGGCTGGATTTCTCGATGTCAATGAGCAAGATTTCGGCCACAGGTGCGGGGTCTTTGACGAGGTCTGGTGTGGGGCAGCGGCTGAGAGCGTCGGAGTTGCTGATGCTTTTCCTGGGGCGGTGGGTCAATTTATAGCTGTACCCTGTTAGGAAGATTGACCAGCGTGTCATCCTGGGGGACATGTAGGTGGGTGTTTGCTGATTCCTTGCAAGGAGTCCCAGCAATGGCTTGTGGTCAGTTATTAACTCGAAATGCCGTCCATAAAGGTATTCGTGGAAACGCTTGATGCCGGCCACTGCTGCAAGCGCTTCCTTGTCTATTTGGCTATAATTTCTTTCCGCCAGAGACAGGGTCTTTGAATAATAGGCTATTGGAGCCTCAGAGCCATTTGGAAGTTGGTGGCTCAGGACGGCCCCTACTCCGAAAGGGGATGCGTCGCATGTCAGAGTTAGGGGAAGGTTTTCGTTATACTGGATGAGGACGCTGTCGGACGATAGGAGGTCCTTTATGGCTTGGAACGCGCTGGCTTCTCTTGGTCCCAAATTCCAGGTGGCCATCTTCCCCAAGAGCCAGTGCAGCGGCTCAGCAACTGTCGCCTTCTGTTTGAGAAAAATGGCGTAAAATTTTAAAAGTCCGAGGAAGGCTTGCAACTCGGTTTTATTAGTTGGGGTGGGAGCTTCTTTGATGGCTTTGACCTTGTTGTCTGTGGGATGAATGCCGGACCCGTCGATCAGGAATCCGAGGAATTCGACTTGTTTTACGCTGATCTTGCATTTTTCCCTCTTTTCTTTGAGCCCCTGCTTCTGAAACCGTTGCAGGGTCGCCCTCAGTCTACTGATGAGTTGTTCCTTAGACTCCCCAGAGATGAGGACGTCGTCAAAATAAGGAACAACTCCAGGGATGCCCTGCAGTAAGCGCTCCATCATGCTTTGAAACAGTCCTGGAGCGATGCTTACACCAAATTGCAGGTGGTTGTTTTGAATGCTCCCCTGTGCGTTACTATTGTCTGGGCTTCTGCGGTGGCGGCGTCCACCGGCAGCTGTTGGTAGGCTTGGGCCAAATCTAATTTTGCGAAAATTTGTCCGTTGCCTAAGGAATGCAGCAGATGTTGAACCACTGACACTGGGTATGGGTTTTGTTGTAGTGCCTTATTAATGGTACATTTATAATCTGCGCAGATGCGAATAGAGCCATCTGGCTTCATTGGAATTACAATAGGGGTCTCCCATGTGGCGTGGTCGACGGGTTCTAGAAGCCCTTGGGCTAGGAGCTTGTCCAATTGTTTGTCCACCTTGGGACGCAGGGCAAACGGGACTCGTCGAGGCTTAAGTCTAATGGGGGTGACGCTGGGGTCTAGGTTAAACAAAATGGGTTTGTCCGTATATTTACCTAGACTCCCATCAAAGACGTCCTGGAAGTCCGCTAGTAGTTGGTCCAATTCGTCCCCCTTGATCTGGTTTAAGCCGGTGATGCCAATCCCCAGCGGTTTGAGCCACTCCACACCCAGTAGCGTTGGTCTGTTCCCCTCAACGAAAGTTAGGGGTAGCTTGAAGAGCCGAGGTGGCGCAGTGGTTAGAGTGCAGTACTGCAGGCTACTTCAGCTGACTGTTTAGCAGTTCAGCGGTTCAAATCTCACCGGCTCAAGGTTGACTCAGCCTTCCATCCTTCTGAGGTGGGTAAAATGAGGACCCAGATTGTTGGGGGCAATATGCTGACTCTGTGAACCGCTTAGAGAGTGCTGTAAAGCACTGTAAAGTGGTATATAAGTCTAAGTGCTATTGCTATTGCTATTGCCACGGAATGCTTTGAACCTCAGGGGTACTTCTGCCAGTCCCAGCATGCGAATGGGGTTGCCCTGGAAGTCATTCAGTCGAATGGGTTGCGGCTTTAGCTGGTGTCTTGTGATGGCCGGCAGGACTTGCTTCAGGATTTCCCAGGATATTATTGTGAATACAGAGCCAGTGTCTAGCCCCATCTTGCATGGGGTCCCTTCAATGGCCACGGTGATGTGGAACTTCTCCCCTTGGCCAGCGTCGGAGTGACCCACCGTGGTGTTGTAGATTCCCCGGTTTCTTGGTAATGGGAATCCTCTCTGCACCTACCTCGCTGGCCCCCAGAGCAGTTCTGCCCTTGTCTTCCTGGTCCCGTGGGTGGTCTGGGTTGGTACTGGGCTGGCTGGTAGGGGGTTGGTTGGGTGGCTTGGCAAGCTTCCATGATGTGCCCTCTTTTTTGGCAGTGGTGGTAAATGGCATCTTTGAATTTACAAAGTGCCCTGGCATGGCCCCCTAGGCAGCCCGAGCAATGGGTCTGCCTGTTCTCATAGTCTCTGAGGCTTACCCTTTTCTCCGTGTGGACCCGGTGCACCAGTTCGTCCTCCTCTGACTCATCATCGTCTTCTGGGACTTCGGTCATCCAATCGGGCTCCCTGTGTGTACGATGAATTGTCCCAGTCTTTCGGATGTCTGCTGCTGAGTTGTCTGACGACTCGGCGGCTCAAGCTTCTTCCACGACATCCTTGAAAGTTGCCCCCCTTCTGATCAGCAGCTTCTTTTGCAGATTGAGATCTCTCCTTCCTAAAATGATCTGATCTTGCATCATTTCCTCCGGGTTTATGAATTCACATTTGGTTGCGATCTCCCGGAGTTTAGCTACAAAGTCATTGATGGATTCACCATCATGCTGGCGGTGATGGTAAAATTCATTTCTGCTGACCATCGGGGTTGCTGCGGGGGTGTAGTGTTCCTTCAGAATTGTCTGGAGTGTTCTCCATGAAATGGACTCGATGTCTGTGGGTGCCACCAGGGTCTGTGCCATTTTATAAATTTTTGGCCTGCAGTAGGTCAGGAAGAGAGCCCTCTTCCTATTGTCTGGTAGATCCTGGAAATTGTTGGCTTCCAGGAACATGCGAAAACGGCTCATATAAGTTTGCCATTCTTCCGTCTTTGGGTCGAAAGTTGCTGGAGTGGGAGAGGTGTGAGTAGCCATCCTCAAGTTTGGCCGGAGCAGGGCGATTGCTTGCTTCTAAGATGGCCGCGGATGCCACGAGGTGCCTTTGTCCTGTTGTCCTTCTTCAACCACCCTTGTCACCAGTGTCAGATTAGCGCGGGAAAGAAAGAGCGAGACGCAGGAACAGTTCTTTTAAGGGCTTCCCTGTAGCCAAACCGGCCACTGACAGCAGTTTATTTCTCCTGCCGCTAGATTAGCCAATCAGCGGTGGCTATGCAAATCCGTGCTACGTACGGCTTTTCTTTTCAGGCTGTTTATTATCCTGGCAAATACTCTTCTGGATTTGCTTTCATTTGCCAGTATTCTTTAAGGCAGGGGTCTCCAACCTTGGCAACTTTAAGCCTGGAGGACTTCAACTCCCAGAATTCCCCAGCCAGCTGTGCTAAAAAAAAGGGAGGAACTTTTGTATTTGCAAAAGCATTTTTCTAGTATCTGATATTTCTTCTTTTCCCATTATGTTCATCCATTTGAATTCCCTTCCTTCCAAACTTCTATTTCATTTCCTGATACCAAAATCCATATTTAACAGTATCTCAAAATCTGCAGATACACTAAACAAGAACAACGGATAGTAAATTATGTATTTAATAATAAGAGAATGAAAGAGAAAAGGCGCATACAGGTCTATGCTCCTTGATTGTATTTCACTACTGTGGTTGTGGCCAAGATATCCAGTGGCTTCACAATTTCTTGATTCATTGTGAGTACAAAGAATCCTATTTTTCCCCATTCTCAAGGTAGAGTTTCAATCAACTACCAGCTGGGTCTTATAACAATTCAGCCAAGTGGAAAAAAGACCAAATTACTCCATGGGGTCAATCCCTCTTATTCAGTGTCAATCATAGGGTCACCTTTAATCTAATGCTAAGAGAACGTGAGCAAGTTGTTTGTTTTTGTAACAGTGGTATAAAGTTAAATTGTAAACAAATATAAAACAAACAAAAATAATACACCCCTCTCACATCTTAAACATTAGGGAGGTTCACACTGCATCTCAAATAATTATGCTTTAGAAATCACTACAGTTTTCAAAATGTTTATGCTGGATTGGGGCTACTATATGACTAATTATATAAAGATAATAAGGAATGGGAATTGGGCACAGTATACCTAGCTTTCCCAAACTCTGTTTTATGTGAATTTTTAAAAATACCATTTGCTTTATTTATGATAGTTGGGCAATCTTTCAGTCTGTTAATGTGTGCCTATGCATACTGTAAATCTTGAGTGTGCTAAAGAGAAGTGAGCAAAATATTCAAAGACAAACAATGACCATTGTTGGGAAGAAGTAGATGTTTATGTCCAACTTCCTTCCAGAATATATCCTGCATTTTTGTTCATTACCTCTTTAAAGGGGATTATGATCTAAGTCTGTATTTAAAAAGCTAATAAATACATTTTTCATTGTATTAAAAATAAGAAATCATACAGTTTAAAACCTGTTAGGCATGATGAAAGGGAAGGAGGAGTTGTAATTACAAATACATTCAGTACCTACCACATCCAATACCCTAAAAACTATTGACTGAATTTTGGCTTTTGAGGATACTATGCATGTGTGTATGCATTGATGTACAGAATACAGAATAACAGAGTGGAAGGGACCTTGGAGGTCTTCTAGTCCAACCCCCTGCTCAGGCAGGAAACCCTATACCATTTCAGACAAATGGTTGTCTAATCTCCTCTTAAAAACTTCTAGTGTTGGAGCATTCACCACTACTGGAGGCAAGTTATTCCACTGATTAATTATTCTGTCAGGAAATTTCTCCTTAGTTCTAGGTTGGTGCTTGCCTTGATTAGTTTCCATCCATTGCTTTGTGCCCTGCCTTCAGGTGCTTTGGAGAATAGGTTTATCCCCCATCTTCTTTATGACAGAACCTTAGATATTGGAACACTGAGTGGTCTGAAAAGCAGGGGGATGGTCTTCACACAGATTTCATAAACCATGTGCTAATTCTATATTAAGGCAGAATGCCTTAAATGCACAAAACCTGTGCATTTACTGCTTGTGCAGTTTGTCCACCTTTCCACACGTGGTTGGGCATTTACAGTCTGATATGACAAGGCATTTAAATCCCCCCCATAGTGTTTGATTGATGTTTATACTCCTTTTCTGTTCCATTCTAACTAGTAAATGCAAAAGTGACAAACATGGCGGTCCATCAGGTGTGTGTGTGTGTGTGTGTGTGTGTGTGCTGGGGGGCAGCAAGTGTTGTAATATCTCATTTAATTATCTAAGAGGTGGAACTTTCATTGCGATGTCATGAGATACAATTTGCCATTTTGATGAAACCTCTGGATTCAGAAGACACCTCTGGTTGTAGGGTTTGTGTTAGATTTAAGATGCCCATATTCAGCTTGAAATCCATACAATTTTATTAGCTATTCAAATCATATGAAACATGAAACATTTCCTCCTAAGTTTTCCATTTGTTACAGTCAATAAAGCTTGGATATATTTTGAAATTACTCTACTGCCCAAATTTTGTGTGACTGTAATAGCTAGTGTGGCTAATAAAGGCTAATTCTAAACTTGTTTAGCTATAAATCTGAAACCTTTATTTTTACGACAAGAAGTACTTCCACAAATTCCTTCTAGAAAAATGAGATGAATCAATTTCGTTAACTAATATCCAATATTGGACCAAGAAAAAAGCTGAAAATATCCAAATTGATTGTTTGTTGCCTTTACAAATGTATTCATTCTCCATTCCAATGCAATTTTTTTTTGTTTTCCTCTTTCATTGTTAGCACAACAAACATATACTGTATGTTATTAGTGAACTAGCTACTCTAGCTTTTTCTGTGGGTCTCTTAGTGTGTCTCTAGAACAGCGGTTCTCAACCTGTGGGTCGCGACCCCTTTGGGGGTCGAATGACCCTTTCACAGGGGTCGCCTAAGCACGCGCTAGCCCGCCACATACCCTTTGTCACCTCATCGCGCGCGGGGAGGGGGTCGCGGCATTAGGAAGGTTGAGAACCACTGCTCTAGAACCATAATATTTATATATTCATTATTGTAGTATTTAGTACAGTTTCCTCTTTGTACAGTATTCTAAACAAAAGAATCTTCATGCAATTTAAGGATCTGCTAGCGCTAACCAAGGTTCATTTATAGCAGTTCTCCAGCAGTAACCCATGAGAGGTCCTTGAATGGTCACAAGCAGAACATGATGAAAGTGGTTATCCACTTGTATCTGCTCATAGTACTGGAAATTCAATGAACAATGCTTCTGAAGGTGTCATGGTTAGTCAGTGGTTTCCTTTCTGTACAATCCAGATGGAATTTGAAAATTGAATGTAAAAAGAATATCAGAGGAATTGGAGTGAACAACTTGATTTGGGTTAAGGGCTGCAGCATGTTGGGGTAAAATGAGTGCTTTAAATTCCCACAAGGCTTAACATCTTTCAGTGCCAAACTTCCAAACATGTTCTGAAAAATTTGCCGTGACACAGTTTAGGTAGGAAAGGGAGGCAGTGTGGTGAATTGCATGTGGCTGTCAGGCTGTCTTTTTGGGTATAAACCATAATTGTTTCATGACCATCCTTTCAGGACAAGCAGTTACTAAGTAAGTTCAGTGTTACATAAAAGTAATAAAGTCTTCCAGATTTTTTCCCTACTAATAGAAATCTTTCATTTCTGACCTGAACATTTACAGCTAGATTTGCATCTGAAGAAGCCATTTCTAATACATAACTGTCATATATTTTAGTGCAACTGTTCCATACAGTATCAAAACTTGATGAGTTACTATCATTTTAATGATTTGAAAGGAGAGGGAATAAATAAAAAATGCAGCAGAGGCATGATCAGATTGTTAGACTATCCAACTGCACACAGAATAGAAAAAGGCACAAACTACGTACTGCAGGCTACTTCTGCTGCCTGCCGGCTGCCTGCAGTTTGGCAGTTCAAGTCTCACCAGGCTCAAGGTTGACTCATCCTTCCATCCTTCCAAGGTTGGTAAAATGAGAACCCAGATAGTTGGTGGCAATATGATGACTCTGTAAAGTACTTAGAGACTGTAAAGGACTGTGAAGTGGTATATAAGTTTAAGTGCTATTGCTATTTCAATAGAAAGATGTATGCATTCTTCTTTATAACTCCCTCCTCAATTGTGTAATTACAAATACATTTTAATCTACTTCAAGTTTTCAACCTTTGAATTCCCATGCATGTTGTTTAAACAATGTAATTCCTCTTATATATCAAGGCCTTTTCAGTTGAAATATTTTACCTAGTAAAGTTTAAATTATATTTTTATTTCTACTTATGCTCTGTAATTCATATAAACATGTGCTATTTCTCCCATAATTATCAGAACAGTAGTGCAAACCCATAATAACTGAGAAGCAGAAGGTCTTTAACATTGATTTGTTCCAGAGCATATTTTTAATGCAAAAATAAATGCTCACAGCATCATAATGAATGATGTTATACCTGGTAAACTGCAGGTCAAAAAATCTAACAGAGATGTCAACAGTGTGATCAGAGGATTTGTACTCTATGTAATTTATAAAATGAGTCTCATTACAATGTACCATCCCTTCAGGATATTTTACAGATACTGGATGATATAAACTCCAAGACTGATCATGTTGAATCAGATGCTCTATCTGACATTTTGCTTCAGATGAATGTTGAAAATAAATTGCATTATATGCCTATTGAATCTTTGGATTTAAATGTATTTGTGTTGCATACCCTTTGAATAACAGAACTAAAGCTCGGTTTAGGAATTCAAAAAGGATTGTACCTTCCACTTAATTCTCTGCATGCAACTGCATAAAAAAAGAAAATTGTTAGGCATAAACATCAAGTACATTAGAGAGAAACTCCAGCTCAACTCCCCTAGATATTACTTTTCTAGTTGCAGAGAGTTTATCATTCTTTATCTGAAGGTTAAAGTGGTATAGCCAAAACAGACTTCATAACTCCAGTATTTCCTTATCCATGAGTCATTGTGCCATATGTTTGGAGATGAACTCTGTCTTTCTTTTCTTCTTCCTTTTTCTCTCTCCTTTCTTCTTTTCTAGAAAAAAAAAATCCTACTCTAGCAGCCCAATCCAATGAAAACTGCTAATAAGTACATTTTGATGAATTCAGGAGGTTTGTTCTTAAACGAATTGAAGACTGTAAGGTAAATCATTTCAGAAAACCTATTGGAATGAAATTATAGGAAAGAATTCTTCCCTCTCCATTCAAAATGTAATATAATGGAAAGACCCATAATTGGGGAAACAAAACAACCATTTCATAAGTGCATGGCGCAACATAAGAGAACAAACCCATCAGGACTAGATTCAGCAGTCCATCCGCATTTAAAAAACAAAGGACACTCTTTTGAAAACAGCAAAGTCCACATTTTGGACAGAGAGGACCGCTGGTTTGAAAGAGGGGTCAAAGAGGCCATCTATGTCAAAACTGAACAGCCCTCTTTCAACAGAGGGGGCAGGGTATGACATCATTTATCTTCAGTCTACAATGCAGTCCTTTCAACAGTTCCAAGAAGGCTCCACACCCATTTGCACCACTCAGGTGACCCTGAGGTCACAGACAAACCTCCAGGTGACCTCAATGACTCTCTAAAAGAATGCAAATGACCAGCTGTCTGCAAGGAATGTAAATCCTTCCATTCCCCACCATCCAGTCAGAGCTGAAGAAGCTTCTTGGATGAGAAGTGAAACATCTTCAAAGAAAACCAGAAAGTCCAGCTGCATCTTGAAAAAGCAGCTTTGGGACAACCATGACCTGGATGACTGAGAATCTCCATAGACTCATAATGGAATTTGCAGAGAAACCTGAAATATCTTCTGAGAAATCTTTTGGTGATATATATGTTTGTTATCTGATTTGGAATAATGAGGTTGTACTCATGTCTTAATTTTTGGGCTCAACTTTATTGCTTTGCAATGGCTATTTCTCAAAGGGGACAGGAGAGCTGAGAAATGTAATATTAATTTGGTCATCTGGGGATCTGGCATGTCAGATACTTTGGGCAAAGTTTCATTATTGTATGTGTTCACTGTAAAATGCAGAATTTGGAAATTGATGTATTAGGATGAAAGTATTATAATCAGAGGAAGAGCATGAAAAAAGATGAAAAGTAACCCGGAACAAGAATATGTTTGGCACTTAACAACATTTCATCTTTTCTGGAGTTAGTTTGAAATTGGGCACAATGAACTTGTCCTTCAAATAGGAGGGCAATATAACCTGATTCATATTGTGCACTCTATGAGAGGCTGCCAGCTTCATTTAAAAACCTGATATGAAACTGCATTCAGGTTGTTCAGAGAGTATTTCAGCAGGGAGTCATAGAAACCAAATGAAATCAGTAGAATCACTGGAGAATAGACATGCGTGATGAAAATTGATTTATTATAAAAGCATGCCACAAAACAAAAAAGTCTGGTAAATATTTCTAGCAATAATATGCTTTTAGATTTTTTGGGGGGTAAATTCAATATAAAACACATGATATATTTAGGTTTTGTCTGAAGGTCAATATGACATAAATTGAAATCTTAATTTTAATAAAAAAAATAGGCTTAGCTTTAATTTAGTGAATCTCACTCCCATTCTTCTACCTTTTCATTTTCTAATAGTTATGCCAAGTCAGCTATGCACAAAGATTGAGGGGAATAGCAGATAAAGTAGGAAATAAGGGAACAGACCAACAGGTAAATACTTTGTTTTGCTGAAGGTCTGAAACAATAAGTGACATACAGGTAGTCCTCGACTTACAACAGTTCATTTAGTGACCATTTGAAGTTACAATGGCATTAATAGTGATAGATGACCTTAACATCCATTGCAGCATCCCCATGGTCATGTGATCAAAATTCGGATGCTTGACAACTGGTTCATATTTATGATGGTTGCAGTGTCCCGGGGTCATGTGATCATGTGATCACCTTCTGACAAGCAAAGTCAATGGAAAAGCCAGATTCACTTAACAACTGGGTTACTAACTTAACCACTGCAACAGAGGTGGGTTTCAGCAGGTTCTGACCAGTTCTGGAGAACCAGTAGCGGAAATTTTGAGTAGTTCGGAGAACCGGTAAATACCACCTCTGACTGGCCCCACCCCCATCTATTCTCTGCCTCCCGAGTCCTAGCTGATCAGGAGGAAATGGGGATTTTGCAGTAACGTTCCCCTGCCACGCCCACCAAGCAAAGCCACACCCACCAAGCCATGCCCACAGAACCGGTAGTAAAAAAAATTGAAACCCACCACTGTCCACCAAGCCATGCCACGCCCACCAAGCCACGCCCACAGAACCGGTAGTAAAAATTTTTGAATCCCACCACTGCACTGCAATGATTCACTTAACAAATGTGGCAAGAAAAGTCGTAAAATGGGGCAAAACTCACTTAACAAATGTCTCACTTCGCAACAGAAATTTTGGGCTCAATTGTTGAGGACTACCTGTATTTGGGTGAATGTAATAGGCTATGTAATTTCTGTACTTCATGCCACTCCACTGTGTGTTGTTTTTAAAGGCCCAATCTATTGCAATTTCTCTCAAGCACAATGCAGTTTATGCACCAGTGCGATCAGGACTTTTCAGGATCCCCATCATAAAATTAAAAGATTCATACTTGTAGACCTTGTCCATTTTATTACTTCAAATTGGTTGGGAGTAGATAGTTTTTATGTCACCCTTAAATAACTTCTCTTAATTGCTACATTGTCAGTCTCAGTTGCTTAGAATGGGGCTTAAGTATGCAACATCTCTCATTATTTTTCTTTCTATATCTTGGAGCAAAAAGGATAATCTTCACTACACTGGACAACAGTTCCAATAAGTCGCCCAGAAAATAGAAGACATTGTTTGACTTTCCTTCCGAATACTCCTGAAAAGCAACTCTATCTGAGGGTCAGGCAAAAAACAAACAAACCCTTGAGCTCGATAGATACTGCTTCCCCTCATTTATAATGCTTTAATGCCCTGAACCAGTTATATAAAGAAGATCTATTTAGCATTTCATAAGCTCTTTAGTGCAAACTTTGAAAATCTCTCCTTGAGTAGTGTTAAAATTAACTATTCTCTTATGAATCACACATGCACAAATAAAAGAGCGGACGTGTGCTGAAGCAGAGCATGAAAAACTGGCAATTTTTGAAATGTTTTGAAATGTCATAATTCAAGGAACAGTTATTAACTCCTCCTTCTCTTGCCTGCTAATGCAAAATGTTATTCCATGCCTGTGGTATATGGATCTATCTATTAATCCGTTTATCTCTGTCTCTAGGCATGATCAGTTATTCAGACCCTGGAATTTTAATTAGTTTAAGGACAAAGAATCCCCAACCCTTTATTGGCAGAGCAGCCTTATTGAAATGCAACACTGCTATTCAAGTCAGATTTCAGAAAGCTTCACAATATAATATACATAAAACATGAGATAAAAAGAAAGGGTTATATTGGTTTGAGTGTGTGATGGGGAAGGTCGTGATACAATGAAATAATTAGTTTTTTGGATATCACTGTTCCTGTTTTCCATTTTTTAAAAATATGCTATGATAGTCTGATATCATAACCTGTTTGATGGGATATGAGTTTGCCTCATGGCAGAAATATCTAGGGTATTTTTTCTTGCCATGATTAGATAAATGACCTAGGCAATGACTATTTCCTTACCCTGTTAGCTGCAATCCAGAAAATCTGTCAGCTTAGCTTTAGATTTGTGTTTAATATCTGATATTAGAAGAAAAATGATTGTGTACTCAAGGCTTAAATTTCTTTAATATGTTTAATACAAGAACTGCCTGGCATGGAAGATTTTTTATCTTAAGACAGAAAGGATATGATTTAGACTTCGATACCTCCTCTGAAAGCCTTGGGTTTAAAATTTAATGCTTTTGTAATAAATATTTGACTGCATTTGGGGAGCTTCAGTCTCTATTGTCCACATGCACAGATTAAAGTCAAATAAAAGAAGTTAGATAACCCTCCTGGGACACAAAAGGAAGACAACTGGAAGCTGTCTGGCAAGCTTTGTGAGGAGGGAATTTATTTTCGTTAATGTGTCTAAATAAAAGGATCAGCAGTTACTTAAAAAATTTGATGGCCATTTCAAGGTAAAGCCTTCTCCAAGTGGCTTGCATAAAATGGGTAAAACATGACTCCAAGAAAAGAACAACCTGAAGCCTATTAGTACTGCTGATAAGGGGTTATAACATTAGGTAAGTCATGTTTCCTTGGGTAGCAAGAAATTTCTATGACAGGGGTGTCAAACTTGATTTCATTGAGGGCCGCATCAGGGTTGTGTTTGACCTTGGGGGGTCGGGGTCGGCGTGGCCAGGGTGGGTGTGGCCAGCTCAACGTCACTCGTGTCGGGGGCGCCTGTGGTGGCTCAAGCACTCTGCCAGGGAAAACGGGCTCCCGAGGAGGCTGTTGCATCTGAAAACAGAGCTCGCAAGGGCAGCATGAGGGCCTCCCGAGTTCCGTTTTCGCTGGCAGAGGCTCCGCGGGTCAGTCCTTTGCTGTTTCCAGGGTGGCCCCGTGGGCCAGATCTAAGCACCCTATGGGCTGGCTCCAGCTCCTGGGCCTTGAGTTTGACATGCCTGGTCTAGGAGATTCCCATGTGGAAAACTTTCCTATGATGGCTCATCACCTGCAACGTCCTACAAGAAGCAGAATGAGAGCAGTGCATTCTAAGGATGTTATTGGGGAAAAAAAATCATGGATCCTGAAAATCATAATTGGATTGTTTTCCCAAGGTTCTCCCATTGGCTTTGTAAGTATACAGGCTTAACCTGTTTCCACTGATATTAATGACATTTTAACCACCATCCCTTTCTTCTTTTTGGAGAAGTAGGATGGCTTTGCTCCAATTTAAAATAACACATTTCACATCCGAGCACAATGAGCATAAAAAGCTAATGAACAATTAAAAACGAATAGGTAAACAATAAGACAAAACATTATAAGACTCCGTATCTTAATTAAAGTATGTTAGAGGAAATTGTTTTTTAACGGCTTATTTAAAAGCAAGTATTGGGGTAATAAATATAGATTAATTCGGAGATTGTTTCAGAGTAGATATCACCAAAAAGACCTATCTCTAGTGTCCCCTAAGTGGAGGACCACTGGTCTAAAAGAAAACAATTTCCCTGGTTCTTCCCTCTTTGCCCTTATTTCTGTAAATTAATTAAGTTCTTTAAATTTAAAGTTTAAAGTTTAAAATTCAATATATTTCAAACTGCTTAAAGTGTATATTTCTGTACAAACATTTTCTGGTCGGGTTGGCTATATAGTGGAGGCACCATCGCCATTGAAATCTGGCAGCTAGAACAATGTTACAAAATGAGTTGGAGTGGTTCAAACAAGACATCCTTGCCATATGTTGCTGCTCCTTTCCTATAAAGTGGTTGAGAACTTTTCTTTTTGAAATGAGAAAGTGAGAGGAAAGTATAAAGATTAGTGTTACTGTTCCATGACTTTCCTGATAAGCATCCAAAATATGTGCAACTTTCATCCCACCTGAAAATATGGACACTTCTTAACTTTCACTGACTCCTCTGCTATTTTTAGAAAAAAATTCCAAATGTAAAATTCAGAACATAAAATAAAGTATTACAGAGACCTATCAATAAAGCTATACAACCTAGAATAAAAATGTCATCATAGTACAGTATCATGAAAAATCCATAACAACAAGTATGGACAAAAGAGCCTATAAAAATGATTTAGGTTCAGATGGACTAAATAGGATCAGATAGTATTAAATGACCCATAGTTTATGTTTGGGCTGATATAATAAGGTAAGGGAAAACTACAATCTGTTTTAGCCTAATGTGCAAACACAAGTGTTGCCTTGTTTTGAATCCATAAGAGTAGATATTGATGCTTTTAAATCTTTGTGAAGATTCATGCAGTTACTTGAATCTATCCAGAAGAAAGTTCATGACCCTAGTTCTGGAAGAGTATATTTGTTGTTCAATGCAGTTTATAATCCCAATCAATATTGAATTGGGGCACTTAAATGAATAATAATCCAGTGCAAAAAAAAAAAAAGACAAAGGACAGGAGCATCTCATATTCTAGAAAGGAGTTTAAAATTTCTGTTGCACCTGTTTAGGTTTTCAAGCAGAGGGATGCTTCAGCATCTCTGGATTACCTATATCAAGTGAGGAATGGGTTGGTAGTTCACAATATCTCTTCCAATTCTACCTCTTTGTCAGATTGTTAGACTCCTCCTCTCCTGCCTGCTGATTATTATTGTTTTCTTCAAAATCTCCCTCCTTTTCTTTCTGTCTTGCCCATCTCCCCCCATCGTTCTTACATGCCTATAACTTCAGCTGAATAGAACCTAGTATCTATAGCCTCCTAATTTACATCTGTAGTAAATGCATGCATAAAAATGAATATATTGCAGACCTTTTCTGAGCTGCTCAAAAGGTGCCAGCAGAAAGAACATCTTTAAATGAAGGCAAATCTATTGGGAGGGCTAAATGTGTGGAATGATTTCATGTCCTAGATTAAACCAAATTTACTGCAGATAAAAGATGACTTCGAGATGGGACTAAATGACTCAGTGAGTCACTTATCCGCTTAGAGAAGCTTTGTGCCAAGGTCATTTGAAAGTAAGGCTGGAAAGAGAATGAATTTGAGCGACTATTAGACACTAATGGCCTTTGACTGGTGGGTCTAAAATGAATTTCTGGCTCTGATCTAGCTCTTAATGAACTACTTGCGAGGTGGCATCTTGGCCTACAAATCTCATATAAGAAATGAACCTGTGTGCAGCTCTTAGAAAAGTAATAATAATAAAAATATTATTACCCCAAAGAGGAACTGGCAGCATTCATTTAATGAAAGCCCTGACATATCAGTTGAAGAAGAATCCTTAGTTTTTAAGCAGCTGCTAGAGCAACACAATCTATTTTAACCCATTTGTGTAGTTCAGCGATAATGAAGACTTTTCTGAAAGATTTGTCAATGATCTTTTTGTATTGGAGAGGTGATTCCTTTGGAACAAATGATACTGTATGCATTTATGCTGATACATTTTGTTTATATTTAGATCCTGCATTTTGCCATGGAATGACAAACAATATACAATATAGGTAGTCCTTGATTTACAACAGTACATTTAGTGACTGCTCAAAGTTACGACGTCACTGAAAAAAATTACTTATGGCCATTTTTCACTTATGAACGTTGCAGCATCCCCATGGTAATGCCATCAAAATTCAGATATTTGGCAACTGGTTCATACTTATGACAATTGTGATTTATAATTGCAGTGTCATGGGGTCATGTCAGAGGTGGGTTCCTCCCGGTTTGGACCAGTTTGCCCGAACCGGCAGTGACCCGCTGGTGACATCACGATGACATCACTGATCCGGTTCGGTCGGTGCCGATCCGTGGGCGCCGCCATCTTTTTTTTATTTTTTATTTTGAATTTTTTTAAAAAAATTTCTTCTGTGCAGGCGCAGAAGCCGAGTTTCCGGCACTGCGCATGCGTCGCCATCTTGTTTTTGGCATTTTAAAAAAAAAAGTTTTATATTTTTTGCACTGTGCGTGCACCCACGAGGCACGCGCACACCCACGAGGCACAGCCACGTGGCGTGGGAGGAAGTGAACCGGCAGCGAGGTAAGTTAGAACCCACCCCTGGGTCATGTGATCACCTTTTGCATTTCCAAGTCAAAGTTTGTGAGTACAAACTATTGCAAACTATTAAGCAATGTCATATTATTGTTTAAACTCCACATAATTATGGGAACATCTTGAAAAGTTTACAGTATTTTGCCTTGAGAAAAGTAAGCAGCTTTACCTATTACCAATAGGTCCATGTTGAATCTTTTATTATTTATTTATTTATTTATTTACTTAGTCATTCAAATTTGTTATAGCTGCCAACTCCGATGGATTCTGGGCAGGGTGCATAACCAGAAAAATCCATAAAAAGAGATAAAACATAAAACCACACAAGTAGCCCAGAATAAATGACCTTATAAGCAATATTTATCAAACAAAACAAAACAAAACAAAACAGGACCTCCCCAAATACAATAATAGATTACACTGTGTTGTGAAGTACAGTATATGCTTCTGTAATAATACGGTAGGTATCACATCTCATTAAGATGAAACTTCCTAAAAAGATGATTCAGCATTTCTCTAAAGTAGAATATTTAATATTGTAAGCTGCCCAGAGTTACCCTGTGGTAAAATGGATGGCAAATGAATTTTACAAACAAACGAACGAACAAACAAACAAACAAACGACAGACTGGTTGTTCAGGGTAAGCTATAAGTATCCTCCTAGAAACTAGAATATTTAATGATGAGAAAAGGGCTGTGAAAATAGCATGGATAAGTCTTGCATTTCTTTCTCTACAAGCATACTGTATCCATTTTCAGGATCAATTTATAGTGAGATTTCAGAAGAATGTCATTTACAGAAAACAAGAGGGCCTGAAGCACAGAGACCAATCATTCTTGGTTTCTTGGTAGAGCTGCAGTCTTGTAAATAGCATTGAAGAAGTAATGAAATTTTTCTCCACCACAATATATGGTGGTGCTGTGTTCTGAAATTTAATAAATGTTTTGATTAAAATCAGATCAGTTGTTTCAATTCTAGTTGCTCTAGGTTGTTGTCACTCTATTTTTCTTGCCTATCACCTGGGTTGTTTTGGCTCAAAATGAGAGACATTAGTTTTGAGCTGACAACACAGATTATTTTGTATTTGTCACTGATTAATAATTCTGCCTATAAATCAGAGAACTTAACCCTAAATAAAAGAATGCAAGGCAATTATGCAGCTTGAAAGACATTAATATTTTAAACACACTTGCATAACCAGCCTAGCCCTATAATATTTTGTACTATGGTTTCCATCATTGATGGAAATGAAAACAGTATAAGGATGTTTATATTCAGCAAGGCTTGTTGAGGGCTTGATCTTGCTGCCTATCAGTTTAAAAACACACCACCCATTGCTTAATTCAGGAAGACAAGGTGGAGATGGGATTTAGCAAACATCAAACAATTTATGCCGGGTCCCTGAGGTTTTCAGATGTATTCACCTGATCAATCCATTCTTATTTTAAAAGGCTTTATATAGGTAGATTCTCTCTACATAATCTCTGTATAGAAGGTATCCTAGATAGTTAGAAGCTGTGAACTGGCTCAGTGATCTGTGCAGCAAATCATAATGATGCCATGCATTTGATGATACCATCACACAAATGCTCACATTGTGCCCCGATCTGTGATGCAATGTTTAAGAATGGCATAAAAATACCATCATAACATGTGCCACTATTTCTCCCCTTGCTTTTTCAGAGACATCAATGAACTGGCCCAATATTAATAGTGGCATGATCTTTCAAATGCTGAGATTTTTAAGCCTCAGAATATATGCAATACATCCAATATTCTTTGTTTTTAAGAATCAAGGAGGTGAAATAATGGGAAGGAAAGGCCAGCTCAAAGTTGTAGCTCCTATCATTCTTTTCCAAGGATGCTTTGACTCTGTGATGGTATCTTGCAATGTTCTAGAATGAAGTTGACAGAATCTCAGTCCCTACTTTTGCCTAGTAGTTCATCCCTTGCTCCAGTAGCATCTGTCTATTGCTGAACATCTACTATTGCCGCTGCCTTTTATGGGGAATTTTTGAAGGTTACCTTATCCAACCCTCCTTTAAAGTGCTAGGCTTCCCCAGGGATGTTCATGCATATCTGACTAATACTTGATCAGGAACTCTGTGAATGGATTCCATCGAATCAAAGAGACATGAGATGGCAAAGAAAGAAATGAACCCTATTTCTGCAATGATTGTTTTTATATTTATTTAAAAAAAAACTCTGCACACTGCTTTAGAACAAGAAGACTCCAGAAACTGAGATTTAACCCACCACCACAACAGCTATGATTAAACCCAAATTGAAGAATTAAAATGCAAACGTAGGTCTGAAAAGGCAGCAAATGATGTTATTTTGCTGGTTCATTAATTCTTTGGTTCAGAAAATGCTTAACAAGATGCAAGAATCAATAGTGAGTGGATGACAAAGCAGCTACGTGGGCAAATATGGGAAAACAAAAAGGATGAACTGTGTTATAAAGCTAAGCCTAAGTGTTTATCCCTCATTGAGTAATATCATTCTCCAGAATGGGAACAGACTACAGAGTTGTAAAGGTATGGTGATTGGACTCGGAATGCTAAGATAATTATTATTCAGTTAGAAGCCTTAAGTGCTTTTCCATTTAAGTGGCACAGAGAACAATGGAAATCTTAAATGGGTTTGAAGTGACATAGCAAGCAATAAATGTCAATTAGTGCTAATGGCAGAAACTGCAAAAAAGCACTTTCTTTTCTTATCTTGCACACAAAGTAAAAACTAATGATGTGTGCACCAGAAGGTATACAAATACGGATCACATACAGAATAGCAGCGCAAGCTTTTGAAAATATATACGTTCAAAATCTAGTTTCTTACAGTATATGGATGTTACTATACTGTTAACTACCAAAAATGTGGCAGTTATTAGACTTGGATATATCTTTTGCTGATGGGCAATATGAAATACCTGTAATTACAGTATCTGGTGGATTGTTCCTTATGGCTACTGTTAAAGTGCTTTCACCAAAGATCAGTGCCCTCTTAGAATTTACAGCTTAGAATTTCTGTTTTGTTTTGCTAGAAGTGCTTATATGCAAGGTCCCCCATAAAATCAAAGTGGGTTTATTTTGCATTGCATGCAAATGTGTGGTATTCAAGGCAGTATTGAATCAGCATAATAGAAATGGTTTTTTTTTTTAATGCTTTTGAGTCATTGTTGACTCCTGGTGACTGCCCAATAAATAACTTACTTTAGTACGGTCATTAACAGGCACAGAGCCTGGACTAGTCTTTATAGTTTTCTTGGCAAAGGTTTCTGGAAGTGATTTGCCATTGCTTCCTTCCTAGGGCTGAGAGAGAGGGACTGGCCAAAAGTCACCCAGCTGACTTTGGTATCATCGTTTTTTAGCCACTGTAACACACTTCTCTCTGTATAAGAATAAAATACATCTAGAACTGATTACATTGACTTCATTTTCTAACTAAGGCGATTGAAGCCCTCACCTGAAGAACATTCTAACTAAGGCGATTGAAGCCCTCACCTTATTGGTTAGAATATACTGTGTCACTTATGTCTACTGTATTCCATGTTATCATGAAAGTTCCATATAAATTTCCGACTCATGAAATATTTGTATTCACATTTTAGTTGACACATCCTTGTGAAAGGGTTTCTACAACTTGTTCCAGTTAATTTCTAAAGTGAAGTAATCTATGTTGTAGCAGGAAAAAGCTGCAGTAAAATCTTTTCTTCTTTAGTTTTGAGCAAAAATTGTAAGCATTCATATAAGATAGGAATATAAAGAGACTGCATGGGAAAGGAGAAGACAGATGTTCCCTAATATGCTTTAAAACAAAGATACTCTGCACTGGATTTATCTTTTTAAAAAAATCTCAGTGATAATTTCTTTACCGTAAAAATCATTTAAAAATTAGCTTCATTTCTCAACAGTCTGAAGTCAATTTTGCTTTTAATATCACTCATTTCTCATCCCTCATAAAACATAGTTTTAGATATTATCTGCCAGCGTTCTAAAGAGAATACATTCTGAAGCCTTGGAGTCATTTTATGTTGGATCCAAAACTAAATGGTAATGTCATGATTCCGAGCTTAGTCCTGGGCCAGACTGAGGCACTGCGAGCCGGTCCTTCGCGGTTTCCAGGGTGGCCCCGCAGGCCAGATCTAAACACCCCGTGGGCCAGATCTGGCCCACAGGCCTTGAGATAGACACCCAAGACCTAGGGTTAGGGTTAGGTCTCTATTTATACGGAGAGTAAAATGGACATCGACATCTGAGTCAGAGCACTTTGTAATGCTTAGCAGGGGGATGACTTTTTGAGCCTGCCATATCTCTGGCTCTGACATTTCAATCCTCTCTTCTGTATGTTTCCTGGTAAACAACATGGAAAAATGGATTTGAAACGTAATGGTAGATAACGCAGGTTCGAAAAGTCAGCACCCTCCTAAGTATAATAAAGTGCTCCAAATATGTTGGCGGTGTCCATTTTGCTCTCTGAATTCATGGAGATCTAACCCTAACCAGGGGTTGATTTCCACCAATGGAATCTTCCCATGTATTTTACCAAGAAACATAAATAAGGCAGACTCGAAAAGTCAGCGCCCTCCTAAGCATAATAAAGTGCTCCGAATCTGTTGGCGATGGTCATTTTGCTCTCCGAATTCATGGAGACCTAACCCTAACCCTAGGTGGATTTGCCCCCAAGGGGATTTTCCCATGTATTTTACCAGTCATGGTAGATAAAGCAGACTCAAAAAGGCACTGTCCTCCTAAGTATAAACACGCATTCCGAATCCGTTAGTGATGTACATTTTGCTCTCTGAATTCATGGAGACCTAACTCTAACCTAGGTGGATTTGCCCCCCAAGGGGATTTTCCCATGTATTTTACCAGTAATGCTAGACAAGGCAGCCTTGAAAAATCAGTGCCATCCTAAGCATAAACATGCACTCTGAATCCGTTGGTGGTGTACATTTTGCTCTCTGAATTCTGTAGATAAGGCAGACTTGAAAAGGTAGCGCCCTCCTAAGCATAATAAAGTGCTCCAAATATGTTGGCGGTGTCAATTTTGCTCTCCGAATTCATGGAGACCTAACCCAAACCCTATGTGGATTTGCCCTCCAAGGGGATTTTCCCATGTATTTTATCAAGAAACGTAGATAAGGAAGACTCAAAAAGGTAGCGAAATGGACATCGTCAATGGATTCGGAGCACTTTATTATGCTTAGGAGGGCGCTGCCTTTCTGAGTCTGCCTTATCTATGTTTCTTGGTAAAATACACAGGGAAATCCGATTTGGGTCAAATCAACCTAGAGTTAGGGATAAGTCTCTTTGAATTCAGAGAGCAAAATGGACATCACCAATGGATTCGGAGCGATTTATTATGCTTAGGAGGGCTCTGCCTTTTTGAATCTACCTTATCTATGTTTCTTGGTAAAATACATGGGAAACTTCCATTGGTGGGCAAATCAACCTAGAGTTAGGGTTAGGTCTCCATGAATTCAGATAGGAAAATGGACATCGCCAACATATTCGGAGTGCATGTTTATGCTTAGGAAGGCACTGTTTTTCGAGCCTGCCTTATCTACCATTACTGGTAAAATACATGGGAAAATCCTCTTGGTAGGCAAATCCACCTAGGGTTAGGGTTAGGTCTCCATGAATTCGGAGAGCAAAATGGATATCGCCAACCTATTTGGAACACTTTTTTATGCTTAGGAGGGCGCTGACTTTTCAAGCCAGCCTTATCTACATTTTGTGGTAAAGTACATGGGGAAATTCGATTTGGGGTCAAATCGACCTAGGATTAGTATTAGGTCTCCATGAATTCAGAGTGCCAAATGGACATTGCGAATGGATTTGGAGCCCTTCATTATGCTTAGGAGGGCGCTGCCTTTTTGAGTCTGCCTTATTTACGTTTCCTGGTAAGATTCTTGTAATATCCCCTTGGGGGCAAATCCTCCTAGGGTTAGGATTAGGTCTCCCTGAATTCAGAGAGCAAAATGGACATCACAATGGATTCGGAGCCCGTGATTATGTTTAGGAGAGCGCTGACTTTTTGAGCCTGCTTGTCTACCATTACTGGTAAAATACATGGGAAAATACCCATTGGGGAAAAATCCACCTAATATTTGTGTTGTGTCTTCATGAATTTGGAGGGCAAAATTGATATCACCAATGGGTTCTGAGTCCGTTGATTATGTTTAGGATTACACTGTTGTTTTGAACCAACCTTACCTTCATTACATGATAAAATACATTTGAAAATCCCCTTGGAGGGCAAAGCTACCTAGGTTATCTTATTGAACTGTTATAAAAATACTTGTAAATAATAGTAGTTAGGAATTAATGATTAAGACTGGAGTACTATGAAATCTTATTTTGTGAATAATTGTCACTGAACTCAGTGGAGATCTCCTGCAATTTTATTTTTGAGTTCTATAAGAACAGAATAGCAGAATTGGAAGGGGCCTTGAGGGTTTTCTAGTCCAACCCGTTATTTTGTTTCCTGGCGGTCTATTGCTGATTCATAGGTTGTTTTTATTTTAGGTGTAGTACTCCTCACTTTCATTTTGAGTCTTCCTTATGGAAGGTATGAACTAGTTATTAAAAAAATGCATCTCATTGTTTCTATAACATGTTCTAAATTAAGTGTCTTGCTAAAACAGTCAGCTTCCTGTTCTGGTTTTCTGCCAGCTACTGCATGAATATGGATAATTACTGAGAGTTGTATATAAACCATTTATTAGCAATTCTGATTCATGTTGCTGAATCATGTACTGATCTCAGGAAGGCAGTTATCTCCAGAAGCAGAATTGACTACATCAAACAGAACATCAACTGCAAAGCCTGTAATATGTTTTAGATTATTGAATACAAACTCAGGGTATCAATTTCAGTATGTAGGTTGACAGCAGCTGGCTTAGAGAGATATTTCAGTAACTATTAAACTCTCCAACTAGCAAGTTTCTTTAGTTCTAACATTGTGATTTGTTAATAGTGCAACAGATATGTTAGTTGAACCAGTAACGCTAAAAAACAAGAAATAAAATGAAAAACATAGTTTAATGCATAAAATTGACTTCCTAATATTAAATACCCTGAATTTAGAGGATAATATTTAATATTGTTTGTTTATAGTAAATCTCACACTTTGGAATATTTTATTTTTGATCTATAATAATTAGTGAGTATTTAAATGATTGCAAAAATCATTTATATACTCACAATTGAACAGCCAAAAATGTGGAAGGTGACATAATTTTACATATCTACTTCCTTTTGTAAAACACACACACACACACTGCACATTTATAATGCTGCAGAACAAACAAGGACATGAATGTAGAAACTGGCTATAACTTCTTAAAGCGACCATCCATTTCTTGGATAGTGTTGCACTTGTTGAAATATTTAATGTTAGTCTTACAATTTTTTAAATTATGCATTACATTTAGGACATCAATTCCCCTATATTTCCTAGTAGCAAGCTTACTATCTATAAGAAGTTATGGTGTTGAGAGTTGGCAGATTTATCTCATTCATCACATTTATTTGTTGAAATAATTCCCAGATAACAAAATAACAGAATTAGAAGGGACCTTGGAAGTCTTCTAGTCCAACCTGTTCAGGCAGGAGATCCTACACCAGTGATGGCGAACCTTTTTTGGCTCGGGTGCCAAAAGGGTGCGCGCACGATAGCGTGCGCGTGTGTGCCCACACCCATAATGCAATGCCCTCCCCCCGCGCATGCACACAACCCCCACACTGCCACCCCCACGCATGTGCACAACCCCCTGCTCTCCCCCCCGCGCATGCGCACAGGCCTCACTGAAGCCTCCGGACTTCCGGTAGGCCCGTTGGGCTGTTTTGCGCTCTCCCCATGGTTCAGGAAAGCCATTTTTGGGGAAGAATGAAAAACGTCCCAACGGGCCAACCTGAAGTTCGGAAACAAACTTCCGGTTGGCCCGTTGGGCCGTTTTTCGCCGTCCCCAGGCTTCAGGAGGCTTTCCTGAAGCCTGCGGAGAGCGAAAACAGCCGAAAAGAAGGCCAAAAATCAGCTGGCCATTGCGCACATGCGCGCTGGAGCTGACATAGGGCAACACCTCGCGTGCCCTCAGATATGGCTCCGCATGCCAGCTGTGGCACGCGTGCCATAGGTTCGCCATCACTGCCCTATACCATTTCAGACAAATGGTTGTCCAATCTCTTCTTAAAAACCTCCAGTGTTGGAGCACCCACAACTTCTGGAGGCAAGTTGTTTCACTAATTAATTTTTCTGACTCTCAGGAAATTTCTCCTTAGTTCTAGGTTGATTAATTTCCATCCATTGCTTCTTGTTCTGTCTTCAGGTGCTTTGGAGAATAGATTGACCCCGCCCTTTGTGGCAGCCCCTTAGATATTGGAACACTGCCACTACGTCACTCCTAATCCTTCTTTTCATTAAACTAGATATACCCAAATCCTGCATATGTTTTAACCTCCAGTCCCCTAATCATCTTTCTTGCTCTTCTCTGCACTCTTTCTAGAGTCTCAACATCTTTTTTATATCATGGTGACCAAAACTAGATGCAACATTCCAAGTGTGGTTTATTAGATAATTTATCAGTAAATCATATGCATATTTTCGAAAGTTTCCAGATCTCTATTTCTAGGTATCAATACTATCCTGCATTTTGAATGCTTGCTGACTAGAGCATCTAGGATGTTTTTTCTTCTTCTCAACTCTGCAGTAATGTGAAGGATAAATTTTATTCATAAAACCACAAAGAAAATGCTAAAGGATGAAGAGATGCTTTTAGTGTGACGGAAAGCTTGTGAAATTTCATGATGCATAATGTATTTGTATCATCTCAAGTCTGTGATATTGAGGAGAGTTATTCTTGTCTCTAGTCCATAAAATGTGCACTGGTTATAAACATATATCATGCAAGGAGTGGATGAGATGCCTTCTCAAAACTATGGTATAAACAAGATGAGCATGGAGAGGGAGTATTGAGTTTCATTTTAATAGTTGAGGAAGCAGACTTGTAATTATGCTACCACTTCTCTCTTTCCCTATTATGTGAAACTTTGCACATAGCTATGCTTGATTAGCATTTTACACAACTTTTACAACTTTCTTTCACTCAGAAGATACTTTCATCAAAACATCAGATGCTTCTAAAGAGGTGAATTGGAGATGCATGATTGGGACATTGTCCTAGGGCAGATAATGGCAACTGTCAGTCCCTAATCTAAAAAAAAAAAGAAAAGAAAAGAAAGAAAAATGGAGAAAAAAAAGCAAAAGATAGTTTAGAGCAGGGGTCCCCAACCCCCCGGTCTGTGGACTGGCGCCAGAAACCACGCAAACAAGCAAAGCCCCATCCGGAGGATGCAGGCACCATATGAAACTACGCCCCCTCCGGTCCACAGAAAAACCTCTCTCCACAGAACCGGTCCCTGGTGCCCAAAAGGCTGGGGGCCACTGATTTAGAGCCAATTTGGTTAAGTCACCAGACTAGAAACCAGGAGACTGCAAGTTCTAGTCCTGACTTAGGCACGAAAGTTGCCTGGGTAACTTTGGGCCAGTCACTCTCTCTCAGCCCAACTCATCTCACAGGTTTGTTGTGGTGGGGAAATAGGAAAGATATTAGGTATGTTTGCCACCTTGAGTTATTTATAAAAATAATAAAAGCGGGATAAAAAAAATCTAAACAAATATTTGTTTTATAACAACTCCAAATAGATGGAACTCAAAAAAAAAATCATTTTGGATTTCCAAGCTTATGAGAGGCTTGTGTAGAGCTTTTTACTAACAGTGATGAATGAAGTATGTAATTGTGAGTTTGATAGAAATAAGGAAACTGAATGCATATTCCAGCCAACAGTGATTTCACACAGATTCATTTTTATAATTTATAATGTAGTTCTTAGTACATTATATATGTCAGCCCTACCGAATTCAGTTAGATTTACTTTTCAGGAAATGTACATTAGATTTAGCCCAATTTAAACTGTCTAATTTAGGTACTTCTCTGTTCAAAACTTGCATGTGAAAATAGTATACAAACTACTGAGCTATGCACCCTCACTTTCCTATAGATATCTAAATCCTTCCCTAAACCAGGATCTTATATGTTTTTGGTTTTACTATTCCTCTATTAATTTGTTGATACCCTCCCTTTGCATCAGGTTTTATCTTACTGGCCTTCTGTCCATTTTATTGTTTTCCTTTATTTTTTATTTTTTTGAATTTCTTCTAAAAAGTAACTAGTACAATTTTCTTTAAAAACCACACCCAGTTTTTAAGTTTAATTAGTGAATTATACTGTGTTAACTAGGCAATTTCAGTTTAAAACGTAAAAGGGATTCTTGAGTTTTATTTAGTAAATTAAAACAATGTCGCAGCTGTTAAAAATTTAATGAATACAGTTTAAGAAAGAAAAGAAAAAGAAAACAAAAGAAAAACCACTAAAAGTCCATCTCTGGGCCATAAATGTGCTATTGGTGAAAAGCCACGTTCTTTTTAAATATTAACATTAGGAGATATTTCTTTTTCAAAGGGCTTGGCACATTAATAAGCACTAGACAGTCTGTGCCCTTTGGATCATCATTTAAGAGATGTTTTTTTAACTAAACAGAGAAACCGAATGGTCGTGGGTGGGCAAAAAGGCAGTGAGAATAGGAGCAACCTCTGACTTCTTGCTGGTTGCCCATTAACTTTCTTGTAGGAAGCTGTCAGAAAGCTTTAGAAATGATGATCACATGACTGTGTCTGACTGCAGTAGTGTAGCAGTGCAGCAGCATTGAAGTGGCCACAATTTTTCCAAATTTCAATCCCACAAGTTAACAGTCCCAGATTTTGGTTGTGTTCTGTAAGATAGCCCGTTTGAGGTATGTTGATTCAAAAAATGTTGCTCCATGACACACCGTTTCAACCAACTGATGGTTACAAACAATAAATCAGACATCAGAGTTTTAATAGTCTATAGATTCCTAGAAAGATTTCAAAGTTGATACTGGTTAGTATTATTTCAGGTTATTATTAGTATAATTAGATGGTTAAAATCCTCATGAATCTGTCAGATAGAATAAATGCAGATAAAATGAATGTTATCCTGAAATTGATAATAGCTCTTAAAAGGATTGGTTATATTAGTGATTTCCAAGGAAGAAATGGTGAACTGAAGAGTAAAAGCAGAGCCAATGATGGTGGCAAAATAAAGAGCCAGTGAATATACCAGATCATGATTCGAAGATATTAAAGATCAAGATAATTAAAAGTAAAAGGAAGGAATATAACATTGGTTTATTTGATCAAGGCTAAAATAGATACAGATAGCCCTCAACTTACAACCATTCGTTTAGTGACCTATCAAAGTTACAAAAGCACTGAGAAAAAAATTTATGACCATTTTTCACACTTATGACTGTTGCAATATCCTGTGGCCATGTGATCAAAATTCGGGCGCTTGGCAACTGGCAAATGTTGCAATATCCTGGAGTCACCTTTTGCAAACTTCTGACCAGCAAAGTCAATATGGAAGCCAGATTCACTTAACAACCAAGTTACTAACTTAACAACTGCAGTGATTCACTTAACAACTATGGCAAGAAAGGTTGTAAAATTGGGCAAAACTCACTTAACAACTGTCTTGCTTAGCAACAGGAATGTTGTGATCATAAGTCAAGGACTACTTGTATGTTATTATCTCTGGCAAACTTTAATGGATTTTTGCTGACCAAGACTGAACAATGAGGCTTTAAAGATGTGTTTATAGATAAGAAATGATACAATGGAAGAAGAAATAATTTGTTGTAATTTAAGATAAGTTACTAAAATTGTTCGTATATCTGTGATGAAGGTGGAAGTAATCTTTTCTGCACTTTGTATATTTAATTTTTATTCTTTTATTTTTTTAGTTTGCAATAGTTTGCATTTTTAATTGTAACTTTTTAATACAATTACTATTAAGAAAAAAACAAGCTCTCCAAAGATTGCTCCCCAAGCCAATGTTAATTTGCAGCCAGTTTAATTGCCTATCATTGTTGCTTTTTACATATTAATGAACAGATGGTGAGGAAGTTCTTGCTTCAGCCAGTAAACTGAACAAAAGAAAAGAAAAAAGAAAACTAAAAATGCTGCCAAATTAAAGGGATTCTCATATTAGTACCTGTTAAATATTTTAAACAGTATGATTAGATGTTGAGAAAGTTTTTATGGGGGAACCAGATCCCTCTGTTGTCTTAATCTGAGTTATGAATTCCACATGGGGATGGAGTTTTAAGTTTTTTGATTTTCAGTTGTACCATTAACCTTATCAGAAATAAAATGATTTATCTCAATATCATGATGAACACAACTAGGCAGTGATTTTCTTGCTCCCACATATTTTACCAAGAACTTGCTTTTTGACTTTAGTTGCAAGTGTTTTGCATTAATAACTGCAAGACAAACATGGAACGTCTTGGGAAGAAAATGTAAATTTGATCCTAATTGTCAGGAGAAATTCAGTATGTCATAGACACTCAGCCACCCATGTTGTTGTGTAAACCAGGCTATAACATAGTGCATTTGTTTGGACATACGAATATAGGATTTTCTTTTAATAAGCCAGGGTTAGCTGATTGTGTGAATTGAGCCACTGTTTATTTCATAGCTATGTTCCTTCCAGTGGGTCTACAATAACCTGCTATCTCATACCATGTTTGAGTCTAAATACGCATTTTCCTCTTACAACGCATTCTAAGATTGGGCTAAATGCATACTTCGTGGATACACCTTTCCACATCTCTGCCTTTTGCTTAGCAAGTGTAAGAGATGACCAGGCTAAGCCTGTGTCATCAGTCTCATGCCCACAAGAGATCTAAGTCCAGCCCACTTTGACCGCCAACTTGCTTTGACCATTAGTAGCTCAGATTCTTGTAGAGATCTTTAGCATACAGTAAAATTATATATTAACTTGAACTGCCTGGAGCCCTGATTTCCTGCACTTGATAACAAAGTTGCAAAAGTTTCCTTGGCTTGATATAGTTTTATATTTTAACTTTCCCAAATAATGTGATGGTATCTGCATTTCCTGGCTCTCGCTTAATCCATCTCGTTTGGGAACAAATGGAAAAGCATAGCTTCTTGGGTAACTTCACTGAAAGAATAAATCATCTATTCCTATTGTCTCCTTCCCACATTTTAATAACTTATGAATCCATGGAGGACCTCTTTTCTGAGTCCATGATTCCATTACATTTGACAGAAAAGAAAGAAGAAAAGATTAACATTTGAAAATGATTCCAAATTAGCAAAGGGACTCCTCTCTTCATTGCTAATACTTGTTTTTCATACCCATTTAGCAAAAACTCCAGTAGCACGTCTGGGGTTTAATGCAATGCTCTGTTGCAAAGTTCTACTTCTTTGATGATTTGAAAGTTGGTGAGCATTCAAAGTCCATCCCTCTTCTATTACCAGGAAATGAACTATTCAGGCAGAAAATTAAAAACTCTGTTTCATAGAAGAGTCAAATTAAGAGACTCAGCACTTCATTGCAGTAATATTTGTAGGATAGTCTTTCTAAACACAAGGTTAATCATTGATACACAAATGTCCATACCTGAGGTTTCTCTCTTTAATAGAATAGAATATATAGCTCAGGTTGAACTGCGGAGTCCTTGGTGCTCTCTGAGCTTGTTTGCAGAAATTTCATTTCCAACAAAGTTTATATTGTGTAGTGAGCTTCAGTAGGCAAGAAGCAGACCAGCATAGCTACAACAGCATTTATTGACTCAAAACTGGAACTGAGAAACTGCAGGCAATTCCCTGTAATTTATACTCTGGCCCCACAGGGCCTTAACCAATCATAACATTTGAAAAAGCCCGCCCAAATATGAATGTTCTAAATTTCCCTCCGAAACAGTTGGAGTTAACAGTTAGGGTCATCTAAAGGTTAGTTTCACTTTTAGCAGGACTTAACACAACTATATATATTCAATACATAACAGTTTACTACCTGTTTATAAATAATAGCTTGCTCTGCAGGCCTTATAGCCACTAGCACTGATGATGTTACTTAGTTAGGTAATAAAAAGTCTGCAAGCAAACAGCCAAGCTTAGAGAGCACCAAAAACTCCATAGTACAGCCTATTGGAACTGTTGTATGGAATATCCTTCTGGGTTCGGTTCCAAGTAGGGAAAAAGACACTGGAAGCATGGAGGCTGTTTGGAAAGATGGTTTTAATGGTGGACAGCAGGCCCACATGGTTTGAGGTCCTGGGGAAAAAGGGGATCACATGCCTCGAAGATGTTGAAGAAGAGAAGGGCCCGTAAGAGTTTCCTGTTCCTGTGTAAGAAATGTATCCCATTGGCTGTCAGACTCCCAGGGGGCGGGAGGGCAACTCTGTAGGCTGTCTTGAGTCCAAGGTTGCTTGAGCCTTGCTAGCTGATGCAATCTTCCCAGGTGCCATGNAGTGAGTCTGTTTCCTTTCTAAAAGCATGTTTCTCAATTTCTCTAGGGATATTCTATATAATATTCTGCCTTTTTAATTTTTCCTAGGATATTTCATTTTTCTAGTAGAGTGGTGGGTGCTAACTTCCTACAGAACAGTTTCCCTTTTAGTCAAATCATCAGCTATTTTGATGTTTCTGTAGAATCTGCCCCTACAAACCAGACCTGAAGGAATGGTGTGCAAATAATCAATCTATTCTGTAATAAAGTTGATGTGTGAGTAATACTGCACTATACAGCTAATCCCCGGATTACAAGCGTTCCTTTAGTGAACATTCAAAGTTACGCAATAAACGCCCCCCTAGCATTTGCAAACAAGGCCTGAAACTATGAATCTTGCATCACCATGGCAGTTGTTTACCCTTACGAACAACTGCATACGCTCTGCAACATTCGTCTGGCATGTTGCCGGCCGAAATGGATCTTCTGAGGAGCAGATCCGCCCCTCAGAAGCTCCGCTCGGACGTCCAGAGACCTCGCCCGGCATGTTGCTGGCCGAAATGGATCTTCTGAGGAGCGGATCCGCCCCTCAGAAGCTCCGCTCAGATGTCCAGAGACCTCGCCCGGCACGTTGCCAGCTGAAATGGAGCTTCTGAGGGGTGGATCCTCAGTTCTGATGTTTACCTGCAGGACTTTAGGCTTTAAGTCTGCCCAGCATTATGTTGGAGTAAGAATCGCTGAATTTAATTTCATTCACTTCTGAGTAAACCAGCATAGGATTCCACAATCAGTCGTATTTTTGTACTTGTCAGCTATATTCTGTATAAGAATCATTTCTAAACTTGAATATTTGGCTGAAATGCATGTTTCTGTACTGTTAGTGGAACTGAAAATGGAAGTGTCTGGTTTTCTCCATGGATATGGTGTATGTCATCAATCAAGCAGATATAGTTTCTCATGGATAGGTTTTTATAAACCAATCACTCACAGATATCTAGGAACAAATGTAATGACATACATATGCAGTGCTATTTATGTATGGGTTTTTAAGATGGGTTTAGCTTTCATCATCAAACAGGAATTCCTTTGGCATGAACATTCTGTTCTAGTTTTGACAATGAAACATATTTTCCAAGATGTTTGTTATTGTTTGCAATTATTCCTAATCCGAATAACTGAGATTCATATTAGGAGGTCACCTTACTTAATGATAATAGAATATAGAACAACAGAGTTGGAAAGGACCTTGGAGGTCTTCTAGTCAAATTTCCTGCTGAAGCAGGAGACTCTATACTATTCCAGACAAATGGCTGTCCAATCTCTTGAAAACCTCCAGTGATGGAGCACCCACAATTTCTGGAGGCAAGCTGTTCCGCTGATTATTGTTCTCACTATCAGGAAATTTCTCCTTAGTTCTACATTGTATCTCTCTTTGATAAGTTTCCATCCATCAGATCATCTATAATGATCATTAACAGCAAGAAAGGTGCTAAAGGAAATGACATATAGCACCTCCTTTTGCTCTCATAGATTTCTTCAGACTACCATTTATTTTACCCATATTAATATTAATTATAGCTTTGGGGAGATCTGAAGATTAATATTTGGACTGCATCTTAATGGGAACACATAAATAGGACCAACTTTCTTCTAATATTCAATGTCTAGAAACCAATATTATATGAATTGTGATATATTGCAGCTTATGAAATATTCTAAAATATGATATTCTGTTTTCACAATGCAGTCTCAGCATCTAATGATATATCATCAAAATAACATTATGTCACCATTATGTAACAAAGTGCGTTGTTTCTTCAATTTTCCTTTATATAACAAGAATAGCATTTGCATGATTCAAATGGCCATTTGCTAACGTCAGCCTTACTGAATTCAGATATGTACTATTGTTTTTCAATGTATTGGTCCTAGGAATTTATGAATATCCTACTATTCAGGCACAGGGAAGAAACACTACAGTACTTCCATTTTGCTCCCCACATCTCTATTTTGTTCTTCTTCCCCTTTATGTTGGCCAAAGCCGATAGGTAAGGACCAGTAGTGGGTTCTAAAACCCTTTATTATTGGTTCATGCACGCACTTGCGCATGCGCACACTGCTTCTGCACATGCGCAGAAGCATCCCGGGCGGGTTGGCAGAGCCTCCCGCCACCGCTGCTACTGGTTCTAAGAACCGGGCCGAACCTGGAGCAACCCACCGCTGGTAAGGACATTTGGATTTCGCTGTCAGTGTCTTACTGCCACTTTGTTAATGGATCTGTTCTTTTACATAAAATCCCTAGGTTAAAAAACTTCATCAAGTATTTTAATTTCTAGCCATGAGAAATTATTGGAAATAAGTTTACTTCATTCCGGAACTCTGTTCTTTCTATTTGCTATTATTAAACTATGTGGAAAAGAATTTTTATTTTCTCAATCCTCTCTGCTAGTCTGCTGTTCTGTTAAATTGTATTGTCATTAAATTTGTAGCTATTGGATTGCTTATAGATTTCTCCAGCTTTTCTTTGTCTCCTTATAATCTTATTTTTAAATCAAAAAGTGGGATACAAACAAAACCTTTGAGTTGAGCAAAGCTATTCTTTTTTTTTTTTAAAGTAAAGTCATTACTCTACATGTCTTTTCCTGCCATTATTCTTTGTTCATTTCCTTGTTGAAGTTCTTTATAAGCAGCAGCTCCTGGCTGGACTCAGAACAACACAATGCATAAAATATAAGGGGAAGATGGGAATTTGATTGTGGTTGCTGTTTTAGCTGATAGCTCCATGTTCCTCATTAGGTAACACTCTTCACTTAGATAATCTGTATTGTAAATAGATGGTAACATTCCTTCAGTTTCTTCCTAATTAGAATGCTTCCCTCTATCTCTGCTAATTTAATAGTCTGTGATATTGGAGAATTCTAATCTTCCAAAATAAGACTGAGTTCCATTAATTATGGCACCAGTGAGGTCATTATATTTGCATATTTTTGTAAATAGCAGATAATTGTTCTTGTTTTATTAGCCTGTATATAGTGACTTGTTTTTTAAAAAATAATCTTTGTTTCTTCAAATACATCTCACTCTAAAACATAATGAGACCATCAATAAATACTTTGGTTCTATTGCTCTGACCTTTTGTGTCATCTTAATGGTCAATTTTCCATGAGTGAAGATGATGATGAACCAATGACATTGTTAAGCAAAAGTACAACCATTTGTTATTATTAATTTTTAGTTGATTCTCTAAATTGTCAATTAGACATGACTTTCAAGAAATGTTGAATGTTAATGCATTATTGTATCATGAGACAAAATTCTATATTTGGATTACAATATGAGGGGGAAAACCATTTTTTTTAGCTAAACTGAGTTCTACATTCACTGTATTTGAACAAGACAAAACTTTAAAATTACAGCCACAAAAGGTCAGAGCTTTTCCAATTTAAGTTTTATTGACTTTTTCAAAATGAGTAAATCATTTAATAGAATTAATTTTACTAAACCTAGGACCTGAATGAAAAACCATTCTCTTTTTCTTCTAATTTGTGCTTTATGAGAAATGATTTTTCATTTGTGACCTCATTAAGGTGTTTCAGTTTTAGTGTGCTCCACTGACTAATTTTGACTAACTTGTCCATATTTCTAAATGGACACAATAAGCAAGAAAAAAATGGGAGAGTTAGATTTTTCTTTTTTTATAATTTTTATTATAGAAGTTTTCAACAGAATAAAAACAATACAAATTTTGAATTGAAGAAAAGAAGAAAATGGGAAAGTAATACAAATGTGAAAATAAAGCAAATAGAAAAGGTTATTTGAAGGACTATCTTTTCCCAGTTGTATCTACCTGACCCATCAGAGCTGGTAGGTAGGGTATGTTACAGGTCCCATCTATCAAGGAGGTCCATCTAGTGGGAGCAAGAAGACCCTCAAGGTGGCTTTCTCCCCGTGGAAATCATCCCCATGGAGATAAGGTGAGTTGCCACCTTGATACTCTTTCAAAAGGCCCTGAAGACATAGATTTGCCAACAGACTTGGGGACCTCTGGATCATTCAGAGTTCATCAAGTGGTTTGTTCAATTGTTGTCACCAGGGGGTGTGTGAGGGGTTATACGGTTTTATATTTGGGGTTTTACTTTACTTGGGTTGTAAGCCACCCTGAGTCACTGTGAATGAATTGGGCGGCCATATACATTTTCTTAATAAATAAAAAGTAATAAATAAATGTCTTGGACTGTAAGAAAACATTATTCAATACGCAGCTGAAGTAAATACTGCTCACTGGAGTAGGCTTTCACTCCATGAAGTGAAAACTTCATACTTTTAGACATATACTGAGAAAACCCCAATGGTTGGAAAAAAATCAGAGGCAACCAGTAAAGAGGCCAATTGAAGGCAATGTGGTTAGATATTATCTCTGATGACACATGCATGACCTTACAAGTTCCCAAAGAAGTTATTGGCAGACAATTCTGGCAAAAGGATGTCCATTGGATCACAAAAATTCAGAAGCAATTAAATGACTGACCAGAACAACGTATTTTATGAAACACAAATCTTCAATGGTGAAAAAGAATGTTTCGTGTCTTCCAGTAGTTCCAGCAACTAACACACATGAATTTGAAATAAATACAGCCTAGATTTAACACGGGATTCTGACTATCTTCTATTGAAGCAATAAAAAAAAAAAACCCTCCAGAAGAACTTATTTTAAATATTTTTTTTTTATTAACCCCTCCAGTAGACCTCATTTTAAATATTTTTTTTTAAAGTAAATCTGCTCTAATAAAGCTATAACTTACCCTGTTCCCTCTCTGCATCATACTGCCTATGGTGTTCATCCCTTTCTTCAAAGGAATTTAGAAGGGATTTAGATGGATTTCTCCATCTAAATTAGTATTACATTTCTATGAGGTGAATTAGTCTGACAGATAATGGTTTACCCAAGGCTGTCAATTCAGCTTCCCAGATGAATGGAGAATTCAATACATTTGGAATTCAGAGTAGTTAAAGTTCCAAAAGGTAATTTGGCCTTGTATGCTAAAGTCAAAACTCTGAAATAGCTTACATATTTCTTGCTCTATACTAGCAATAAAATTCTAAATCACATTTACATTTTAAAAATCGACTCACTTTGAGAAATTACCAATTTCAAGTCAGATTTACAATATAGTACTAAGAACTAAGGATTTTTTTAAAACATAAAATAAAATAAAGATTGAATTCTTTATTGCTTTAATTTAATGGCATTTTTAGTACAGATATATTTGGATTTTTAATATATGCCCTAGCAGAATAGCTCATGGTGGGTAAGATTAAAGTCAAATAATTATGCATCTGCATATCACATAAAGTTCAGTGAACTCTGTTAATTTATGAGTTATGCCACAAGTGTAGCATAATCTATAATTAGTAAAAGCTAATAGCAGTAAAACTGTTTTGATTCTGTACTATTGTCATCCTATCCTATACTTGGTTAATTTTTCATTTTTAATCAGTGGCTTGCATGAAAAAAGCACAATAAATAATATGCGCACAGAACATATCTACAGGAACAAATGATCAGTTGTCTATAATTAAGAAATAATTTTCACTTGCACAGAACACTGCATGCTATGTTGATTTTAGAACTCTAATGTTCCAAGGAACTCAGTTAGGTACTGTATATTCCCAGGTATGATCAGCCACAAAAATATTTACTTAAATTAATCTATATTAAGTAATGAATCCCTTTGCCCCTACATCAGCTTTTTAAACACTACCACCCAAAGTTCTCCCCCTTTCTTTTCTCAGATGCAATTATATATTTATCCTGATGTATACCTCTCTTCCCAAAATAGTGAGATCACAGCATATTTAGACTCAGAACAGGTATTATCAATTATTTTCACCTACATGAAAATGTGATTAAATTAACCTGATTTAAACCATTTGTTCTCATTATTGCCTTTTCAGGCAGGGAAACTTGTCCATTGAGACAGTTTACCTGATGTAGTGAACATTGATTATAAGATAGTCCCAGCGCTACCTAACATTTGCTGAGGTAGAACAGATTTTGTTGATCTTCTGTGCTGACCTGGTTCACACAGACCTTGGACCTAGCTTTAATCCAAATGGAGATACAGGGCTTAATTTTACATATTTATTGAAGTTCTTTTCTTTTCACTGAATGTGTTAGTGTGTGGAAATGAGATTGCTCCTTCAAGCATGTTGTGACTGATCTCTGTATCAGTCTGCAGATCTTAAGAAATCTTACATGTGGTTGGAGTCCCCTGCTTTAGCACAGATTCATACCTTCACTTCAATGCAGAGAGATCAGGAACGGAGAGGTAATATGCAACATTTTTGAGGTTGCAATCTAATAAATACTTACCTGGGATGAAATCTCACAAAACTCAGTGGTATTCTGAGTAAATATAGAATGCTCAGATTTGTCCTGGAGAGCTGGTACTTGAGAAATAGTTTTCCAGAACTTGCTTGGATATCTCTGAGGTTTTATTTCTGGAGTGATTTTTGCTTTTTAGCTAAACGCTTTATATGAGCTCAAGGTGTTTACATTTTATATAAAGCTTGTTTAATTACTAACAAGAAAACATTGAAATCCTTTCACTTCATTTTATCCTTTGCCTTTTCTCCCTTTGCCCATGGGACAGAGGTGGGTTCCTGCTGGTTCAGACTGGCTCTATAGAACCGATAGCGGGAATTTTCCCCTGCTCGCCAAACCGGCAGCGATGGCCGGCTGGACACGGCCCCGAACTGGCTCTCTCGGTGGCGCCATAGGCGGCGCCATCTTGTTTTTTGCTTCTGCACATGCGCAGAAGCTGTTTTTTGCTTCTGCGCATGCGCAGAAGCTTGGTTTTTGGCACTGAGCATGCATGCACGTGTCCACGCAGCGCGTGAGGAAGTGAACCGGCAGTGAAGTAAATCAGAACCCACCCCTGCCATGGGAGATTTTTTTAAAAATATCTTGAAACATTATGCTAAATAGCATAGGAAAGAAGAGGGATTAACACATAAGTTCATTCAAGTATTCATTACATGGATATTGTCACAAGTTTAATGGCCCAGAGAAAGAAAATGGGAAATTTCTCTTAAATATATAGCAGGCTTTGGACAAAACCATGTTAGAAAGGATCGGTTTGATCACTCTGAAGGCCAGACAAGATTCACAGCAACCAATTAGATACTAGTGAGAAGCCCATGAGTAAAGATGATTTCTGTTGTTCTTTAAAAACTGGTATTCAGAAACATTTCCATGATGGGAAGGTCTTTCAGATAGTCACTCACACCGCAGTCACCTCACAGCTTGACTGCTGCAATGCGTACTACATGAGGCTGCCCTTGAAGACCATACAGAAACTTCAACTCATCCAGAATGCAGTGGCATGGGCAGTGATGGGAATGGCATATCCATGTAATTACCTCTGCTTTGCCAGATGCAGCTTGCTTCTGGCTGTGATTCAAGGTACTAATTGTTATTTATAAAGCACTGCATAGAATACTACCTGGTTTACTTGAGTATTCCTATAGTTTCCTACAGTATCTGCCTGGCCAATTTGATGCTGCAGAGTTGGGGTATTCCAGGTTGCTTCAGTTAGCAATGTCATCTATTGGGACCCTGGAAATCTGCCTTCTCTGTAACAGCACCAACCTTCCGGAATTGATGTTTTCCACAAATCTGGCTGGCCCTCATTCTCCTGTTGTTCAGAAGAACAATGAAGACCTGACTCTTCCCCCAGGCATTTAGCAAGGGAGAGTAAACTCCCCTTGGATCCTTTTCTCCGTTCCAGTTCATTTTTGTCATTTTGTTACCTTTATTCCTTCGTTTTGTTTCTCATTGTTTCTTTTTAAAAATATTTTTACTTGTGAGTCACCCAGAGTCATAGGGAGTCAATAAACGAATAAATAAAAAAATAAAAAAATCTTGATACTTATCTCTGAGGTAACATATAACCATCATAATTAAGAATCACTGAAAAGGTGATCTCTAAATTTTCTAATTTTTCAAGCTATATTAAGTTGTTGGTCATCACAATATTTTCTTGCAGCAAATTTACTGTCTGGTGAAGGACTGATCAACTTTTTATGCACTGCCTGATGAAATATTTACCAGTATTTTTTTAAGCAGAAAAATATTTTTTGAATTTTCCACCAGGCTATGAGGCTTTATTCATTTTTAACTGGTCAGTAAGGCATAATGCTTCACCTCTCGGCACTGCTACTTGCCTCAATTCTTCAGACTATGCTTTAATCTAGGCCACTGCAGCACTGGAACTGCTAAATATCTCACAATAAAAAATTGGAACAAGAAAGTTATTCAATTGTTTTTGCTATGTTCTCATCCTATTTTAGCATACAATTAACTTGCTTTGGTCTAATGCTCTTCCTTCCTTCCTTCCTTCCTTCCTTCCTTCTTTCATTCCTTACTATTTTCTCACCTTCCTGACTTCCTTCCTTCCTTCCTTCCTTCCTTCCTTCCTTCCTTCCTTCCTTCCTTCCTTCCTTCCTTCCTTCCTTCCTTCCTTCCTTCCTTCCTTCCTTCCTTCCTTTCTTTCCTCTTTCTTTTATATATGTTTATATATAGGACCACAGCTGCCTTGTAAGGCACTTTTGTGCCAAAAGTTCTTTTCCAGCAGAACATCAAGTCATGTCACATGGTAACTGCGACATATGGCAACTGTAGTTTCCCAGTGTTTTGTTTTCCCTTTAACTTCTACAGCTCCTGGTCAGATGTACAGAGTAGTAACTGGATGGTCTTCTTCCCCCAACCAGGTGCCCTGCAATGTAGCCCTGGGCTACTACTGTTTCCATTGTTTGGTGCCCCAGATGTCATGGTGTCTTTGTGCAGCACACAACTTGCATCCCTGCTTGTGGCATCCCTGTTTGTATATAATTTCTCCCTCTTTCTTTGGCAATATGCTCCTCAAATGTTTTTTTTTCCTGCTTTCTGCACTGAGTGCTAGCATTTTTGAGCCATCAGCAAGGAAAATGTGTGTGCTTTTTTCTTCTGATTTCAGGTTTTTATTGATTTACAAGAACAGGACATTTAAGCTCATTATTTCACAGGTGATATAAATAATGTAAAATGCCAATTTCATCAAATTCCTTCAAACTCTTATAATAATGGTCAACTGGCGACCTGGCCATCGAAATTACACGGCTATGGATGAAACATGTAACAGTGATACCCATTGTCATCGGGGCACTTGGTACCATGTCCAAGAATTTTACAAAACACATCAAGAAATTGCAGCTTCCTGCAATAACACCAGCGGAACTGCAAAAAACTGCGCTACTCGGAACATCGTATATTTTAAAAAGATACTTGGTTGATACCTAGGACGCTGGCAGCAACCCGTATCAACCATTAGCACCAGTCAATGATATTTGTGACACATTTTTAAATGTTCAGTTGACTGAGTTTCATGTTTAATGAATAAAGTATATAACAACAACAACAACAACAACAACAACAACAGCAACAACAACAACAATAATAATAATACCACTTGGACACATTGAAAAAAATTGGTCAATTGCAAAATGCAGCTTTATTTGGAACAGCTTCCATCCTGTGATGAAACCTTTAACATCAACAAACAGCATCTTGCCTATCCTATGTGTTTGGGAAGAATTCAATAGGTGAATAAAAATTCCAAACCCAAGTCTAAACATTTGGCCTACTGTATGACTAATAATAATAATTATTATTATTTATTAAATTTGTATGCCGCCCAACTCCCAAGGGACTCTGGCCGGCTCACAACAATATAAAAAAACCATTAAAAGAAAACATAATAAAAACATTTAAAAACAGTTAAAAAACTCATACACATAATCTATGAGGTTCACTTTGCCTCCTCTCCCAAAGATTAATTGGCTATTTTAAAATTGGAGTATTCTGTCTAATGTGAGCTTTCATGGTGAAAGAGTCAGAGTTATATTGACAGCCCAATATTTTTCATATGGATTTGCAGATTTAAGTCCAGGGATTCATACTGATCCCAAACAAGGAAGATGAACAGTAGCAGTACTGGAGGTAAAAGGATTCTGGACAAGATTGATTTATTATTGAGTTATAAAAATTATACCAATAATTACTGATGTTATCTGGGTGTTGACTATTTATGTCTGGAAATTATATTGCTACTTTTTCTCTGCCTGTTGCTATTTCACTCTCCCTTTCATGACACTCCCTGTTTATGTTCTCTTTCCCTCTTGACTAATCAGGCAGCATATTGTTCTTTCATTTATCTAAATCAGGGGTGATAAACTCAAGGCCCGGGGTCCAGATCCAGCCCACAGGGTACTTAGATCTGGTCCATGGGGCCACCCTGGAAACAGCGAAGGACCGGCCCATGGTGCTTCTGCCAGTGAAAACGGGCTCCCGAGCTCTGTGGCGAGTTCCGTTTTCACTGGCAGAGGGTTGCAGGAGGCCATGGCAGCTGAAAATGGAGCTCTGGAGCCTGTTTCGCTTGGGCCACCACAGGCGCCCCTGACAGGAGTGACATCGAGCTGGCCACATTCATCCTGGCCACACCCACCTCAGCCCCCCAAGGTCAAACACAACCCTGATGCGGCCCTCAATCAAATCGAGTTTGACACCCCTGATCTAAATGGACAGTAAAGGAAGTAAAGGGGAGGAGGAGGAGGAGGAGGAGGAGGAGGAGGAGGAGGAGGAGGAGGGAAGGGAGTAACTGAACAGGTCTGGATCAGTTTGGTTTTTGGATCTGTAGCAACCAGTATGGCAGTGATCATTTCTCATATATTGACTATATTGATTATCTCTTTATCCCATGCTTGAAAATCGTTGCAGTAGGCTGCTCAGTGGACCATAATCCCATATTTGTATAGAATTGGTCTACTTGGTGGCAATGCACCAATCAGAAATCCTTAAAGATTCAAAGAATACTGCCATGGTGGTGCAGTACTGCAGGCTAATTCACTGCTCACTCCAAGAGTTTGATCCTGACAGGCTCAAGGTTGACTCAGCCTTCCATCCTTCCAAAGTCAGTAAAATGAGGATCCAGATCAGTAGTGGGTTCTGAATTAGTTTGCTACCAGTTCGCGCGTGCGCTTGCGCATGCACGCGATGCTTCTGCGCATGCACAGAAGCTTCCCAGGTGGGTGCGCGGAGAGTCCCGCCGCCACCGCTACCGGTGCTAAGAACCGGTCCGAACCGGGAGCAACCCACCGCTGATCCCGATTGTTGGGGGCAATATACTGACTCTGTAAACCGCTTAGAGAGGGCTGTAAAGCACTATGAAGTGGTATATAAGTCTAAGTGCTATTGCTATACTAGAATAACATCTGTATAATCTTAGTACGTAGCCCTCTGCTAATGCTTAAGTCCCTTGCCTCCACTAATGTATTTTACTGTATTTCAATCATGGTCCATGAAATTGTATCTGTGAAACACTTTTAATGCTTAGTTAGGTAAGACTGAGGAGGCAAAGTTAAAGCTACAGGCTTGCTTTGACTGCACTGATTGGAATATTTTTGAAGATACCTCTGCAGACCTGGATGAACTCACAGATACTGTAACATCATATGTCAGCTTCTGTGAAGACCTATGTGTACTGACCAGGAACTTGCGAATATACAGTAATGACAAACCTTGGTTCACAGCTAAACTTAAGCAGCTATGTCGTTTCAAAGGGGAAGCCTACAGAAAAGGTGATAGAATGCTGTACAATCAGGCCAGAAATGTATTAACAAGGGAGATCAGAGCAGCAAAAAGAAGCTACTCTGAAAAGCTAAAGAATCAGTTCTCAACAAATGAACCAGCAAACATGTGGAAAACTGTTAAAAATATCACTGGTTACGGCAAACCTCCTTCCCAGGCTGAAGGAAATCAACAACTGGCAGATGACCTGAACGTGTTTTACTGCAGGTTTGAAAGGAAACTACAGCCACCTATCTCCACAACCCCCATCTCAGACACACCAACAACAGCCAAG
>QLTV01000972.1:5495665-5515128 GCA_003457575.1 Thermophis baileyi
TCCCTTTCAAGCCCTCCATGGCTCCGGACCAGTTTATCTGCATGACCGTCTTATGCCACATTCCTCCCATCGACCAGTGAGGTCGCACAGGGTTGGCCTTCTTCAGGTCCCGTCGGCCAGACAGTGCCGGCTGGCGGGACTGCGGGGGAGGGCCTTCTCTGTAGCCGCTCCGACTCTGTGGAACCAACTTCCCCCCGAGATCCGTACTACCTCCACCTTACTGGCCTTCCGTAAAGCCGTTAAGACCTGGCTTTTCCGGCAGGCCTGGGGCCAATAGTTGTTCTGATTGGCCCATGCATGGTTGTGTGAATGTTTTATTTTAAATATAGATGGTTTTTTTCTTTTTCTTTCTTTTTTAAAATTGTTTTTATATGTTTTATTTTTTTATGATGTAAGCCGCCCAGAGTCCTTCGGGAGTTGGGCGGCATATAAATTTTATAAAATAAATAAAAATAAATAAATAAGTTGGAGCTTGTGCAGCTAAAAACACTACTCCAGAAGCTATGGCATATAGATTAGCTTTTAAATGTGTTACTGATTTATTAAGAATTTACAGAAAGATGAACCTAAGATAAACCTAGCAGAGAATATGAGCACTGTTTTCAATCTGTCATTCTTATCAGATTGTAAGCACACACAGGTAACATGCCTTACTCTCACAAATGTTGCATATCAACAGCCAGGTGCAACTCTCTGCACCTGGCTCAGTCACCTACCTGCTGCCCACTTCTACCTTTACTTGTTCCTGTCCCTGTGATTCCCTTGTCTGTTTATCTCATCCTTGGCTGAGTTTGGTGCCTTGCTGAGCCACAGGGCCTCAGAGGTGGTGGTTCCAAACTATGTAGTGATATTGAAAAGATAAGCATGGTCAGACCTGGCTAGTTCTCTAATAGGTGGTAAGCTAGTCTGGAAGGATGAAAAAACATTCAGGAAGAAGGAAAGGAAACCCCTTTGTACTTGCACAAGAAAATTACATGGCTGTGGCTTGAGGGAGATTTTATCTTATCAAAGAACCTCCCCACTTTTCCATCCAGAAATGGAGCAGGAAACCTTATATTGGCATGCTGTGGTAGAACCAGTACGTCACTGAGGCTATATTATCTTTTCTACTCAGAAGTTTCAAAGTTGGATTTTTGTCTGCTTGCCGGATACATGAGGAGACTCCTATAGACAGGTAGAATGATTCTAATTTCTCAAAAATACCTGGAGGTGGGCACTTCTGCCTTCTAGTGCAAGATGATGGATGGAAAAGTTGGGGGGGGGGATGGTTGTTTCTTAATGGTTTGCTGAAGATGCTGCCCATATGTCAAAAAAGCAGGATGACCAAAAAACCCAAAACAAAGAAAGAAGACACCAGAACTGGAAAGTTAAACACTGGAGAACTGAGGAAGAATAATGGATTTATACCCATTTCAATTCCAACAGATGTAGCAGCATCTGGAAGGAAGGTACATGGGAGCAAAGTGGCTACTGAAGATGGCTCAGAAGAAAGGGACCACATTGGCAAGACAGTTTTGGAGCTACAATAGAACTGAGAAGCATGATTCATCTGATATCTTTCCCATGGGCCTTAAGGAAGAATTATTGTTCCCTCTTTACCTTAAAAAAAGCTACAGTAGCAGGAAGGAGCAAGTAATCTCTAACCTTCTTCAGAGGGGAGTTAGCCTAACCATGCAAAGTGATAATGCAATATTGGCCTAAGGGGAAATAAGTAATTCAGGAGGTAAGATTACTTAGAGCTTGGGTAGAAGTAAAACCTTTAGGAGATAATAATATTGAAACCAAGTTTTAAATGAGATCAGGCAATAAGAGCATTGGTTTTTTGAAAATATCTGCATAAATTATTAACTCTATTGTCACAGTAGCAAAAGCAGAAGATCACTGCAGTTCAGATCTATTGCTATCCCTTTCCACCCACTGACACTCCCTCTAGATCAGGGGTGTCAAACTCACGTTGTCAGGGTGGCGTCACGTGATGTATCGAGACCTTTTCCCCCTTCACTAAAATGGGTGAGGGGGTGGCCAGCATGTGATGCATCTCGCCCGCGGCCCAGGAGTTTGACACCCCTGCTCTAGATGTATTGGATTACAAAGTCTTTTCATCCCAGCAAAAGACCATGGAGTCTAAGGATGAGGTGAATTGAAGTCTAACATAGCCAGATGACAAATTTGGGGAAAACTGCTATACAACTTTCAAGATATAGCTGGAACCACACAGTACTGATAACACTTAAGTGTTGGAAAGAATACTTAATTTGGAAAATATAGAAGACTTAAACTGATTACTGGACTGAGTAAAATTAAAATCATATTGCTATAATCTTGCTGCTGGTTAATTTGTTTTCATTTGCCTCATTAAACATTTTAAAGTAGTGATATCTGCCTTAGCATATCTCTAAAATAACTACTTTGTTCAAGTTTGGTATTTTAGTTAAATACTAGCATTATTTAGAGGTGATCCTATTAAAACAATAGTTTTGGTAACAATGAAGCATATATATTTAAAATGCCTTATCAGAGTTTAATAATAATTTAAAGATTTCTTGACTATCTGTAGAAATAGAAGATTTTTTTTCTTTCATATTTTAAAAATCTTTGAAGAAATACATTTTCTATTGAGGAATAAATTTCAAATATTGCTTTAGAGCAGGGGTCTCCAAACTTGGTAACTTTAAAACTTGTGGACTTCTAGTCCCAGAATTCCTCAGCCAGCCATTCATGGTGGCTGTACATTCCATCATAATCCTTTACTAAAGGAAAAGAGAAACAATATAGGGTGTAATAAAAGAAGCTAAGTGCGCAATTAAAGACTGATGGATTCAATGAAGTTTATTCTCATTGAATTTCCACTGAGTTTTCTATCAACTCCATTTAGCATCCTGTTGATGCTGAATGTTCAATCAGTGGCTGGTTTGAGTCATACTGTTTTAAGCACGATTTAAAGTGATGGACTGGACATGTCAAAATCCTAAGGCTATGATGGAGTGTTGCTGTGAATCAACTGTATATTGGCACCCAAGCTAGAATTATATGCTGCTCATAGCCTTTGTTTAGGCTATAACCTCAATAATGCTATATTATTCCAAAAATTTAAAAAAAAAACTTCTTTGGAGTTGCAGAACTTCTTTACAATTATTTGTTTAGATATATTAAATGATGATGTACATTTCCCATATTATATATTACTTCTCAGTCAAAAATCATGCTGAAGTTGTCATGGATAGCAAGATGGTTAGTACACCACAAGGGTCTTGTGCTTATTTGTTTCTCTTTCCAAGATAACCATGAGAGGCTAAATGATGTCATTCTTCTGGGAAAGAGGGATGAGATGACAGAAACTAGCACTCTGAAACTTTTGAAATCTGAAATAGGGAAAATCTATTTTGTATTTTTAACTGGCTGCTCATAAAAACATTGGAACCTACCAACTATATCTCAGAAGTGCTGCAGTCACCACAGTTGAACCAAAGCAGAGCTGAAGGTCTCTTCCACACCTTTCTCAATAAGGTCACTACTACAGGTAATAGTATTGTCACAATGATTCAACCTGGATGTATCTCAGGAGTTTCAAGACAGATCTGTACTAAGGCTGAGGAAGTTTCATGATGGTCAATGTGAAGCTCAAAAACCAACATTTGCAGAGTAGCAGTTGTTTATAATCACTCTTGCATCAAAACTGTCTCCTAGTTTTTAAGAGTTTTATTCCCAAAGTTGTTCTCTGAATAGTGCTGGATAGTGGCTGGTTATGCTACTTAATGCTGTTAAACACCATCCTCTCCTGCAGTAGTTGTTTGTCGTCATCATCATCATCATCATCATCATCATCATCTGCAAAATGAAAGCATTTTCATTAAAGGTTATGAAAGGTTATTCTTCATGTTGGTTTAGTGCTGTTTGGCAGATAGATGTTTTGTAAAACATCCCATTCTACGACTGTGAGAGCAGTCTTGTGCTTCAAAGAAGATTGGAATCTTTCCCAAATTCTAATTCAGCATCCTAGTCACTACATCACACTGCCTCTTACATTCATGCACGCACGCACACACACAGAAATGTATGCCTTTGAATTTAGTTGTAACATGATATGCTAGTGGGCCTGAAGTCTGACTCAAACTATCAAACTCATTAAAAGTAAAACACAAATATTTTGCTGCTCTCTCTCTCCTTTTTCTGGACACCACTTATAGTGTATTTTTGCTGGTAGTGCAGCTTTGTCAGTAGTTTCGAATGCCTGGGTCAATGTATGATGCTAAGCCAGGGGGAGAAAGAGTTGTCCCAATTAATAATATGTTCATAAAACAGCCACACGATTGCCAAGAAAGAAGCCTTTTAGCACCATTTAACTTAATGGCAACTGAGAGCAGTGACCTTTAGCAGATGAGGGTACTCCTGAGTGGGATGGGAAGGCAGAAATCTACCCAGAAATCGCTTTACAGATCAATTAATTTAACTAAGACAAGATAACCTACAGATTGTTATCTAACTCATTTTCTAATATTTAGCATTTCTGTTTATAGCATTAATATTTATTTATATGCCGGCATTTTGTATTTCCACATGCAGGGACAAACACTAAATGAATTATAGTGAGCACCAACTCTGTGACACTGTCAGCCAAATATTATATTGCAAGCTGAAGTAAAAATAGTTATTTTTGCCAGTAGTAATTTTTGAGAAATTAAGATAAGAAAGAAGGCCAGGACATATGTGAAATACAGATGCAATATAGATATATATATATATATAAAGCAAGATTTAAAAATAAAACTTTATTGAAGATATAGTGGCACTATTGTCCCAGATAGACCCAGGGTGCAATCTGGAGGTCCTCCTTGAACTTGCAATTGCTCAATAAAGACAGGTGAAAACCATGGCTAGGAGGGTCTTTGAGTTGTGCATAAGTTGTACCTGTTCCTAGACGAGAGGATGAGACAAATAGATTCATTCTCCCCACTTCTCCCCAAAAATCTATTCCAGAGAAAGTGCATATCAAAACTTTAGAGAAGACTTTTTAAAGAGGAACACGGGATTCAAGCTCACTCCTATCTTAGCGGATGGAATAATTGTTGAATTTTATCTGCTTAAATATTTCTGATGTGTCCTCATAGGTTAAGTGATTATTAAGGAAATAAATATAAGCAGTTTCTCAAAACCTAGGTAGCCAGGACAGATTACATATTCTGATGTGATACCAATATTTACAATTTAAACATTTTAAGCTTAAAGTGAGGATATTGCAGCATGAATGATTTAATGGAAGATGTTGTATGTGCCCGTGTGTGTGTGTGTGTGTATGTGTATGTGTATGTGTGTGTGTTAGTGTGTGCATGCATGCATGTATGTGGGTGGATGTGAATCAGAACTCATTTTCTAATATTTAGCATTTCTGTTTATAGCTTTGATATTTACTTATATGTTGGCATTTTTGTATTTGTAATATGACATGGGCAATAAATGTAATAAAAAGATAAAAAGTTTTGGAGCTAAAATAATACCAAGTAAATACAGATAAAGGAATAGTCATATTATTGCTGTTGGCTTATTCCTTAGGCTTGAAATGCAATTCCTGTAACCTACACCAGTAAACAATTGTTATGCTCCTGTCCTTTTTAAGGGAATCTTTTGTTGTGAAAATTTGCTCAGAAACTGAACTGCTTTGTGTATTCTGAGGGACCAAAATCATATGAAAAGCTTATGTGATAGCCAACATATAAATATAGTCTGAGACCTTTGGGAAAATTACAGGTGATATTGAAAGATGGGATTAAGAATAGTTTTGCAAGGATACATGCATGATCCTTTCTGTATATATCTTCATTTAAGAGACTAAGAAGAAGTTGGGTTCATCAGAACTAAATGTCAGTTAAATAGTGAGTGGATTTTATGCATGGTGAACACATGTAAATTTGGTTGATCCAAAATTGTTCATTCTTCAGAGTCAATTGGATTGAGATGGGCAGCTATAGAAATGGAAATAAACAAACAAACAAATAAATCTGCAAAGCCCACATCCAGAAAATCAAGAGTTTACTGTATATGTATATATATGTATATGAATAAGTAAATACTCAGCTGAACTGAAGATTTTTGAGACTTCTTTTTAGCATGAAAGCATTTTGCAATATATAATTTTTCCTCCCAATAGATCAGTGCTCTTCCTAAAACAGGGGGAGGGGAAGCAGTTCACAATCTTTTGTAGAGCAAAATATTGTGAACTACCAATCACTGCATTTCCTTTTTAATATCACTTAATTAAATGACTTCCTATTTGTTTGGTACATATATAGATTAAAAAATACATCAAACTCTTATTCTAAAGTTAACAATAGTCTACATTACTTTTTGTAAACCTATGTAATTCTAATCATCAAATCCCAAAATCAAAGTTTTTTTTTTCAGGTTCTCACAAAAATCCAAAAGTAATTTCCAAGCAAAAATAAAATTGGTTAAAATCTTTTCTAAAGAAAACCATCTAACACCTTGTAAGGGAGACAGATTTATGGATATAGATTTTTTTGTATGTGTGTATAACAGACACCCTCTCATTTAGTCTGGAATGTAGAAGTCATGTACATATAGAATAGAATAGAATTCTTTATTGGCCAAGTGTGATTGGACACACAAGAAATTTATCTCTGGTGCATAAACTCTCAGTGTATAAAGCGGGTGTTGGCAACCCACGGCTCTGGAGCTGCTTGCGGCTCTTTGGGCCCTCTGCTGTGGCTCCCTGTCCCATCACTGGCTGGTCCCTCCCCTCCCCATCACTCTTTGCCTGGCCTGAGAAGGTAAGGGCAACGACGGGAGATGGAGAAGCATCTGGGGCTGATTCTCCGGCGCCTCACTCTTGCTGGAGCTTCTTCCGTCCCTTGTTGGTGCTGGGCACTCCTTGGTCGCTCAGGGAGACGCGCGACCAACCTATGTAATTCTAATCATCAAATCCCAAAATCAAAGTTTTTTTTTTTATTTTCTCACAAAAATCCAAAAGTAATTTCCAAGCAAAAATAAAATTGGTTAAAATCTTTTCTAAAGAAAACCATCTAACACCTTGTAAGGGAGAAAGATTTATGGATATAGATTTTTTTGTATGTGTGTATAACAGACACCCTCTCATTTAGTCTGGAATGTAGAAGTCATGTACATATAGAATAGAATAGAATTCTTTATTGGCCAAGTGTGATTGGACACACAAGAAATTTATCTCTGGTGCATAAACTCTCAGTGTATAAAGCGGGTGTTGGCAACCCACGGCTCTGGAGCTGCTTGCGGCTCTTTGGGCCCTCTGCTGTGGCTCCCTGTCCCATCACTGGCTGGTCCCTCCCCTCCCCATCACTCTTTGCCTGGCCTGAGAAGGTAAGGGCAACGACGGGAGATGGAGAAGCATCTGGGGCTGATTCTCCGGCGCCTCACTCTTGCTGGAGCTTCTTCCGGCCCTTGTTGGTGCTGGGCATGCCTCGGTCGCTTGAGGAGACATGCAACCTACTCTCTGCCCTGAGACACTGGCCCAACCCGGCTGTGACCAACGCCGGCCTCGCTAATACGAGGGCTGGTGGGATGGGAATGGGATCCGGGAGGAGGGGACAACAGAAAGGCGGACAGGCCCGCAGCGCCCAGCCACAGCTTTAAGAAGCTCAGGGCAGCGGGAAAAGGGGGCTGGCCCCACTGAACCTCGCATGCCCACCCCAGGGTCAGGAAAGCTGAGGCTGGGCCAAGCTGGTGAGCTGTCCTTGGGGCTCTTTGCTACTCCTTTTTTTTCTTCTTTTTGGAAATCTGGGCTGGCTGAGGAACGAGCATGAACTGCAGCAGAGGCTTCCCTTCGGGTGACCCTCCTTCTCCTCTCACAACCCCCTGGCCAGCTGTGGCAGGACCGGGAGTGTGCGCATGAGTGGGGAGACCCTTCTCAAGTGAGCGGCCACTTGCCTCGCATGCCTCTTTGCTGCGCTTTGGCTGAGCCCGCACGCTTGCTTGAGGAGGGTCTCCCCATTCGTGCGCACACTCCCGGCCACACCACTCCCGGTCTCCTCGTGAGAGAGAAGGAGGAGGAGAATCGCCTGAAGGGAAGCCTCCGTGCAGTTCGCGCTCGTTCCTCAGCCACAGTGGATTTCCAAAAAGAAGAAAGAAAAGGAGTAAAAAAGAGCCCCAAGGAGAGCTCGCTGGGCTTTCTGAGAGAGTGAGAAGAGACACAGACACAGACACAGATAGAGAGATACAGATACACACACACACACACACACACACACACACACACGCACACACACACACACACACACACAGAGAGAGAGAGAGAGAGAGAGAGAGAGTTTTTTAATCTGGAAAACGGGTCCAAATGGCTCTTTGAGTGTTTAACGTTGCAGACCCCTGGTATAAAGCAACAATAACACAACAACATCTGATATGGCATTTAAAACTACTACAATGGTTACATTACAACATCTATCTTCATAGTCCAGTGGGATGGAGGTAGTAAGTTGACCTGTCAGGAACACAAAGTCAATGTTGCATGCAGAGATTAGATAAGAGGTATTTATATTTATTTTCCAAAGGAATGTTGATGATTCAGTATATTGTAATTTAAATTTTAAATAAAAAGTCAAATACTCTCAATGCAAGTAAGAAGGATTGTTCTAGATATCAATGTTCAAGTGACTCAAGGAAGATATGTGGAATAGGGGTAAAAGCTATGAGTATAGAGTAGCTCTGTTTATTTTTAAGTTGTGAATGATGATTAATAAGCAGCATGTTATTCTACACCCGATCAGCTTAATCTAAGATGACAACAGAGAACTAAAGCATAGTCTGTTAAATAAATAAAACAAAAGATAGGGCCATGCATGCAGAGGCTTTAGTCATCTCTGCTGTACTATGACTTAGCTGACAGACCAGAACTGATCTGTCATGGGAAATATGCAATCAGAAGAGGAAGAAACTATTCAGATAGTTTTTGAACAAGACACTTCACCCCAAAACCCCGCTGAAGTTTTTGTTACTGGTTTGGTAACGAAACGTCTGGAAGCTAAACAACAGACCTCTGCCAAAACTATTCCGATTGTGAGGAAGCAGTCTTCCCCAGTCTGGCGCCCTCCAGATATGTAGAGTCCAACTCACAAATTACTAGCTAGTTTAGCCAAATGCCCCCAACACGTTATAAATGTTCCATGCTGTAGAAGGTTGCTCTATTTTGGAAATGGGAACACACTTATTTTAGTGTTTCCCCTGCTTAGGTTAGGTTTATGCTTTTACTTCCTATTTTATGTAGATTTGCTTTTTTAAATTGATAGCTTGTTTTCTCATTAAAGACCTGAGCAGGTGGCGGCATTTAGCCAAGCTTAGAGTCCAAGCAGGTTCAGTCCTGGTTAGTGCTTGGTAGGGAGAACTAAAACAAAAAAAGTTCCTAGGATACAATGGCAAGTCAGTTTTATAATACTAGCAGGAAAACTTTATAAATACAGTTGAGTATGACTTGAGGTTATCTTAATCTATTTTTTTTATTAAAGCATATACAGATTGATATCTGTTTGTGTCTGTTTACAGTATATAGCAATAGTAATAGCACTTAGACTTATATACTGCTTCATAGTGCTTTTACAGCCCTCTCCAGGGGTGAAATGCTCCCGGTTCGGGGGTGCCTGCCAGTCGTCGGAGAGCTGGTAGCGACGGCAGTGCGAGGCTTCGCCCACCCGCCCGGATGCTGCCATTTGGGTTCTTTTACCCTCTGCACATGCGCAAAGCATTCTGCACATGCACAGAGGGTAAAAGAACCCAAATGGCAGCGTCCAGGCGGGTGGGCCACTGCAAATATACAGTCCTCTCTAAGCGATTTACAGAGTCAGCCTCTTGCCCCCAACAATCTGGGCCTTCATTTTACTGACCTCGGAAGGATGGGAGGCTGAGTCAACCTTCAGCCTGGTGAGATTCGAACTGCCGAATTGCAGCTAGCAGTCAGCTGAAGTAGCCTGCAGTGCTGCACCCTAACCACTGCACCACCTTGGCTCTTATATGCTTGTAAACTGCCTTGAAATCTGGATGTAGATGCACTTTTGCTGAGTCTATTTAGCAGTTCAACTAGTGCATTCTAGAATCTATTTTTAACACACATATATATTTAAAACCAGAAAGACGGTATCATTCCATAACAGGATCATTTAGTGAACGAGTCCAGAGATTTTCATGCTGAATGTTCACCTGAATTTGTGTAATTTATGTTCTTAAACAAGGTTAAAAGAGCAGCATATACCAGGTAAAGTGATACTATCCATCATATGCTTTTTGAGTGCCATTTTCTATCTTAGATTGACAACCTTCAGTATTATTACTATTAGTATTAGTACAAGGCAGCAAATCTACCTAATATTGTTGTGTATTTGTTCTTTTGTGTTATTGTATTTGTTTTCAGCCACTGAAGATTTTCCTGAGAAAGTCTAGTGGTCTCCATTAGTTTCAAAACAGCTGCTTCATTGATGTAATGTAATATAGCCCTGCCATTACAACTTTAACAATTAGCAGATTTCCAACATGCTGAACTTGTCAGCTGCAAAGCCGACAGCCTGGTTTCGAGACCCGAGTTCCATGTGGTGGGGGAGAGTTCCCGTTACATAACAGATAACAGATTAACAGAGTTGGAAGGGACCTTGTAGGTCATCTAGTCCAACACCCCGCCCAAGCAGGAGACCCTACCATTTCTGACAGATGGCAGTCAAGTCTCTTATTGGAAGCTTTCAGTGATGAGGCTCCTACAGCTTCTGAAGGCAAGCTATTCCATAGGTTGATTGCTCTCACTGTCAGAAAATTTCTCCTTATTTCCAGGTTGAATCTTTCTTTGTTCAGTTTCCATTTATTATTCTTTGTCTGGCCTTCAAGTGCTTTGGAAAATAGCTTGACCCCCTCCTCTCTGTGGCAGGCCCTCAAATATTGGAACACTATGTCCCCCTGGTCCTTCTCTTCACTAGACTAGCCATGCCCAGTTCCTGTAACCATTCATTGCATGTTTTAGCCTCTAGTCCTCTAATCATCTTGGTTGCTCTTCTCTGCACTCTTTCTAGAGTCTCTTTCTTGTCCCAGCTCCTGCCAACCTAACAGTTCAAAAGTATGCAAATGCAAGTAGATAAATAGGTACCACTTCAGTGGGAAGGTAACAGCATTCTTTGTGTCTTGGCATATAGTCCTGCTGGCCACATGACCATGGAAGTGTCTTTGGAAATGCTGACTCTCTTGGCTAAGAAACAGAGATGAGCACCAATCCCTAGAGTGGAACATGATTGAACAGGGGAATCCTTTGCCTTTATGCTTATTTACTGGCGGCATTACTCTCCAGATCACAAAGACTATCTTTGGATAGATGTAGCAGGTAAGTCAGTAACATTTTCAGCATGTTACTTGGGTTTTCTTGAAAGTCTCTAGCAGGGGAGCACAGTTATCATATACCCTGACTAAAAAATGGTATACTCCTTCTGTTTGGTATGGTTATTCTCTCTCACTAAACCCACAGAATTGAGAGGGATGTACATGGAACAGTGAGGAAGGAAAAGAACATCCTCCTAGCCAGCCAGACTAATCAACCCTGGTAATCAATGGGATGACAGATGTTTCAGTCAGATTGCTCTCACACCCAACATGTTATCACTATATTCTGCTGTTGTTGCTGCTAATTTTCTATAGTTGCTCATTTGGCAAGCTTTTATCACAGCAAATCATTATATCTAATGCCTATTCCACCATCTGCAACCCTGTAGAAGTGCCTGATAAAACTCCCTTTCAGCTCCAAGAACCTACATTCCCACAATTAAACAAGAGAGTAACAATCTTAAAACAAAACAAAACAAAATGGATTTGTTCATGTCTATATACATCATGTATGTCTTGCAACATGTTAAGCTACTCTTTAACCGATTAACACCAATTCTATTATCTGTTCTGCATAAAGCAAAAGATAATTTACTCTCTTTCTTATTCTAATTTTTTTACTCTTCCATGATTGACATTATGCAGCTTTGCTAGCTGTTTTCTCTTTTCTACATTTTATCATTTTAATGATCTATTGCTGTGTTTCCAAATTTGCTGTGAAAATTAACCTATTTTAATAGTAAAGTCAAAGAAAGAGTTTGCTTGGAATGATGTGACAAAGTATTAGAATCCTAATGGGAAGCACAAATATGATCCTACCCAAAATCATCGTATCATGTTGCAGGATGTGGTACCAGATTTCCCAAAAAAGTATTTTATCTTTCACATATCATGTTATACAAAGCATGCTCACTAATTCTGTAACATGTTAAGCATAAAAGTGTGTTTTCATTACTTAATTCTGCAAAAAGAGAGGTTTCAGAAAATAGTACGTTCATACACCTATTTAGCAAGCAATATTTTACATACCAGAATAGTTCCAGAACTGCTCAATTCCATTAGAGATCATATTAATAACTGCTATAAATTAAACTCTTGATAATTTTGTACATTTTTTAAATAATGAAGATAAATCTACACAAATAAAAAAAAATGTCAATGGTGAAAGTTTATTTGAAACCAAAGCATCTAATTGAAGAAAAATGGTTACATCTTCAAGTGATCTCATCATATGACACATAGGTTTATTCTTCTTCTACTATCTCACCAAAGTAGGACTAAAGAGCTAGAAGCTTTTATTGTTTAGAAAACATTGCTTTAAGTGAGGAGACATGATAGAGGTTTGTATGAGTGGTTGAAAGAAGCAAGTAGAGATTGGGAAATTCTTCTAGATAATCACTTGAACTTAAGATGAAACCAAGGGACAACAGAAGTTCTGAAACATTTAAAGGAAGAGATTCTTCACACAGTACCTAATTAATCTATGAAACAACTAAATGAGGTGATGTTCACTAAACCTAATTGGTTTCCATTAAAAATGTACACGCAAATTCCTGGGCATTTAAATTTCAAGACATTTAAATTGAAAGTTCGACATGTAGAAGCAGCAAACCTCTGACTACTCAATATATTCAGAGGATCCATTTACCATGGATATTCATTTTGTCATAAATCATGGGGATACTGTTCACAAACATAAGTAGAATAGAATAGAATAGAAGATAATATATGTAGTTTAGGATTGAAGTGTGGAGTCCTTGGTGCTTTCTGAGTTTGGTTGTTTGTTTGCAGACATTTCATTATCCATTTAAGTAACATCATCAGTGCTAGTGAATGTGGGCGTTTCTCCCTGTTTATATATAATATCTTCCCCTGCCACTACTGGGTGTATGTTTTTCTCCATGGTACTACCTTGATTAGGGTATTGTTTTCTGCTTGATGGTTGTCTGCTGTTAATCCCTGCTTACCTGGATGTAGCCAAGGGGTGCTATTCAGCCGGTTCTGACAGGTTCTGGAGAACCAGTAGGGGAAATTTTGAGTAGTTCAGAGAACTGGCAAATACCACCTCTGGCTGGTGCCAGAGTGGGATGGGAATGGAGTTTTTGCAATATCCTTCCCCCAGGAGTGGGGAGGGAATGGGGATTTTGCAGTATCCTTCCCTGGAGTTGGGTGGGAATGGAGATTTTGCAGTATCCTTCCCCTGGAGTGGGGTGGGAATGGAGATTTTGCAGTATCCTTCCCCTGCCACACCCACCACACCACGCCCACCAAGCCACACCACGCCCACCAAGCCACGCCCACAGAACCAATAGTAAAAAAAATTGAATTCCACCACTGGTGTAGCCTGCTGGAGTGAATGTGTTCTGGTTTTTTTGGTTACCTTCCTAGCTTTATTGTCTCTTTTGAATGGTGAGTAAATGTTCTTTATCTATATGTATTGTATCTATTGATGGCTTATTTGTCTGAATGCCAAGTTTCCTGGAATTCTATAGTGTTTGTGGATTTGGCTTAGTTTAAAATGCTCACACTTTCTCAGTTTCAAAATCTTGTCTGATCTCCTACTTACTCCATGGATAGTCCTATAAAATCCTGTACACTGTTCTGTAATCACTGTTTTCTTCTTCATTTGTTTTCCTCCTTCTTCTCAAGCATCATTTTTTTTCTAGTCCCTCATCTGTTTACATATCATACCCCAAATATATGGGTTTCTGCTTGATGCATTAATACAATCAAGTAGCCATCATTTCATTAATGGCAATCCTTGAGATTTATTTATTTGATTTCTATAGCTGCCCAATTCAACCAAGTGATTCTGGGTGGATTATTATTCTAAAATTATCAAATAATTAAAATAATTTAAAAAATATTAAAGCAATAAAAATATCCCCAAAATAAGCTATAAATATAAATAGCAGCCAGGATGATTAACCAACTAATAGTAAAGCCAAGGAACAGGGCCCTTAACACAGGGATACATAGCATACTGTGATGACATCAGAATAATGACATGCAGCGTGACATAAGTATGCAAATGCATCCCTTAGATTCTTATGTTTTAACATTTTATACAAATACATAAGACATTGCAGCATTTGTATGAAAATGTTGCTTTGCATATTTTTTAATTTGCTTCTCCTCATGGCAACAATGATTTATCCTTGTAAGAGCCTTTCTCTGTCAAGATTATGCTTTTGTTTTTGTTTTTTTACAAGAAAAAAAAAAGTAAAACTGTAAAATAAGTATTCTCTGCATCTGTTAAACCAGTGGTTCTCAACCTTCCTAATGCCGCGACCCCCACTGCTGCAACCCCCACCCTACCCCCTCCCCGCGCACGATGAGGTGACAAAGAGGGCGTGGTGGGCTAGCACGCGCTTAGGCGACCCCTGTGAAAGGATCATTCAACCCCCAAAGGGGTCGCGACCCACAGGTTGAGAACCGCTGTGTTAAACAAAGGCATTTAGAGGGCTATGTTAAACCAATTTGTTGTTGGACAACAAGGAAAAACAGGAATCAGTTTTTAATGAAACAGGATGCAAACAGATTTTGATTTACTGCTGCTTATGTAAAATAAAAGGAACATAAGCCACTTCACAATGCGAAAAAGAATTAGAGTGTAATTGAATATAAGCTGGGTATATTCAAAACATGCCCCATATAATAAATTAGCAATCTGCAGGAGAACAAACCTCTCAAGTGACACTCTGGTAAAATGATATATCAAGGTACTTTCTAAGAAATCAGGAATAAAACAGCCTTCCACAACTTAATGCTCTTCAGATAATTTGGACTGTAACAATATTCCCCAGCCAGTACCAGGTGAGGAAAGGTTGGAGTAGACTGAGCCAACAATTCTAGTCAACCTAATCAGCAGAATACACTGGAGTGAGAGTAAAAGTAAGAAAACAGAGATTTCCCTTTGCAGAAATTGTATTGAAGCAGTGAGTTTAAATTAAAGTAAAGAAGTCATGTTATAAAATGACAATCATGAGAAATGAAGGGCTATGTCTAGAATATGTTTAAAGCTCAGTTTTTAGTCTTCTTTTGACATTTGCCATGCATTCAGGAAATACTGTACATGGAACAATAAAGTAATTGCTTTTGATTTTCCATGCCCAACATATGTTACTCTGCCTGGGCTGGATATTTTTGAAACTATCCTAGGGGATCAGGCTTACTTTTAATTTAAAAGTCAATATTTTCTGCTTCAATCCTTTTCCTTTTCTTAGCTGCTGGGTAATGTGTTAGTATATCTATCTATCTATCTATCTATCTATCTATCTATCTATCTATCTATCTATCTATCTATCTATCTATCTATCTATCTATCTATCTATCTATCTATCTATCTATCTATCTATCTATCTATCTATATATATATATATATATATATATATATATAGATATATATGGATAAGGATGGGACAATCTAAGACAAAATTGATAGGATTAAGCAAAAGATGGTCATCATGATGACTCCGGGAGTTCAAAGGAAATGATTCAACTGACAACAGACAGTGCCTTCTTGTGATTTTCTTTTCTCTTCTTAATCAGACATAAATTACTACTTTCATTTTGAGGCATATGAGATAATTCAGGCAATTAATCAAGCTGAATTCCTCCGCTTTCCTGCCTCTCTAGATTCCTGTTAAGTGATGGTACACAAACACTACAAAGGTTTCTTTGTATTTACCCAATATTTACCCAATCATTTTACAATTAACAATCTTTCTACAGGATATATGTGCAGCCTATAGTGTTGCAATGCTATTTCTAGGTTTCCTTCCTATCTAGAGTTAAGTAATGAGGTTAATGACAGTGGTTGGCAACCTCCCTGGGTTTAGAGCAGAAGTGTCAAACTCGCATGTCACTTTGTCATCACGTGATGTATCATGACTTTTCCCCCCTTTGCTAAAATGAGGGTGGGTGTGGCCAGTGCATGACACATCTGGCCCACGGGCCGTGAGTTTGACACCCCTGGTCTAGAGCGATGTGGACTTCTTCAGTTTCCCATGTTAGCCAACTGTGTTTGGAAGAAATTTTCTTAGGTGTCTATCTTCAAGTTCTTGGGGCACCTAAGTAGATAATAGTTCTTGCTAATATCATCTAAAAAGAACAGTGTGTATGTTTGGGTGACTACATGATATTCACAATCCTGGGCTGTGAGATATTATCACAATGATTTTATTCAGAATAATAAATAAGATTTAAAAAAAAAACTGTTGAGATTTATGTATAAATCAAACTCTTTCATTCCAAGTATTCTCCTGAGCTCAACTCTCAAATTACCAGTCCTTATCCCTAACTTTTTAGATATTAAAAAAATAGAACTTCGAAAGCCATTGAGCAAAATGTCACTTTTCTGCATCATTGTTATTATTAGGAATAAATTAAATCAATTCAATAAGTTTAAAAAGGCACAATTGCACTCAATCCTTGTTTGGAAAACCACCCATCTGTTCAAAAACCATAAGTTTCCACCAGAATGATAGGATAAAGGAGGTGGCAAATTGCTGACTTGCCTCTGCTGCTTCTTTCTTCAGATCTCCTGGTAGTCTAGTCCATTTTATTGTTTTTTTCCTTACAAGCCAGTGCTTAGCTTATGAGTGACACAACTTTGGAAAGGAATTAAGTTGTTTATTGATTCTTAGCTCAGCCATTCATTCATCCTTTAAGTCCACTAAGAGCCCACTAAATCCACACATTCTTTGTCTACTGGGTCATTTTCCCACTTAATGAGCGCTAACAAATCTCAGCTACAAAAACATACACATCTGCTGTATGGAATCAAAGAAATACGGAGAACACATATAGAAGTCACCCTAATTTTCTATAGCCCAGATCCAATAGCTCAACACTGGATGAAAACATGCTATTTTACTTTGGTCTCTTGAATGGTATGGTATGCACAATACTTCAAATATTACAGCCTATTTACTGCACAATTGCCCACTCCAATAATTGAAACTAAATACTGTATTGTATCACAACTGTAAGCCAAACTAGTAAGAATGGACATGGACTAAGGAGAAATTTCATGACAGTTAAAAAATTCAATGCAGGAAGCAGTCATTGCTGAAACATATGTACCTGGCTGAAATGCACATGACATACCAGACTTGCCTACTCACTCTATATGCCCTTCTTTTTATATTTGTCTTAGTTGAAACAACTGGAACAAACTGGAACAACTGGAACAAACAAGAAGGTCTAGATTTGGTTGAACTGACTTGCTTAGAATTTTCATTTTCAGTTTTACACACATATCTGTACAGGAACTCCTCGACTTACAACAGTTCATTTAGTGACTGTTCAAACTTAAAACAACACTGAAAAAAGTAACTTATGACCATTGTTCACACTTACAAACATTGCAGCATCCCCTTGATCACCTGATCAGAATTTGGATGCTTGGCAACTGTTTCATATTTATGACAGATGTAGTGTCCAGGGATCATGTGATCAGCTTTTGTGTTCTTCTGACAAGCAAAGTCAATGGGGAAGTCAGAGTCACTTAACAACGTTATTAACTTGACAACTGCAATGATTCACTTAACAACAGTGGCAAGAAAGGTCATAAAATGGGGCAAAACTCACTTAACAACTGTCTTGCTTAGCAATGGAAATTTGGGGCTCAATTGCGGCCGTAAGTTGAGGACTACCTATAAAGGGTTTTCTCATAGAACTAAAAGAGTGGAGAATCCGTTCCTTACTATGCAAAAGAGACAATTGTTATTAATAGCAATTGTTTTTTCTGCAGTTCTAATTTTCCTCTGAAGTCTGTGTCTGTCTTGTTGGGTTGCAGAACCAAACCAGACAGTTATAGAGGTGCAGATGACAGACTCAATAATTCCTCTGTGGAACTGAATCAGCAGCTCTTTGGGCAGTTTGAGCTTTCTGAGTTGGCGCAGAAAGAACTATATAAACTAGAGTCATTTAAATGGGGGGCATACAAATTATATAAACAAACAGATGCCAAACATCTCTCCATACTTTGCATGTTCAGTAGCAGGTTTGAAAGAGAAGGCTAAGTCGTAGCCTGCTCTATGTCATCACTTTGTTCTAATCAAGACTCTTGATTAGAAGGAGGAGCTTACAGCTTATACCAACAATTGTCTGCACATCACACGGTCTTTCAGATTTGTTGCAGAAAAGATACCATCTGTGGATGAAGCATCCTCTCACATTTTCTTTATTTAAAATATATAGTCTAACTATCTATCCAGGAATCTTGCAGTAGGTTACAATTCATTTAGACTGAGGTATTGAGCCAATAAATTTGGCCCTATTTGCTTGTCTTCTCTCAGTGTAGTAAGGATCTATCTGTAAAGGGCTCAGAATAATGGCAATGTGAATGCAGTAACTGCAAAATAATACAATTATAGATAAAGGAAGCTCCTACTATTTTATCTGTGTTTGCACTGTGAAATAATGCTATACTTGGAACACGGAACTTCAGTGCCTTAACATTTATATGCTTTAGACTGTTACAAAGCACATGATCTGTTATAATCCTTGTGACACTCCTGTCAAATGGCCTGCTCCGTTATCTCCATATCACAGAAGGGAAGCTGTTACTGTGAGATGGAAGAGATTGATTTGCCTAAGGCTGGCTGGTAAGCTCATGTTAAAAGATAGATCTGCTTCAGGGACTTTCTGATTTGTAGGTTTGTCTCTTAGGGACTTAGAATCAATTTAGGGGATTCCGATGCAGGTGGACAATTTTGCAGCCTTTGGGCCTTATCATCCTTGGGTTTTATTTTATGCATCCCCAGGTGACTCATCATACATCCTGTCCTTTCTCATATCCTCCCATCAGAGCGGCTGCTGGAAGCAAAAAAGAAAGTGGCAGGCAGAAACCACGTGCAACCCTAAGCAGTAGGAGCTGCAGCCTGGGTTATTTCAGAAAAATGTTCCACTCTATGACTCATCTTCTGAGCTTCTGCACGGTCTTATCTATTACAGCCTTTTCTCTATCCTGTGCAAATAGAAGATAGCAATAGAACTTGTCAGTGGAACCATCCCAAGGGGAATATTTTTAAAAAAAACATTCTTCTATTGCTTTTAAAATAATAACCAAAACAGAGGGAGGGAGGGAGGGAGGGAGGGAGGGGGAGAGAGAGAGAGAG
>QLTV01000972.1:5535503-5561057 GCA_003457575.1 Thermophis baileyi
CATCTCGCTGTACCAGGAGATGCCAGAGTCGCAGAAAAAGAACTGGAAAAAATTATGAAATATTGCGACCTGGCCATCGAAACTACACAGCTATGGATGAAACATGTAACAGTGATACCCATTGTCATCGGGGCACTTGGTACCATGTCCAAGAATTTCACAAAACACATCAAGAAATTGCAGCTTCCTGCAATAACACCAGCGGAACTGCAAAAGACTGCGCTACTCAGAACATCATATATTTTAAGAAGATACTTGGTTGATACCTAGGACGCTGGCAGCAACCATCAGCACCAGTCAATGGTATTTGTGACATATTTTTAAATGTTCAGTTGACTGAGTTTCATGTTTAATGAATAAAAGAGATAATAATAATAATAATTATTATTATTAATCGCCCAGTCAGCCAGATGTTCAGAGTGGGCTTGGCATTTTTGTGTATCTATCGATTCCTTACCAAGGACCTGGGATAGGCAGATCTGGATGTTTGATGGTGTTACAGATATTGTTGCAGAATGGAAGCTGTTCCAAGTAAAGCTGCCTTCTGCAATTGACTGATGGCAAATTTGTCAATCCCAATGGTGTTCAAGTGGTGCTCCAGTTGTTTTGGGATTGCACCCAAGGCACCTATTACTAGTGGTACTACCCTTGCGTGCCTTTCCCACAGTTGTTCTATTTCTATTTGTAGGTTTTTGTATTTTGTTATCTTCTTCAATTCTTTCTCTTCTCTTCTGCTGTCTCCAGGCACTGCCACAATCCACTATCCAGACTTTTTTGTCTTTCTTATCAACAATTGTTGTCTTAAATTGTTAATAATTGTTGTTGTTGTTGTTGTTGTTGTTGTTAAATGTCTATGGAAATTCTCAGTCATCCAGGTCATGGTTGTCCCAAAGGTGCTTTTTCAAGAGGCAACTGGACTTTCTGCTTTTTTTGCTTCTCATCCAAGAAGCTTCTTCAGCTCTGACTGGATGGTGGGGAAAGAAAGGATTTATACTCCTTGCAGACAGCTGGTCGTTTGCATTCTGAGTCATTGAGGCTACCTGGAGGTTTATCTGTGTCATCTGGGTCACCTGTTGTTGTTGTTGTTTTGTTTGATTCACCAGAAAGCCTACCTCCATGATGAACTTTAATTTCTCCAAAGAGTTTTAAAATTATCAAGCAATGTGAGCCTTTGCTTTTCATGGAAACTACCTTTGCTATTGATAGGTGCTTAGAAACATTTAATGTTACCTGCATGGGGGAAGGGATGCACTGGAAAAGAACCTAGGCCAGCTTTATTATCTGTAGGTTGTTCTTGAAGATCATCCCAAGCTTTCCCCCAGAATAGTTTTCCAATTGCAAAGTTGGCATGTTATCAGCATCTGTGCTGGCTCCTTGATAAATTTAAAACTTGAGCAGCTTTACATGAAATTCTATGTGTTCTTGCATGTCAAATAATTGAGACAATTGTTTTGTTTGTTGTGAGGAGTTGTATATTGGGTCAGAGATAGTGAAAATGTCATATGAGCAATACAATGGATGGGTGTATTTTGCAGATAAAATGACATAGTTCTACTTAAGGGAGGCATGAGGAATCTGTTCATTTTAGATTCCAATGTGAACTGACATGATTTGCAGCACTGAGGTTAATGTCTGGACAAGAATGTAATTATTCTTCAGACTGGACATTTTTTCAATCTTGTAATACCATTCCTAATTTCCCAAAAAGAACCTCGCCCCCCCAAAAAAAATTGAATGTAAAATGTAAGCTAACGTGCATACAGAAATTTAGACATTTAGATAAATAAGTTTAGAAATCAAATTTTGTGATAAATGATGTTCAAAACATATATTTAAACATGCATTTACATATGAATATTCATGCAAGCTAAAGATTATATATTAATATGAAATAGTTTAGAAAACACTTTATGGCTGAACAAAAATGAGATTAAAAGACCAGAAAATTTGTTTATCTGTAATTGTGATGTATTTATTAATAGATGTGGGAAAATTCTCCTCTCCTCTCCCCTCCCCTCCCCTCCCCTCCTCTCCCCTCCTCTCTTGCAAAATAATAATTTTTATACCTTCCAAAATTACAGATGGCTTGTTTTGTAAAAAAAACCTTGCTATTTAACCTATATTATATTTATTTTCCAAAATACCTTTCTTTTAACATGAAAAAAACCCTGTCTATATTAAAATGTTATATACCCAGAATTCAGATCAAATAAATCTCTGGTTCTTCATCCCATGCTAATGTTATCAGTGGTTTTAGTTCTAATGTACAGTATATATTGTAATTTAAATGCTGCTTTTCAGTACCATTGCAACAGCAATTCATTTCTTTGGTCCATTGTATCATAACAAATAGATTTATGCGCTCTCCTCTTACTCATCTGCAATTCTTTATTATTTAAGAGTGCAAAGAATGTGACATGTTCAACCCACACACCAATCATCTTTCATTTTTTTTATCCCGTTCTCTCTCCAAACAACAAAGAATGCCATCTTATAACAAAGTATATGGATAAAGGGAAATATCATTCAGTCATTTTATTGCATTTTCTGATCTGAATTTTATATTTTCTAGACTCAATTCAAGATAGAAACACAGCGTTCCTTCGAACTAGATGCTTACCTGAATTAGCAATCTGGTTTTAAAAATATATATGCAAAGCTTTTATGAAAAAATGGGTATCATTAGTCTATTTGATGAGGATAATTTATCTAATTTCTACCGTATGTGAATTTAAAATACATTCAATTCAAATGTCAATTTAAGATACATCCAATCCAAATGTCAATTTTTGTACTATTACTTTAAAAAAAGGGAATGGAACTAAAATAAATATATGAAAAAATGATATGAACTGAAAGTAGGCTGTTTTAAGCAGCCTCCCATCTAAGAAATTTGTAAGGCATAATTTACTTATTAACACTGACGTTATGGATGAGAAATCAGTCCCTCAGAATGCATGTCTTTGCCTGAATTCACAATTTAAAAAATTTGTAATATAGCTCACAGCTAAAAAAAAATAAATGCATGCAAAATATGTACTCTAAAGAAATTATAAGGAAGGCACAGGGAAAGATGCATTTTCAAAAAAAATTTGGACACAAAACTGGCAGTGAGATGAGAAATTGGATAAATATAAAATTGACAGTATTATCCAACTCTAATGTAATATCTCTTAAAGCCTTTTTTCCCCCAAAGAGACAAACTTTGGCCGTAAGTCATCTCTAAATGAATTGTTGTAATAAAATAATATTGTGAAGTGTATAATATTTTCTTGCTCCCAAAAGAGATCATTAGTTGGTATATTGGAGTCCATAATATGCGGATTGTGGCTTTTCTTCTTTAACCTCAAAGTATTCCTTCTCTTTCCCACTTCAAATAAATGCATGGGAACTACATAGCTGATCTGTATTCAACATTTGAAGAGGGATGTTCTTAGAATCGGGTGAATTTGCAAGTGGCAGAGGCCGCCTGTTGTGCTGAGCATTGGATTTTGTATAAGATTACTTTTTTGTATTGTTGCCACCAAGGTGACTTAGTGGAATTGAACAGAAACACCTTCTGAGTTGGGAAAGAGTATAAAAACTGAACAAATAGAAATATACAAATAACTGTATTACATGGGTTTCTTGCGTTACTTTTCTTAAAATAATCCCTAAGAGTATGTTTGATGAATTTTTCAGCCAAAGTAATGTTAGCCCTGTTTTGTGAATTTAAATAACTTCTCTAATTTGTGTTTATTTTATTTATTTATTTTTCTAAAAACGGCTTTTCACTTTTCAGGCCCTGAGGTAACATACAAATGAAAACATAGGAAAAAATAAATTACATTATATTTAAAATCAAATGTTAGATTGATGAAGAATGTTGTAATGGCTCATCCAATTCTAAATAAGGAAGGAGCTGTTCTAATCTCCTTAGGTAGGAAATTCTACATTGGCTGCCAGTACTTACCATAAATTCCTACCAAGACTTACCATATATTCCTTCTCTTAGACATGGGATGTATAACATGATCTCCAAAGCAATTATTTAATTATGGGTAAAATCATACAAGAGGTACAGTGGTTCAGATATCCTAGGCCCAGTAGTTTAGAATTTTAAACAGTCATAACTTGAAAAAAAAAAGATTGGAAACTCATGAATTTTGAATAATACCAATCAACATAATCAGCAAAGTTCATATCAAAAGGCGTTTGTACCAATAAGTAACATTAAATTAAGCTTCTGAACATTCTTCAAGGGTAATCCCATGTAACACTTACTGCAATAATCGAACTGGAAGGTGATTACAAAAAAAGAGTCACTTGGCTAAAATGTTTACAAATTATTGAACATATTTACATTTTTATGTTTAGAGTTCTCAATAACCTCTATAAATTTTCACTGATAAATTAGAGGATATGATTATGTTCAGCTGGTACCAGATTTTTAGTGTAATTTGTTATTCTGAACAACTGTCTATTTTATATGCAATTAATGTAAATTGGTGCATTTCATAAAAAACAACAAAGAAATTCGTGTTTATAATCCAGAGAGGCAATTTCCATTCCGATTTTCAATGGTAATATACCACAGGCTGCATTCATTGGCCATGTTAAGCACATTGTTAATTTAATTATTTGTCTGTTTATATTGCTATGCATTTTATATTCAGATTTATATGCAGGAATATTAATATGCTAGGGCATATCATACTATGTGCATAAGACTTCTGAGAATTTGTTCAACTTTTTCTTTGAAGTTCCCCTTATTAATAAGGTAGCAAAGATACTCTGGCAGAATAAGTTTTCTTGAATAACAGTGGCCATAATCAGATAATTTTGGATGAATTAATGCTAGAATTTGTTCATTGTAACCCATTAAAACTGTTGCCTACAGTTTAGTAATGTGTGATATCAATTGAGGCTTCACAAAAGATGCAAACATTTTTCCTTATCATTGATTGACCTACTGAGCACATCTTGAACAATGCTTTCCTAGCAAAAACAAGTAAACCATTGAGAAATAAATACCTCCTCCCTTTTCCCAAAGTACAAGAAAACTCTTGGTGGTGACATATTGCACACCTTCAAATGTTATACGTTTGTATAGTCAGTTTTATACCCAGTAGTTGTTTCCCTTGGGTAGCACAACTAGTAATTAGTTGTCCTCATGTTTTCTCCAGATGTTTCAATATGCAAGTAACTAAAGACTAGCTCATTTTTTGGGTGGGGGAGGGAGTTTGTTTATGGGGATAATATTTACTAAATTGTGCAAGAGATTTTACAGTACATTTAACACAATGTGGACAGCTGTTTCCTACTTTCACTACTGAAGGACAAGAGCTAAAATGTGCAAATGGATGCATTTTATTTATTTATTATTTAAATTTCTATGCCGCCCAACTCCCGAGGGACTCTGAGCGGCTTACAACAGAAATATAAAAAAACATTAAAAAACCTTATAAAACCATTTAAAAATCAATTTAAAAACCCATGCACACCATTCATGGCCGGATCTCGCAGGATTACAACAGCGAGATCAATGGCCCCAGGCCTGCCGGAAAAGCCAGGTCTTCACCGCTTTCTGGAAGGCCAATAGGGTGGGGGAAGTCCGGATCTCAGGAGGTAACTGGTTCCAGAGGGCTGGGGCAGAGCCACAGAGAAGGCCTTCTCCCGCGGGCCCGCCAGCCGGCACTGTTTAGCTGACGGGACCCGGAGGAGACCAACTCTGTGGGATCTCATCGGTCACTGGGAGCTATGTGGTAGAAGGCGGTCCCGAAGATAGCCTGGTCCTGAGCCATATAGGGCTTTAAAGGTAATAACCAACACCTTGGAATTGTGCCCAGAAACCAATAGGGAGCCAGTGCAGCTCGCGGAGAATTGGTGTAATATGGGTGTACCTAGGTGCACCCATGACAGCTCGTGCAGCTGCATTCTGGACCAACTGTAGTCTCCGAACACTCTTCAAGTTTCCAAAGAGTTTTAAAATTATCAAGTTTTTCCAAGCCAGCCATGTTTTGACTCTGCCAGGTGATCCAAATGTATCCATTGATGACATAAAATCCAGAAGTAAAAGAGCCCTAAAATGCTCAAAGGCCAGGATGAAAAAACAATAAATTTTTCAGAAGCAGGCCCACTTCAATTCCGAGAGTAATTTATTTCATCATATAAGAACAGCAGCATATTGTAGCAGCCTCATAAAAGAGGAGGTGTTATTCAACCCGTTCAGTCTAAAAGAATAATGTTGTGGAAAAAGCTTATCTTTGCTTCCTTAGTAAACTTCCCATCCATTACTAAAGTATTTATACAATGGAAACAAAAGTTAATCACATACCGCGGTTGTAAATGTTCTTTGATTACTACTCAGCCCCTTACTACCTCATAGGAAAGGGCTATCATTTTCAAAATACAGCGATGGAGCTTCATGACACAACAAATATAATGTTATGGACGTTCATTTAGAAATAAGTTCTATTTTTAATGGGCATGACTATTATAACTAAATTAGAATACAAATGTCAAAACATAAGATTAAAAAAAGTAATAGGGATATAATTAATTCATTTATTTCCAATACCAATAACAATGTTATTAACTTAACAGCTGCAATGATTCACTTAACAATGGTGGCAAGAAAGGTCGTAAAATGGGGCAAAACTCACTTAACAAATGTTTCACTGAGCAACATAAATTTTAGGCTCAGTGGTGGTTGTATGTTGAGGACTAACTGTAGTTAAGTTTGCTTTTCCTGAAGAATGTCAACAGTTTGCCAGGTTTTTGAAAAATTATTTCAGTCTTCATTTACTCAAAATTATTCATTTGTTCCAATTGGTAGACTCTTTACATTGCCAGTGGTCAAAGTTATCTATTTAACACTTAGAAGCTTCAGATTTAACATGAAACTAGTTGGCCAATTTATACCATTTGTCATTGGTCCTCTTAATGAATAGAACACTGAAAGCCTTGAAAATTTCACTGCTGATTTTTCCATCTGTTCAAACGTACAAAAGTAGGCTGCAAGTCTAATATGACTTATGTAGGCTGCAAGTCTAATATGACTTATGCTTAACTTTCACACCATCTGTTTTCCTCCTAAAAGATGGATGAGCATTGTATTTCAGTCTTATTGTCTTTATTAGGACTATTCAACACTTTGGAATTGTTTCTAAAAATATATATATATATGGAATATACCTGATACAGTTGTGGGGATTCTGGAAAAGACTCAGCTACTTTCAAAAGATGCATATGGGTCCTGTGGTCACATTCCCATATTCCAAAGCACTGAATTAAAAGCATTACACACTCTTTCTCTTTAATATCAGAAGGAGGAAAAATACTAATATTACTCAATTATACCAATCCCTGACAGCAATCTTGCCTTTCAAGGAATGTTCCCCAAAGGTGTGAGTTCTACATCAATCCAGAATATTTTCAAGAGGAAATGAAAACACATTTTTAAAAAATAAAATAGATGAAACTGTTACCCTTGACTCTAAATTGGTTTCTTAGGCTGTGAATCTGTCAAGTTTCATTTTTTGCAGTTTCCTACTTTTACTATCTATTACGTTCTTCACCGAACATGATTTTCTGTTTAAAATGTTTGCATCAAAATGCATTTGGGGGCACATTTTTCCCAACATATGCACTTTGATTTGCAATTAGTAACTTGATTATTATTCTAATAAATAAATTGCTAGCATATAGATTTTGCAAGATGCAGTTACCTCAGCTAGGATCAGGCTTCAGGTGCCTAAAATAAAATTGAGGTTCCATTTATCCAACAAATAAATTTGAACTGATGGGCAGTCATTTCATTTGGATGCAAAGTAACACCAAGCCTGACATCCCTCATGCAGATTGTGCATAATACATTTTAAGGTGGAAAAGAAACCCCATTCATTTTTTAATGCCATCCCAAATCCAATACCTTTCTGTGTTCTTCCAATGGTAATGAGTGCTTGTTAGAGACAGAGTGAATATATGAATTCTGCACTTATTTGGTGTAAGAAATCAATACACTTCATCTGCCATAACTGAAACTTTATGCTTTTTCCTCTTCCAACAATGAACTATTCAAGGAAGTAGATAATGTTTATTCTTAACTGGGAAACTGAAATCGTTTGATTGAATTTATATATGTACATTCTGCTGTAACATCTTTTAATGTTGCTGAATTCACAAAAGCAAATTTTCCTAGTCAAGGATATTTTCATGTTTCCTTTTTTCTCTTCTGCAGAAGTGACATGTTCATTTTCTGACCCCCGTAGAGTGATAAATATTTTATGGTACATAAGCTACCTCATAACATTTCTAATAAGGTAGCAGAAATCCAGATTTCAGCACTGTGCCAAGTGCCACATGGTCTGAAATACAGTCACTTTACGTGACTATTTGGTGGCAGGAATTATTGGTTAGGCAAGTTTATGCATTGGTTAAATTCTGTGGCAGGGATGGGGGCCATCAGGCTAATGATAATAATCAACTAGAATGAGTTAGTAAGAAAGTGGGTGACTTGTAGAGCTACCAACTGTTGCAACTATAGCCAGCTTTCTCCTCCTAAAGAGAATTGAATGGAATTGCAATTTGGCTGAAAGAATAGCACAAGTGATTGTGTAACCACAATAGGTCTACTTTATTATTATTAGGCATATATTCAGTGTTAATTGTAGTATGGGGTGTGCGAACGCGCATACACACACACATCTCAAGTTCCTTCCTCTTGATGGTCCTTATGCTGACATGCATCTGCCTACACAGTGAAGAACACAATGGAAGAAAACAGGAAGAGGAACCATAAGAAAACATAGGAGTGCTATTTTGGTAAGTCCAGCTGTGTGTCTGCCTTGAGGGCAGGAAGTTGCTAGATGGAGCTGTAGTCTGGGGCAAGCAACTTTTTTTCAGGTCAGGAAGCTATATTTAATATATTTCTTAAAAGCACCTGAGGAACAGAGATGACACTTTGGGGACATGGTGATGACATCAAGAGAGAGGGGACTATTTTGTGGGAACATTTCTGAAAAGGAATTGTGTTGAGTAGTTTAAAGATGCAAGTAGGCATGGTACATTTTGGTGGCAAAGTGGAGGAAGAAAATTGCTATTGAATTTTGGTAGTACAATCTGGGATTGCTCTTGAGTTGCAAAATGGGGACTTGGGAGTCACTTCCAGCCCCCAGATGGTAAATTACCCTCCTCTGCTTTATACCATAATATTGAAATGGGGATCCAGAGTCCATGGCATTTGGAAGATTTTCTTTCCCCCACAAAATTACAGAGACATACCTATGTTTGGAAGGAGAGAGTTGGGTTAGATCAGTGGTGGGTTGCTCCCGGTTCGGCCTGGTTCTGCGAACCGGTAGCGGTGGTGGTGGGAGGCTCCGCCCACCCGCCTGGGATGCTTCTGCGCATGCGCAGAAGCATCGCGCACACGTGAGTGCGCATGCAAACCGGTAGCAACAGGTTTTAGAACCCACTACTGGGTTAGATGTTTCTTCCCACAGTCTCTGAAGAAGCCTCTATGGTCTTTCCTTGTAGTCAAGTACTGGGATAAGCAAAAAAGAAGTGGATCATGGTTAACCCTATTCACATTCCTTATAATCCCAATACAGATGCCAAGTCTAGAACTGGCATGGAAAAATTCCCACCAATGGTTTTAGAGACAAATATAACAAAGGCTCTGTGATGGAGCAGGAAAGAGCAGCAATATCATTCCTGCTAAACAGGATTGTGGATTCACTGAAGCCTTTGACATCAACATCATCTCAAACCCCAACCAGGATTATTCCATCATGTTAGAGTATACTACTTTCATTTCAGTTAGATACAAGCTTAGATCAAGCTAAATCCAAAACACTAGTGTTATGTACTCCTGGCTACTTTCCTTCATGACCAGAGGCAAGCTCACCTAACCAATAACCATTCAAGGCACAGTGAAGGCCTTTTGTTTCGTTTATTGCAACAAACAAGGACAGAAGCTTTCAAAGCTTGGTTCTCTCCAGAGTTCCAACCCAAAATATTCCCTTCTTTATACAACCCTGTCCTGGCCACCACATCCATCCTTGTTCCCCATTGGCTGAGGTACTATGAGGTTACACTCTTCCCAGCCGCCTCCTACATACGTTATTTCCTGCTACATACTAAATCATACATTTCATGTACATTTAAAGTAAGAGATAATGTATGCAAGTTGTGTCAAATAATACTAATCAGCTCATTAGGCATGTTAAGTTGCCTGTTTTGAGTTCTGGGTTATTTTATGGCTTGTTAGAACAATAGAGATTTTTCCTGTTTTTCAGTTTTAGCTTTGCCTCTCCTGTTTTCCATTCAGTTATCTTTCCTGTTACCCCATTCAGTTAATTTTTCCCTGGCTAGCCATGTCCTCTTGTAGCTCTTTTTGCAGTTTGTATTCCTCCATTTACCACTTTGAAGACCCAACTAATTTTTGCCTACATGTCTATTTTACATCTTCCCTTTATGCTACCCTTTCCTGCTCACATCCATTGTAGATTCTTTGGCAGGCTTGATTTTCTGCTCAGTAAGTTTCCACTACACAGCAGATTCAATTTTAAATTTTTCCTTCAATATTTAATTTTAAAGACCTTTCACTTAATCCTATCACTACGAAGCTGGAAACTTGGCACTCAGACAAATCAGCATGAACAGGCCCATATAGATCAAACACATTTACACACTATTTAGAAGAGACAGTATAAAAAGCTATAAAGGAAACAACAACAACAACAAAACCCAAAACCCAGAACACCTCATTACTAGAAATCAACATCCAGGTAAGCAGGGATTAACACCAGACAGACAATCAAGCAGAATACAATACCCTAATAAGGAACTATCAACTCAAACAGTCAAGCAGTAAACAACAGCCTATTCCAAGAACTACCAAGGAGAAAACAATACCTCTACCAATACTAACACTGCAAGCTACTGTATATAAGCAGAGAGCAAACCCCACTCTTTTCTAGCACTGAAGATGTTACCTAAATGAGTAACAAAATGTCTATCAGAAAACAACCAAGCTCAGAAAACACCAGAGTCCATAGTTAGAAACAAATCACATGGCACACTCTCCCCCAGTTCTAGTTGCTAAGGTCTTTTGGATTCTTCAGTAAGACTAAGTAAACCTCCCTGTTCGCCAGAAGTGTAGCATAATTGTTACCTAGGGAGCAATTGCTTTCCTAACTGTTGTCGAAAGTCATCCTTTACTATGTCTTCTGGGTGGCAAATAGCTTTTAAGATGCTTGCTTCCTATTGGGATCTCTTAAATTTTCTTTTACTTTGGAAATGATTGTGAAACTAACATAATTAGCAATCAAATCATTCTCATGTAAGAATGGTGAATCATGCACATTAAAAATGTGTGAGGAAAAAGAAGAAGACTTTAGTTTACTGTCTTTTGTGTTTAGTTTATTAATAGGCTGTTCTTAGGCAATAGTCATCATCACTAACTCTTTAAATAAGTCAAAATACTCCAGGTTTTGGTTTGCGTATGTAGCTATGTTTATGATTCTGTGGTCATTGCATTAATGTTTGTGCTTGCCTTGGGAGTCTTGTTTTTAATTTCTTGCATATTCTGTTATTGTAAATACAATCTTATGCATGTTTGCTCAGAAAAAAAATCCCATTAGTTAAATTGGATTTACTTCTAGTTAGGCTTAGAGACTTTTCTCAATAATGATTACAGATAAGATACTTCTGCCAGCAATAAGAGTTTCAATAGTCTTTACTTTCTCATCTCTATTCAATAGGCACATAAAACACACACACACACACACACACACACACACACACACACACACACACACACACACACACACACACACACACACACACACACATCTTTCACTCTATGAGAATGGTGAAAAAGGGAAGAAGAGGAAGGCTATACTCATGGCTTAAGCAGAAAAGCAAAATAATCTTTCTTTAACCTGGTTAAGTTTCCCATTGCCTTTTCACCCCTGGCAATATTAGTGGGAAACATTTACCGGCTTCAAAGTGATAAAGTTGCATGGCATACTTCAGAATTCTTTATCTTGATTGAAAATTAGAAATGAGAAAAGCTCCTCCTATAGCCGTCAGAGCAGATTACCAAAAGAGATTTTTTCCACATCCTGAAAAGGGAAAGCCTAGAACTGGATTTTCCCAAAAGGGAAAGCCTAGAACTGGGTTACTTAACTCAGGTAATTACATAGAACAGGTTAGTTAACATTCACCGATACTTGAGAGAGATCTTGATTTAAAACATTTTACATAGTACAACGGTTGCCTTAATGCCAGAAGTTCCAATTACTGTTCAGTACATTTATCTAGATCAGAGGTGGGGAATGATGGGCTCAGGAATTCTGGGAGTTGAAGTCCACAAGTCATAAAAGGGCCATTGTTCCCCACCTCTGATCTAGAGCAGGGTTGTCAAACTCACGGCCGGTGGGCCAGATGCGGCACATGCTGGCCACGCCTACCCCCGGTTTAGCAAAGGGGAAAAAAGTCCCGATACATCACGTGATGACAACGTGATGACGTGAGTTTGACACCCCTGATCTAGAGGAAAGGTAGGCAAATCATTGGCCTGCTGGTGTGGGTATAAGGGAGCTTTTCCCTGTTTTCATTTTTATTCACTGCAAACAGAGGCTGATCTTTAGTGGGTGGCAGTGTTAGACTAGGCTGAATACTACCCTCCTTATTGCCATCCTTCCAAATTAATTCCTCTTAAGCTAGAAAAAAAGCATCCTAATCTTTGTAGGGGCAAAGCTGCACCCTTGTCATTGAGCTTAGAGGAAAGAACTTTATTTCAGCTTAAAAGCCTCATTTATTTAAACTCATAGGGCTATTTTTGTTTATGTGTAGTCTTCTGAGAGCTACGCATGTGAAAATGGGGATGGGGGATGGCCCCTCCAAAGAGAGTGAATGAATAAAAGAGTAAGTCTAATGAAAGAAAAAACAGATCCAGTCAAAATAGTCTTCTCTTTTTCTCTCTGTCTGGCCCTATAAACAAGAAATGGTCCTTCTCTTTCTCAGTAGAGAGAGAGGGAGAGAGACTAACATTTGACCAGGCAGAAAAATGTCATCACCTCCATTGCCAGATTGCTGCATAGAAAGGAGTTATCGTAGGATTGAACTGGTAAAAAGAGATGATAAAGTGGATGGCAAGCCAGGAGGGTCAGAAATGTCACATTGTTGGATTAAAATTTGGAGGGGTAGATAGCCTACCATGATGACTGTTCAGGAGTGCTACCTGCATATATTCATAAGGAAAATGCAGTATTCCACATGCAGCAATATATTGGAAGTGACAGGCCTGGTTCTCAACTTGCTTATTTTCTAGTGACTTATTCATTGAATAGGTGGTTTCATTTTTATTTTCATTTCCTTCCAGCACATCAATATTGAAGCTTGCCTGATTTCAAGCATATGTCTGTTTTATTCTGTACATTGAGAATTTGTGAGTTGATATTGTTCTTCCCCAAAGACTGTTTCTTATATTTCTAAAGCGGTGAGCTATTCTTCTTCTGGGTAATCTGTTTAGTTGTTTTGCATTTCTGCTGCTGTATTTTGTAGTGGCTTTGAAGGTATTGTTCGTATTCTGCTTTGAAACTATTTTATTGCTTTTGATGAAGTGGGTGAATGCATTGGTGGAAATGAAAGAGCTTCTGATCAGCATGCCTAACTCACAGCCTACAAACCGTGCACTTTCTTTAGACTAACATGATTTTGATTAGAGAATAATGGCCTCCTGTTGCTTTTACAGTTCTTATGAAATATTTATAACATCAGACTGGTTTTAAAGTAGGGCCTAAAAAGCAACTGGTCTACCTGAGAGTTGGCAGTAGTTATCAATCATACAATGTCAGGAGTACTATTACTGCTACAGGTGATTTGGTTGGTGTTCTTGCTGATGTCTGAGTTAGGGAAAAGAACTAGAAGGTCGAGACAATTGTTTTGGGGATCCTAAACTCTGTTGACACATAATATTTATTTATTTATTTTAATTTTATTTTAGCAAAATTTGTATGCCCCCCAACTCCCGAAGGACTCTGGGCGGCTCACAGTAAATAAAAAAAGACAGCAATAGAAACAATTTAAAAATACATCAATATTAAAATAAAACATTCACACAAACATACATGGGTCAATCAGTCCATTATTGGCCCCAGGCCTGCCGGAAAAGCCAGGTCTTAACGGCTTTATAGAAAGCCAGTAAGGTGGGGGTAGTATGGATCATGGGGGGAAGTTGGTTCCACAGAGTCGGAGCGGCTACAGAGAAGGCCCTCCCCCGCGGGCCCGCCAGCCGACACTGTCTGGCTGATGGGACCTGAAGAAGGCCAGCCCTGTGTGACCTCACTGGTCGTTGGGAGGAGTGTGGCAGAAGGCGGTCACGCAGATAAATTGGTCCTAAGCCATGTAGGGCTTTAAAGGTAACAACCAACACCTTAAATTGTGACCGGAGCGCAATCGGCAGCCAGTGCAGCTCGTGAAGGATGGAACTCGTGTGGGTGTACCTTGGCCCACCCACGACTGCTCGCGCAGCTGCATTCTGGACTAATTGTAGTCTCCGGACGCTCTTCAAGGGTAGCCCCATGTAGAGCGCATTGCAATAGTCAAGCCGTGAGGTGATGAGGGCATGAGTGACCGTGAGCAGAGCCTCCTGATCCAAATAGGGCCGCAATTGGTGCACAAGGCGCACCTGTGCAAAGGTCCCCCTGGCCACAGTTGTCAGGTGTTGATCTAATCTCAGCTGTGAGTCCAGGAGGACACCCAAATTGCGAACCCGTTCTGAGGGGATTAAGTTTTCTCCCCCCAGAACGAAGGAAGGACGATCAACATGGTCCTTCGGAGGCAATATCCACATCCACTCGGTCTTGTCTGGGTTAAGTTTGAGTCTGTTAACTCCCATCCAGACCCTTACATCGTCCAGGCACCGGTCTATTATGTCCACTGCTTCACTGAATTGACGAGGGGTGGAGATATACAGCTGGGTGTCATCAGCGTATTGTTGGAACCTCACCCCATGCCGTTGGATGATCTCACCCAGTGGTTTCATGTAGATGTTAAATAAGAGGGGAAGAGGACCGAACCCTGAGGCACCCCGCACTCGAACGGCCTAGGGGTCGACCTTTGCCCCCCTGCCAACACCTACTGTGAATGATCAGAGAGGTAGGAGGAGAACCACCGCAAAACAGTGCCACCCACACCCAGCTCCCTTAGTCGACACAGAAGGATACCGTGGTCAATGGTATCGAAAGCAGCTGAGAGGTCAAGCAGCACCAAGATGGAGGAAAAACCTCCATCTCGGGCTCGCCAGAGATCATCCATCAGCGCGACCAAAGCAGTTTCCGTGCTATAAACGGGCCTGAAACGGCACGGGTCCAATAAACAAGTGGAGGAGCTCATCGCTCCAATAGCCTTGTCCACTTCCTCAGGAGTCACAGGTTCAAATTCATCCCATATAATTGGACTAAGATCTGCCCCTGTCATCTTGTCTTGAATTGCCCAATCAGAGTCCAGGTCCATCCGAATCTGAGCGACTTTATCCGCCAAATACTGTACAAATTCCTCAGCTCTCCCCTGCAAAGGTTCCTCCTTTCCCTCTATGTTAAGGAGGGAACGAGTTACCTTGAACAGGGCGGCTGGGCGTGCATCAGCAGATGCAATAAGAGCGGAAAAATGCAAGCGTTTTGCCGCCCGTATCGCCAGGTGTATAATATACACCTCTCCTTTTGCTTACTTTAAACGTTAATTTAAATATTAAATATTGTTTTTGTTCCCTGCAGCTAGGCTCCTGTGGTTTTTGTGTGTGTGTTGTCTGCGATTTTCCCAAGTCATCAGCATGGTTTATCGTCATTTATCTCAGTATAGCGCCAATGTTAGGGCTTGGACCTAACATAAAGGAGACCTGAATCAGGGGTGGGTTCCGGATTTTTCTACTGACGGTTCGCTCAGGGACACGCCGCACGTGCATGCGTGCGTGCATTGCGTGCCACACAGGGAGGTCGCAGGTCGCGGGTGTGCGCATCGCATGCGCAGTACACAAAAAAAGCTTCTGCGCATGCACAGAAGCAAAAAACAAGATGGCGCCGCTGAGAGAACCAGCTCGGGGGCGTGGCAGGCCTGGGTCGCTGCCAGTTCCAGCGACCCAGGCCGCCAAGTTACTACCTATTTTATAGAACCAGTCTGAACTGGTAGGAACCCACCTCTGACCTGAATGTTATAACAGTTGGCAACATATAAAAAAAATTGTTGTGTTACACTATTTAAAAACCCAACTCCCCTAAAACTAAGAAAAAAATTAAAAATTCCAGCTGTATATAGTTCACAACTAAACTTTAAAAGTTTCTCTATCCCAGCACTAAACCACCTTAAACAGAAATAAGTTTAATTCTTTCTCTTATGCAAATTGTTCCACAAATTTCCCTTCTGTGCCCCTAGTTATATACGCTAAGGAACCTGGCAGATTAAAAATATTTCTTTGTGGACCTCTTTAGCTACCATAGTTCTTCCCCCCCACCCCCGTTGTGTAGCTAAAGACAGCTATAAACATAAAAAATAAATGCAATTTATTTGCAACTTAATAATTGCTTAAATCTTTGTTATTTCTAGTTCCCAACAGAGCACTCACATGCTCAAAACCAAAACCAAAATACTCTCCACTGACACTACTGTTGGTTTTTTTACATTTAAATCTCCATATGGAGAGAACAACATTTGCATAAGAAGTGAGCTCAGAAAGAAGCATTAAGTTTTAGTTCCCTGTTTATAATTTTGCAACTGCAAGAGTGTCAAGAGATGGAGAAACATTTCAAGATGAACACGATGAATGTAGGCTAGAACTCCTATATGAGGACTTCATATAGTATGGCAATGGTGGGATGCCAGATCTCGAGTACGAAAAAAAATCAAATGATTAGCCAGACAATAGCAGACTGATAACTGCATATGGAGATGGCAAAGGCACTTATTTAATTTATTGATTGAATTAATACCCACAACAAACAAGAAAGACTCCCAGCAATTTGTATTTACCCACAAAAATACAATTAAATATCCATAGTATAAAAATAAAAGTATCAGGGCAATAAACATAATTATATATAAAAAAACAGTAATTGATGTCAATATATAACCCCTAAAAGCTGTACCAGTCATTCTGTTTTTAGTAATTTATGGAAAGCCTTTAGGGCTTAGTTTCTGGATGGAGCCTATTCAAAATGGAGATGCGCCAACAGAAGAAGCAAGCCTACATACTTCTCACCCCTTAGCTCATGAAAATGAGGAAGGTTCTGTCACTCTACATCTATAGCAGAGTTGTTTGGAAAAGCTAAGGGTCAGAATTTATTACATCCCTCTCTAACTTAGTATTCTCCATATCCAATGAAGCTTACAACTTTTCAGATAGCACGGCTGTTGGGAAGAAAATAGGCTGGTATCTTAAATTGACAACCAAAATCAGGAATTGCATGGGACAATGCACCATTTTTAATTCTTTTGAATCTCTCAGCAGCTTTCAGTCCTACTTTATATAAGAGCAAGATACAATCAGGGGTGGGATTCAGCTGGTTCGGACCGGTTCTGTTCTGTCCCAGCACGGCAAACCCCCAGAAAGCGACACACACTCACACTGTTCGTTAAACAAAGAGGCTTTAATACTAATAAGGGCTTAGTATTAAAGACTAATTCATAAGTGTTTGTTTTCAAGCACAGAACACTTTGGCCGGGATTCCAAATGTGAAAGAGACAAGCAGGTCAATTAGTCTGTCAAATAATCAGTACTTGCTGAAGTTGGCCAAGAGCCCGGACTGGAGTCAATCCAACTGATAAGGACGAGGTTCAGAAGGCAGCCAAGATGAATACAAACACAATTGTCTTCAGCACAAGTGCGTGGTGTGATCCACCCTTATATAGTCTTAGGGCGTGGCCCCTCTGCCGGCAAGCTTACTTTCGAGGAGACCTCCTTCTACACAGCCACTCTTGCCGGCTAGCTGCCCTGCGTGCTCTGGCATCAATCAGAGGCCCCTCCTCTTCACTGGAGTCACTGAACTCCTGCTGAGGAGGTGCAGAAGGCCCTGATTGCGCATCATCCACTGGCCCTGCTTCCTCTTCGGTCTCGGACTCCGGTGCTGGCGCTACAGACCGCTCTTACCACCCTATGGACTGTTCCTGGTTGTCCGGATCCATGAGCAGCTGCACGGGATGGGGGCAAGCCACAACAGGTTCGGATGAACCGGATGTTAATTTTACATCTGGTTCACCAAACCGGTAGTTGCAAGGATTGGCTGACCCCGCCCACCCCGTTCCTCCCCTCCCAGGAGTCTCCATGCTGCCCGTTTTGGATGCCAGGTAAGTGCAGGGCCTGCGCGGAGGCTCTGGGAGGGCGAAAAACGGGCCTACCAGAAGTACTGGAAGTCCAGAAACGGGCCCGTTTCCGGCCTCCGGAGGGCCTCCGGAGCCCGGGGGAGACCATTTTCGCCCTCCTGGAGGCTCGAGGAAAGCCTCCAGAGCCTGGGGAGGGTGAAAACAACCCCCCACCGTGGTGCAGGAGTCCAAGTAGGCCACGCCCCCATGGCCACGTCTACCCAGCAACCGGGCAGAGAACCGGTTGCTAAAATTTTTCAATCCCATCCCTGACAATGCTTCAGATAAAAATATATAATTTCAGAAGGCGGTATTATTTTTAACAAAAAAAAAACTGTGAATGGAAGATCTTTTATTCACAAGTCCTTCATTTAAAATAATAATTTCCTGATTTGAAATATTTTGTTCTTGTGATAATGCTACTTTTAAACCCATTTTTTTTAATTTATGTGATTTTGTTTCTATCATTGCTGAACCAAACTAGCATTCTTGTTGGAAAGAATGCTACATAGATTTGCTAGGGCATCTAGCTTCATCTTATACTTTAAAACAATATATATATTATAATTCCTATAGAATTAGAAATTATAATCTTTAATAAAGCATAGAGGATAAATACTGTAAATCCTTTTGAGCCCTGAAGGATATTTAGAATCAATCAGTTTGTGTGCATCTTTTGGCAGTCATGTAAGCCATGTGTCATTTACAATCAAAAACACGGGTGCAGATTCTTCAAGATGGAACAACACAACTATTCTAATTAACAAGAAAAGTCTGCCTTATAGTAATATATGACATCTATTATCCCAGATAACAACATGATATGGTATTTACAATTAAAATTGAGATTTATTAATGATTTAACTTTCACACAGAAAATGCATAGACATACATTCAAAAATCGCATATATGTGATAGAAGTTGTATATATAGGGGATGCTTGGGATCATCCAGTACATTGATTATAGAAAAGCCTTTTATCTGTGGAATCTCATTGTCCTCATCAGAAATGTATATACAGTTCAGGAAGTCACAGTACAGACAGAACATGGCTAACCACCACAGTACAGGTAGAACATGGCAAATCATACTGGTTCCAGGTTGTTAAAGGAATGCAACAAGGGCATATTCTCTCCCCTTATTTATTCCACTTTATGCAGAATATATATGATGGATTGGAAGAAGATGAGTGTGGTTTTAAAATTGGAGGAAGAAACACCTATTGCCTGTGCTATGCTGATGACACCAGCCTAATAGTTGAAAATGCAAAGGATCAGCAAGCACTAATATTAAAAATCAGCACAGTGAAAACATATGGACTAAAATTAAGTACAAAAAAAGAGCAGCTTAATGACAACAGGTAGAACAACCTGCCTTAGAACTGACAGTGAAGATATTGAAGTGGTGCACAGCTTTTGCCTTTTTGGATCAGCAAAGAAGGAACAAGCATTCAAGGTATGAATGATTCAACACAAGATGATTCACACCCTGGTCAGTGTCTCTTTGCACTTCTACCATCGGGCAGAAGACATCGAAACATAGCCAGCCAAACAAATAGGTTTAAAAATACTGTATTTTTTGGAGTATGACACACCTTTTTCCCCCCTAAAAGAGGGTGGAAATGTTGGTGCGTCTTATACACCAAATACAGCCATTTTTGGCCTCCCAAAGCCCCGCCCTGTGTGAAAACGGGGTGGGCAGAGGGTTTGGGAGGTCTGCAGAGTGCTCCTGGGGGCTGGGGGAGGGCAAAAACACCCGTTTTTGCGAAAAACGGGCAAAAAATGGCCCGTTTTTCACAAAAACGGGGTGGGCAGAGGGTTTGAGAGGTCTGCAGAGTGCTCCTGGGGGCTGGGGGAGGGCAAAAACTTTTTTTTCTTACTTACCTCTTCGAAATCTTGGTGCGTCTTATACACCGGTGCATCTTATAGTCTGAAAAATACGGTAGTTTCTATCCTTGGACTGTCAGACTCTTAAACACAACCACCATCACTCCACGCACACGCGGAAATGTATGACTAATTTTTCTTTTTCTTTCTTTTTCTTTTTCTTTTTTTCCCTAATTACTTGCATAGGGATTATTCTTTATACTATTTATCTTGTTTGTATTTTTTGTCATGGATTGCACCAGTGAGGCTAAAACCAATTTCGTTGTATTCATGATGTACAATGACAATAAAGGCTGTACTATTTTATGTATAGGCCACAGACTAGCACTTGGTGGAGCAGCCATAAATCTATAGGCCACAGAAAAGATATTCAAATGCCGTGATGCACCCTGTACCTACAAAGGCTGAGATTGTGCAAGCCATGGTACTTGCTGTGACACTCTATGGAACTGAAAGTTGGAGTTTGAAGAAGCAGAATAGGCAGAGTGTAAACATCTTTGAATGTTGGTGTTGGAGAAGACTTCTGAGAATACAAACTGATGGATCGTCAAACAAATCAACCCAGAGTTCTCCAGGCACAAATGACACAACTCTAATTATCCTACTTCTGACAAATCGTGCAAAGACCTAACTCTGCAAAAAGCTCTAATACTGGGACAAGTGGAAGGAAAGAGAAGTGGGTGACCAACAGCAGGGCGGACACATTCAGTTACACCGATGGTGAGTGCACCATTGGGAAACTTGAAAAAAATAGGTTAGGGGATAGATTGTCATGGAGAGAAATCCATCAATGTGATTGCTAAGAGATGAAAATGACTTGATGGCACACAATCAATCAATACAGAGGAAGAGAAGAAACTTTACTGTCATAAATATTTTAAAAACTTATTGTAAGTTCCAAGTCCTTCTTTTTATCTAAAGACTTGTCAATAAAATTATTACTGAGCACTTTGAACACTCTTACTCTTTTATCTCATTGTGCTTTTCTCTGTTGCTGCCTGGAGGCGTCTCCACTTGTACTTGCTTTCTTGAAGCAATTGGCTAAATTCGTCTGATGTCAGAGCAGGTCTGTGTTAGTTGGTAATCTCCCAATCTTTTTCTTCTTCTAACTTCTTCTATCTTCTTCTATCTATCTTCTTCTCCTTCTTCTCCTTCTTCTCCTTCTTCTTCTCCTTCTCCTTCTCCTTCTCCTTCTCCTTCTTCTATAAAAATGGCTGTATGTATGTATTTTCCAGCATAACTCTTGAACGCCTTGAGCAATTTCAACCAAACTTGGTACACACATGACTTACTATCTAGCGAAAAATACTGTGGGGGTAAGACACCCCTAGCACCCCTAGGGGTGGCCTTTTGGAACAACGGTCGTGTTCTGTACACTGAGCCTAGATCAGCTTTTCTGAAGAGGCCCCAATCTCACAGGGAACAGCTGCGGCCTGTGTTCCCAGGAGCGTCCTTTGCCCCATCTAAGGCCTAGGCCTCCCTCACACAGTAGGCCTACGAAACGAAGGGAGCCTGATTAGGCCAGTACAGAGGCCTTTGATTGAGCGTGCCATGGCCTAAGCGGATCGTCCGCCCCCACCTCACAGCTTCGGCCCATGTTCCCAGGATTGTCCTTCGCCCCAACTCATCGCGCGAAGGACGGGACCACCCCAAGTGAGGCAAAACAGGTATGGAGGCAAGAGAGGAGACCCAGCCTATTTCAGCATGGGTGGAGGAGGTGCAGCATGGGCCAGCTCAGGGATTTATGTTCTAGTCCCAGGCCCAGTTTGAGGAAATGGTAAAACGGGTGGTGGCAGAGGCAGGGGGTGGCGCTTCTAAATCCCCCAGCTGTCCACAGGTTCCGTAGCTGGGATTTGAACACGGTCCTTATACTTCTAAAATCCTGTAAATAAAATTGCTTTGATTTGACACTATAGATCAGTGATGGCGAACCTTTTTTGGTCTGCGTGCCAAAAGGGTGTGTGTGTGCGCGCGCTAGCGTGCGCGCGCCCACACCCATTCCCTCCCCCCCACGCATGCGCACAACCCTCCCCATGCTGCCCCCTGCGCATACACAGGCCTCACTACCAATCTCTCTTTACGTCTGGGACTGACCACTGAGAAAGGAGCAGAATAACTACAAAAGAGTACCTCCAAACACAACCTCTGCAGATGACCCAGAAAAATACTCTAGTTCAGTGATGGCGAACCTTTTTTGGTCCGCGTGCCAAAAGGGGGTGTGCGCGTGCGCGCTAGCGCACGTGCGTGCCCACACCCATTCCCTCCCCCCACGCATGCACACAACCCCCCCACGCTGCCCCTGCGCATGCACACACACACACCCGCGAATGCGCAAAGGCCTCACTGAAGCCTGGGACGGTGAAAAACAGCCCAACGGGCAAACCGGAAGTTCAGAAAAACGCACTTCCGGTTTTCCCGTTGGGCCGTTTTTTGCACTCCGGGGCTTCAGGACGCTTCCCTGAAGCCTCCGGAGGGCAAAACGGCCTTCCCCAAGGCCGAAAATCAGCTGGCCAGCGCGCACATGCGCGCTGGAGCTGACATAGGGCAACGCCTCGCGTGCCCTCTGATATGGCTCCGCGTGCTTTAAATCCCTGTAAATAAAATGGCTTTGATTTGACACTATAGATATAATTCATTCCTTTTCCTGTCTAACACAAGATTGGGATAAATAAATACCCGGGCAACGCCGGGTAATCAGCTAGCCTCTTAATAAACCGGGCTCTCTTTGATGTTGGAGGGCCTAAGATATTTGCCTACTTGCCCCTGGCTAAATGTGAATGGAGATGTCTTTTCTGATTAATATATATCAAGAACCTTCAAACTTGCAGCTTACTTGTTAGAAGATACAGCTTGGATCTCTTAACAAAAACTAATCTTTTTGGCTTAGAAGTAAGATCAGTAAGCTTGCTGTTAAATTAAAGTTGGTGATAAAGAAAAACATAATCCATGAAACCATCCATGACTTAATTAATTAATGACTTAATAATAAATAAGACAATTAGATTTGTATTATTACTGTGACTTTTTTGGATGAGATATCTGGGCTGATGTTTACTCAGATGGTTATATCTGGATATGCTGCAAACAGGCACAATTGTAGGTAAGTAGAAGAAAAGGGGACAGGCAGGATGGAAATAGAGTGGTAATGATAACTACGCAATGTTCCTCTCGCACACTGCATGTGTTCCATATTTTATATGAAATGGATTTAATTGTCAGCAGTGCATCAATCTATTCTCCTGCATATTGAGAGAGATTGATTTTAGAAAATTATTTTTCAGAGTTTCTGGAGGCTTTATGACAAATATATGAGGAACAGAACTGAACTGAACTCAACTCACCATTTTTTTCTGGCCTGAAATCTTGTGTATATCAGAATAAAAGAATTTTAGAAACCATTATGGACTTTTAAGTGAAAGACAGATGGAGATATTACTAGAGATTCTGGTGACCATCTGCAAGCATATGAGAAAAATGCCATAATTCTGATGGCTACAATAACATACAGTATCATTGTGGAATCATGGGCTACTTATTGATATCCCTGGGCCCAGATATTCATCATTAATTGCCTGCCTAGTTTAAAAAAGGCTATAATGTGTAGAGATAGCATATATGCAAATACATATAACTTCCACTAAGATCAGATAATATAAAAGAGATACGTGCCATAATAAATGTCTATATCACATCTTCCCAACCTATGTTCTCCAAATGTTATTGGATGAAACCTCTACACAGCTTCTTGGTTCTCCAGTAAACACATGGTTGATGACCAATGTGTTTTTAGAACATCTGAGAAAATCTTCATCTATACTAATAAGTGATAGAAATATAAAAGTGGTAATGAAATCTTGCTTTACTGGTTAAAGCAAGCTGCCCAGAGTCTCTTGGGAGTTGGGCGGCATACAAATTTAATAAATAATAATAATAAATAATAAAATATATTTTAAATGCACAGTACTAATAGATTGCTGTTTTACTATTTTAATAGCTTATTATTTCTGGAAATGACCTAATATTGCTCATCCTGTCATCAGTTTCCTTAGAACCCCTGACATTTCTTTCTTTTCTTGTGAAAAAGGTACGTACATTTTATAAAACATTATACTTTTAATCAGCAGTATGTTATGTGATTCTGTAGCTATTGTTCAAGCTTGCCTTTGTTCAGTTGCTACTTTCCCAAAATATATATTAATGCATTCACTTATTCAAAGTCACTGTTATGTTAAGAAGGATAATTATATGGTGCACTGGAACATTTGATAAGAAAATAGGGCAGGGGGGAATATCAGGAAGATCAAAGAAGCACCTGATGTTAATTATAAATTAAGAATTATATATAGGCAGAAAAATGTAATTATATCCAGGGGTTACTTATTTTATAAAGGGCTCAGTATTTTTTTCTTTCATATGAGTTCATTTTAAATTAAAATGTATGTCAATTCATTTCCATTTATGATTACTAACAAATAGATAATTATTTATGTTATCAAAGTTAAGGTAGAATAATTGACTACAACTTTTTCATATATTTCTAGTTATCCTTCAAAACATCAAGGCATTTATCTTACTGCTTCTCACTTTTGAAATCTCATTAAAATTATCTCATCAAATTGGTGAGCAAAGCAAAAGTCTGAGTTACAAGAAATTTAGCAGGGCAAGTCAATGAGTCCAGGAAGCAAAAGAGCAAGGCAATTAATCCAGGAAGCCAGGAAGAAAGCAGGAAATCCAGGAAACTTCAAACATCGGCAATGGCACTCAACACTCCAGGAATTCAGCGTTTGTTTATTCTAGTAGTGTTTATTCCAAGCATGTTTAAACTCAGTTGCTAATGATTGATCCACTCCGCTGGAAGTTGATTCCAAGCTTCCACTACTTTTTCTGTGAAGTAATGCTTTCTGATCTTACTTTTGAACTTCCCTCCTGTCAGTTTGAGGTTATGGCCCTGGGTTCTTGATTTTTGCTTAATATTCAAAGGACTCTCTTCTACAACCTTATTCACACCCTTAATATATTTAAAGGTTTCAATCATGTCCCCCTTTTCAATCATATCCTCCAGGCTGTATCTACAAATCAGTTGTTCACCTATGCCATCATTCTCTTTCCTTCTTGTAATACCCATGAACACTCTAATTTTGCTCCATAGGATTATTTTTCTAGAGAGGAGAGGAGGGATTCATTCTACCACTGAATGACAATTCATTGGATACAATCCTTTTAGTTGAAACAAATGGGTCATTTGGTCACATTTGAAAAGCAAGCATTCACAGCTCCAGAGAGTATAGAATCTCATATAGTATGGTCTCTCTCCCTCCCTCCCTCC